>WBMW01001218.1:1237470-1344592 GCA_013396635.1 Penelope pileata | reverse complement strand
CCTCCCAGGGCTCTCGGGGTGCGCGGGGCGGCGTCGCGGGGGTGCGTGGAGGGGGAATCTTTCCCCTTTTTTTTCCCCTTTTTTCGCTATTGTATTTTTATAAATGGTTACTTAAATCCCCGCATCCCTGCCCTCCCCCGGCGGATTCCTTCGCGTTGGGTAATCGAGGAAAGAAGAAAAGGGAGGGGAAAAAAAAAAAGAAAAAGAAAAGAAAGACAGAAAAAGAGGCAGCGCCCCAACGCCTCCCATCCCAGCCCGGGCGGGGCGGAGCAATGCGGCACCGGGGGGCGCGCAGGGAGCGGGCGGTGCCGCCGCGCGTGAGGGGTGGGCGCGGGGACACGGGGACCCCCGGGGCGGCGGGGAGAGAAAAACGGCCCTCCCGTAGGCAAGGCTGCTCCGAAAGTAGTGCCTCCTGGTGTTGGCCCGCGACGTCAGAAGTGGGTGTTGGTGGTACGGCAGCAGAGGTGGAACCTTCCCACCGATACTCCGTCACATGCTGTTGCCGTGTGACAGCTGGCAGCAGAGGGGCACTCTGACACAATGACGTCTGACATGGAAGTGTGGATGAAGCAAAGGTGTGGAACTGAATTCCTCCATGCAGCAATGTCACCCATTGACATTCATCGATGCTTGCTGAACATTTACGGAGAACAAACAGTGGATGTGAGGACAGAGAGGTGATGGTGGTGCATTTCAGCACTGTTGACAGTGGTCACCTCCACTGATGCAGCCGTTTATGATCATGTCATGCAGGCTCTTGTTCATCGCTGGTGAAAATGCACAGCTAATGGTGGTTCCTATGTCGAAAAACAGTGTTCTGTAGCTGAGAATTTGCTCTATCAACCAGTGTGATGGTGCTCTTTCTATCCGTGGTAGTTTCCATGGAAATAAATGGGAGGTATCACTTTCGGAGCAGCCTCCCTAACACAGCTGCTCGCTGCTGCTTCTGAACCCACACTGTCACTATGGCAAACACCCCGGCCCCCACCACCTCTCGTCCCCTCCGTCCCAGCGCCTCTCCCTCCCACTGCAGCCATCCATCCCTCGCGCCCCGCTGGCACTGCCCCATTTCCAGCTTTTCCATTAGGGAACGAATCAAGCCCCAGGTGCCTCCCTCGCTCTCCCATCCGGACCCAGCCCCTGCTGCCCAGCACCCAGCTCCGCGCCGTGCGCTCGGTGTGACACAGAGCCCCACGCTCACCCCATCACGGCAGCACGACCCCCAGATGCCCAGCAGCCCAAATCCCCCCCCCCACCTTCCGCCCCCAGCGCCCCACGGCTACCCCTGAGCACTCTGAGCCCCCGGAGGAGCTGCTCCTGCCCCTGAGCCCCTGCTCCTGGAAAGCAGCCGCTCGCTGTGCTCCAGGAACAGAGCGCAATGACCGCCTCCAGCTCCAGCTCCTGCCCGGGAGCGGGGCCGCTCCCTCCCCCCGCGCCGTCACTGCGGACGGAACGCGCTGAGCGCCCCCGGCCCCCGCCCGCCGCTGCGCTGCGCTCCGGCACCACCGGGGGGAGCGCTCCGCTCAGTGCATGGCACAGCGGCTCCACGGGTCCTGGGGACGGGAATAAACGCGGTGTTTTCCCGAGCCCGTTTGTTCAATGGCCATACGCTTCATAACGTTTCGTACGTTCATAAGTTCATAACAATTTTTTAATTTCGTAAGAGTATTGTTCATTTATGGTAAGTTTTAATGAGTATGTAATGAGTATTTAAAATGCAATTCGAGTCCAATTCCCTGTTGACCCACCGGGCTGTGGCATCCTGTATTCCAGAGGAGATAAAAGATGTCGGCACAAGGCACATGCAACATCTTCTGGCAGCAGTGGGTATCATTCTCCCAATAAATGCAACTGTATCCATCTGAAAACAATTGCAGAAGTGGAGGTAGACATGGCACAAGGGTTCTAACACAACCTGCAGGCAGGTGGGGGTGGCCAGACCCTGCCTTACAACCCCCCTGCTCCTGGCTCAGCGCAGCCCGTAATGCAAAGCACATGTGGCTCCCAGGCTCTTGCCATCAGCTTAAAGTGCTTCCCTGCTCCACAGAGGCCTGTATGCGAGTTTTCCCAAAGATGGACATAGTCGCTGTTCCGACAGTACCATTTATCTTTGATTATCTGGGTTATTTCTGTCTCCCGCCCTCATTACCCCAAAGACTTGGAGCTGCTTTTGTGCAAAAGCAGCAAATGTGCTTGAACGCTGTAAGCATCTCCTATGACTTATATGTGCCAGACTCCTCCGTGGCCATCTCTAAGTTACATCCTGGAATCTTCTCTCCATTTTCATTTCCACATTTCACTGCTGCAGCAGCTGAATAAGGTCTTTGCTGTTTGACTTCTATGGCCAAAAAAATGTCTTTCAGTCAACAGCTACAGTGAGTACATCAGTGTCTCGATAGTGATCAGAGTTGGCTGCTCGTGCAGTATTTTCTTAAGTTCTCATTCAAGGATGAGAATGTCTGTAATGTAGGACCAAGTGCATGACTGGATGTTGGATGCTCCCATGTGGCAGCACTGTGTGTCCTTTCATCCCTCAGCTTGTAATGATAGTGGGAGTTGCCATGACCCAGGTGCAAGACCTTGCATTTGGCCTTCTTGAACCTCATGATGTTCTTCTGGGCCCACTGCTTGAGCCTGTCTAGGTCCCTCTGGATGGTATCCCATCTCACAAGTGCATTGATAGTGCCACACAGCTTGGCGTCATCTGCAAACTTGCTGAGGGTGCACTCGATATCATTGTTGATGTCATTGGTGAAAGTATAGAAGAGCATCAGTCCCAGCACTGACCCCTGAGGGACACCACTTGTCACTGATCTCCATCCAGATGTTGAGCCATTGACCACTGCTCTCTGGATGCAATCTCATAACCAGTTTCTCGTCCATCGAACAGTCCCCCCATCAAATCCCTATCTTTCCAGTCTGGAGAGAAGGATGTTGTGGGGGACTGTCTCAAAGGCCTTGCTGAAGTCCAGGTAGATGTCATCAGTGGCTCTTGCCTCGTCCATTGATGCAGTTACGCCATCATAGAAGGCCACAAGGTTGGTCAGGCAGGACTTTCCCTTGGTGAAGCCATGCTGGTTATCTCATATCACCTCCATCTCTTCCATGTGCCTTAGCATAGCTTCCAGGAGGTTCTGCTCCATGATCTTTCCTGACACAGAGGTGAGGCTGACAGGTCAGTAGTTCCCCAGTTCATCCTTTCTACCCTTCTTAAAAATGGGTGTGACGTTGCCCCTTTTTCAGTCACCAGGGACTTCAAATGACCGCCATGACTTTCCAAATATCATCGAGAGCGGCTTGACAACTATATCAGCCAATTCCCTCAGGACGCTGGAATGCATCTCATTGGGACCCACGGACCTGTGGATGTTCAGGTTCCTCAGGTGGTCACGAACCTGATCTTCACTCACAGCAGGAAAGATGTTGCTCCCCCAGTCCTCACCTTCTGACCCATCTGCTTGAGGGGTGTGTGAAGAGAAGTTGGCAGTGAAGATTGAGGCAGGAATGTTGTTGAGTACTTCAGCCGCCTTCTTGCTCATTGTTACCATCCTGTCTGTATTGCTCACTGAGGGGGGGTACACCCTCTTGGACTTTCCTTTTCTGGTTGATGTACCTGTAGAAGCCTTTCTTCTTCTTTGCACTCCTTGCCAAGTCCATTTCCAATTGGGCCTTGGCCTCCCTGACCTCATCCCTACACAACCTAGCAACATCTCTATCCTCCTCCCACAATACCTGTCCCTGTATGAATTAGAGTGGCTTTGGTCCTATGCAGCCACATTTCTAAGTCCCCTTTGCTCCTTCAATTTGATGGCACTGAGTTTTAAACTGTCCACCTCTTGTACCTCACTGCTTGTGCCAAACACAAGCTGCAAACAGCTTGTGTCAAATACGTAACTATTTCTGAGGTGGCTAAAACTGAAAAAAATTGTCAACATTCAGACAGAAGTGGCTCTCCCAGAAAACAAGAGCCAGATAACACTCGTGGCTCAGAACCGTTATTCCTCAGCTAACCACCAGACATGGCAATAGCATGAGTTGTTGAGATCACCCCATGGACAAAATCACTCATCTGCTTCCAATCAAGAGTCAGCTATGGAGATTTCTCTGAAGTGGAAATGTCAGCAGGAAGGACCCCGTGCTTCACACTAGGAGTCCTAAGCACGCTCTGCGGCTGCACCTCAGTGACTCCTCCTTCCCATACCAGAGCTGGGCACATTCTCCCATTGCACACCACATATTTAGCCACAGGATTCTCTGTGCTGGAGCAAGACATGCTGTCTGCTTCCTGAACGCTTCTTTGAAACGCTACACTACTTTGATATTTTTGTTTTCACGTTTTTACATGCCACGCTGAGTTATTAGAGAGGGTGGGTGAGAGTGCCTGAGCTTTAAATAAGCCCCGTAATGTGCACTGCCAGCTGTCCGTGGTGGAATGACAGAGGGTCTGTTGCCAGGCTATACCTTTTGCCTTTATTGGGTGAATTTTGTGGATACTGAAAATAAAAGAGCATATGGGAAGTCCCAACAGATGGCCAGATTGAGGCATAAATCGAATGCTTATACACACAAAATGGTTCAAGCTTTACTGAAAAACTTTAGAAATAAAGAGATAAAGGCCGGTGGGATCTGTGGTGATGCAGAGCTGATAGCTGACTGTGCTCCAGCACAGAGGTGTCAGACATCTCCTGCCTTATCGTCTGACCAGGGTAACAGGATGACTTCATGCAGCGGGGGCAGGCACTGCTTCACTTCCCGACAGCTCGTATTTGCTTACAGATAGGTCGCAGCCTTGGGGACAGGCACGGGCTGCTGCTGTCACCACACTACCTGTCTGTCCTTCAGCGAGTATCAGCTAATTGCGGTGACAACACCTGATCGTGAAAACAGCACCTCCAGTTCCTATTTAGTGAGTTTAAAAAGCCAAGAAAGAACTTTGCAGTGAGACAGGCAGGGCATAATCTTTTCGCATCCAAATCGCTGCAGGGGGCCCCATTGCCAGTCGGTCTGGCACACAGCTCACAGGACAAGCACCTCATTGGCTGAGAAGTTGTTACTCTATGTAAGGAGTAGTTCCCAAGTCTTTCTGAACATCCCAATTCCCAGGAGAGTCAGAGCCTCTTGCCCCTTGCCAAGGGCTATGACCAGCAGGCCATGGTGTGACCTTGCAACCGGGACTTCGCAAATGTACTGTCCCATAGGACTCCTGCAAAGAGGCATGTGGGCTTACTGCTGATCAGCAAAGGTCACAGTACAAGATGGCCACTATCTCGTACTGACCGCATCTGTGTGTTTAATTCACCACTCTGGAAAACAAGGCTAACACCATATACCTAGAGGTAAATCAGGTTTTAGTAAATGTGTCCTGAGTTCCATGAGCTCTATAAGCCTGCAGCTGAAATATTAAAATGCAAAGACTACATGAGAAATTACTAAACAGCTTTTGTTCCAAATACAGTGGCCATCACACTAGCAGAAGGTCTTTCAAACAGTTATTTCATTTCACGGAGAAAGTAAACTGGGCAATGGCGTAGTACAAAACAGTTCCCAGTGAATTTTTTAGAGTTTAAGAGATGCTTCAACTCTTCTTTGTACTCTCCCTGCCCACCCTCTCCCCGCGCACCCTTTCCCCTTCCTCCCCTTCCAGACCATCCCTTTGGCTTCTTAGCCAGACAGGCTGCAGTACTCAGAAGAGTACTCAGGTAGGAGTTCATACTGTTCTTCCCCAATGCAAAGGGACCGTGCAAGAGACTTGCAGAAATTCATGATGTAAGTAAAATCAGGTCATAATCAAAGCACAAAGTTGCCGCAGTCTCCTTGGTTTTTGGTCTTTCATGTGATTTTCATCTCTGCATTCTGTCTTGTTGCAATGTTAGATTAGAAGGCCAGAAACTTTCAAAGCTCGCAGACACCTCTGCGCCGTAGGTTGTAGCCAAGTCAAATAGATTGGTAAGACCATGGTGTGGGTTAGACTCTTGTTGCAGTGTAGGGATCACAAAATTGCAAGGATGGACCAGATCCATACAGTGGGAGTAAAAGAGACTAGCAGACAAGAATTAGAGATTTTCTGAGTGCTGTTGCCCTCTGTTGTGTGGATAGCTAATGATGGTGCAGATGGCTGAGTGCTCAGGCACCGTTCCAGCACAGCCAGCATGGCCTAACTCGTGCATCAGAGGGGATTACTGGTACCAGACCTGTACATAGAGCAGATAACTTACAGAAAGAAAAGAAGCAGGACAGAGGTGCCATGAATTCAGGAAGCTTACCTGTGCCAGTTTTTGTCGTGGAAACTATCAATACCAAAAATAAACATCCTTACTGTGGCATTTAGAAAAAAAAGTTGAACAGAGAATATTGGAGTGATCATCTTCTGAGTAAGTATTCTTTTCCACAACAGATGTGATAGGTTTAGATTTGAGAAATTCATGGTCAACTTGCAGTGATATGTAATGAATAAGATGCGGAGTCATGTACATGGTCTGAAGCTGCAATCTCATTCAGTCTGCAATCTACATCTGGTTTTCTTGTTCTGCCACTCCTACTCAATATCTGTTTCCTTTGTTTGTAGAAGTAAGAAACATAATTTAAAGTAAATCTTGATTCTATTGCAAAATTTTAAAAACCTTTGCCATAGTTACCAGTTACAGCATAGGCCCTTCTTATGGAGGAATTAACCCATAGACAGCAATTTATTTCAGAGTCGTGGGGCACAAGAGCCACTAGATGCCCCAACCAGATAAAGAAATGGAAAGCTTGAAGGATAGCTGTCTTCTGCTCCTTCTTCCTGTGACCATCTGCATTCTTAAAGCCGCTTCTAACATAAACTGCAAAGACACTTTAAGCTGATACAGCTCATACCCAATGCTATGGGCTAAATGAAAGACGCTGAATGTTTACCTCCAGTTCTTTCAGCCTTCTTGTACCAAAAAAATCTAGAACATGATTTACCTCTGCTAATCAATAAGTAACAGAATGTTGAGTGCACCACAGGGTAGTTTTGCTGAAAACAATCTTGGAAAGTATATACTACAAGCTCCTTCCCCGTTTTAAGAAAGCAGCTGAACCAGATCATTTTTATTGTAAGCCAGGGTATATTAGAGTTGATATTGTAAACAAAAATTAAATGTTAGCCGTTTGAGGTTGCTTTCCATGCAATTGCTTAATTATCAGTTTCTGGATTTACATGCAAACCAATTTTATTGGTTTCCCAGACGTTTCAAAACATAGTGTATGAACATAAAATTTTGTTTTCTCTCCAACAACTCTACGAAATATCTCTGTCCTAGTTTATAACAGAAGTTACGCTTCTCGTAGTGTCTAGTATGAATTTATCTTGTACCTCCGAGATACTGATAACATCCTGGCAGTGTTGAACGGAGCCGAGGACATAACTCACTTCCGCATTCCTCTGCCAGTGAAATAGTTAAGGGGGGCATAAGGAGCTGGGAACTGGGAGGGGACAGGACCAGGGCAGCTGACCCAAATTGGCCAAGGAGCTATTCCATCCCATATAACATCATGTGATTGGTTTGTTGCGTTTCCGGGTTCCGTTCGTTACGGAAGGGGCTAGCCGGGAGGAAGGGTCACCAGTGGCTGTGAGCCCTTGCTCTGCGTATCCTCTTTGTGTATATATATATATATATATGTACTGTTATTTCTTTTGTTCTCTTTACTATTTTAGTAAATAGCATTTATCTCAACCCACGCATTTTACTGCATATCTCTCTACTTCTCTCCCCCGTCCCATTTGGGGAGGGGGGAGGGTGAGTGAATAACTGTGTGGAACTCAGCTATCTGCTGAGTCAAACCATAACAATCTCCTTTGAGACAAAGGGGGAAAATAGACCATAGACTGAAATTAATTCATTAGCCAAAAGTTTTCCTTGACTATAAAAGTTGTATATCCTTAACTGATATACAGAACATGTGCAAAGTAAATTCCTTGACGTGCAAGTTTTCAGCTTGGACTAGGGACAATTTCGTACTATAATGCAGGTGCTGTTTTGAGGGAATCTGGGAGGTCTATAGTCCAATTTTCTGCTTAACACCAAATAATCATTAACACTAAATTGTGCCCATCATGGCTTCATCTCACTGAGTCTTGGAAACCTCTGAGTATGGAAATTCTACAGCATCTCTCATACTTCTCTGCAGTGCTGCACTACCATCTTGGCGAAAATGTCTTCCTAATGTCTGATTTCCTAACATCTAATTGAACCTCCCAAGTCACAATTTATATGCATTACTCTTGTCTGCTTTTTATTTGGTACTGTGAAGAGGAGTCTGGCTCTATCATCTTTGTAACTTTCCTCTGTGTAGTCATAGGCTGCTGTTCAACCTTCTCTTAGCCTCTTCTTTGCCAGACTAAATAAACTGTGCTCCCATAGGTTCTCCTTTTAGCTCATGTGCTCTGTGTGCCTGGCCATCTTAACAGCTTTCCACAGGACCTCATCCAGATTTTAGCATCCTTTTCAAAAGGTGGGTGGGGGAGTTCCCAGAACAGAGGACTGCTTTGGCCTCCTCAGCAGCAGGTTAAAACAAATAATAGCCTTCCTCAATCTGCTGGCATGGCTACCCCTACAGTAACCCATGGAGTTTATTTATTCAGGATGGGAGCACGCTGGCACACATTTGACTTGGCATCCGCTGTAGCACCTGGGACCTTTGCAGTGGGGCTGCTGCTCTGCCACTTCCCAGCCAGTTCTGATGCAGAGCGTTGTTCTGCTCCAGCTGCATTTCTTCCTGCTGAGTGCCACGGGTTTTCTGTTGCCCCAGTCCCTGAGTTTCTCAGCTCACTGTGAGCTGAAGTTCTACTATTTGTCATGTCGGTCGCTACCCCTAATTTCACATAATCTGTAGATGTTTTGTGGAGGATGCGTGCTGCCTCACCATGGAATGAATGCCTCCACCTTTGCTAGGTAGTCCCTAAACTGTTGCTACCCCACTTTCTTCTTGATTTATGTTGGTCCATACTGAGCTCTGGGAGCTGGTTTTGTCCATGAAGGCTGAAGCAAAAAAACTGACTTGAGTACTTCAGCCATTTTCACGTTTTTTACCAGACTGTGTCTTCATTCATCCGCTGTCCTACCTTTTTCCTGAACTTCCTTTTCCAGCAAATGTGCCTGTAAAATCTCTTAACGCCCTTTTTGTCCCTAGGCAGTGTTAGCTCCAGTCCTGCTTTATCTTTTGACCATCCTGGTTTCATCCTAACAGCACTTGTCCTTATTGCTGAGCAATATTGTTATACTGTTCTTTCATTGCCATTCTTTCTTTCCATTTCTTGTACACTCCTTTATTTCGGGTGTATTTTAGTTCATTGACAAGCTCCTGGCTTAGCCAAGCAGATCTTCTGCCAAAATTCCCAGTCTTCCCGCACAACAGGATGGGTTTGTTCCTGAGATCTCAAAAAGCTTTTCTTTAAAAATAAGCCAGGTTTCCTGGGCACCCTTCCCCTTCATGGCTGCTTCCCAGGGCATTCTGCCTAACAATTCCCTAAAAATAAACCAAAGTCTGCTCTCCTGAAATCCAGAGTGCTAACCCTGCTGCTTTTCTTCCCAACCATCCTTTGGATCCTGAGCTCATTCATCCCGTACTTAACTGCAACCCAAGCTGCCAACTGTGACTACATTTTCCACTAGCACTTCACTGTAAGCAATAGAGCATTATCTATGGGTTTTCCTAACACTTCTTTGTTACGAAATTATCACCAACGCTGTCTAGGGTTTTCCTTGATTTCTTGCAAAATGCTGTGCTGTCAATGTCTAGGGGGTTGAAAACCATGTGAAGACAAGAGCCTAAAAACAGAAGATCTTTACTTGTCTGTAGAAGGGCTCATCCACTGTGTCCTCCTGGTTAGGCACCCTTACAGACCCATCCTCAATGTACCCCTGTCTTCTGATCTTGGCCCAGACACGTTCTCAATGAGCACACCCCCTAGCTTTGTACTGGAGCACTGGGCAGATTCTTCAGGAGCCCTCCTTCTCTTCTTCTCTGCTTGTCCTTAACTAAATATCCTTTACTCATTCCTAACCAGGGGTTTCTGTACCTGTTCCCCAGGGATTCATAGCACACAAGAGGAGAATCCAAGACTCATTCAAGATGCCCAGTCCTTATAGAATCATAGAACAGCTTAGGTTGGAAGGGACCTTAAAGACCATCTAGCTCCAGCTCCCCTACTGTGGGCAGGGCTGCCAGCCACTGGATCAGGCTGCCCAGGGCCCCATCTAAGCCAGCCTTGGATGCCTCCAGGGATGGGGCATCCACAGCTTCTCTGGGCAGCCTGTTCCAGTGCCTTACCACCTTCTGAGAAAAGAATTTCTTCCTAATATCTTACCTAAATCTCCCCTCTTTCAGTTTATAGTCATTCCTCCTTGTCTTATCACTATCTACTCATGTAAAAAGTCGGTCCACCTCCTGCTTATAAGCTCCCTTAAAATATTGGTAGGCCACAATGAGGTCTCCCCAGAGCCTTCTCTTCTCCAGGCTGAACAAGCCCAGCTCCCTCAACCTTTCCTCATAGGAGAGGTGCTTCAGTCCTCTGATCATCTTCATGCCCTCCTCTGGACCCACTTCAACAGCTCTGCATCTTTCTTGTGCTGGGGGCCCCAGGCCTGGACACAGTACTCCAGGTGGGGCCTTACAAGGGCAGAGTAGAGGGGCCAATCACCTCCCTCTCCCTGCTGGCTGCCCCTCTTCTGATGCAGCCCAGGATGCCATTGTTTATGTCTGTTTATAGCTAGGCTATGCTTCACTTTCACATGCTATGTAAAATTCACTGTGTTAAATACTGTTTCATATTTTGGAGAAAGAAAATCTTGGACCTCTTCTATTTACCCTTCTGTAAAGAGGGGTAGATGAAGCTGTGATTCAAAAGGGGTCAATGTAGCTGTCCTCTGTGGCATGGCTGAAAGCACAGGCCAGAATGTGAAAGGAGCCATCAGACAAGCCCCAACAGTCAGATTCAGTTTTCTGCCTATACATGTATTTGCACCCATGGAAAATACAGGAATGTTTCAGAGCAGCAGTGACTTCACCTGCAGTATGCTACTACATTTATATTGCACACAGGATTGTTCAGGCTGAGAACCTGCTCTGAACTTCAAAGTAGTAAGTACATTCCTTTAACTCAGAAAATTCTAATAAAAATGTAAATATTTCTCATTTCCTATTGTATTTGGTAATGCCCATATACATGCAGCAATACAGTCCACAGAAAACTCATGTAGAGCTTCAGCCAAGCTAAATGCTTTTGAAATGCTAATGAACAAAATGAGTCAGTTCTTCACAACTCAGGACACTGCTATGCACTCCATAAGGGTAAAACATCCTTTGGAAGGACTGGCTGTCCCCCTTCATGTGGGAATTTTAGTTGTTTTGGACCATAGAACTTTTGAGTGGGAATCCAGAGACCCTTGAGCCACTTTCAGGTTAGTACACATGTGGATTTTGTTATATTTCAAAAGCAGCTAGTTTAAAGTATGTTTCAGCTACAAGCATGGAAAATTATACTTTTATTTCACACAATAAACTCGAAGTCAGACTGTATGTGGCTTATGGATCCCTCTTGAATTTGTGATGACACAACCTTGAATGTTGTCCAGTTTCCTCAACACTACAAAAAAGATCATATTATCCTTACAGAAAAGGTACAAATAAATGTGTGAATAAGCACTTTTTCCCTGAAAAGATAAGAATAACTAATGTCAATGAAAATACATTTTAGATGACTCGGACCTATTTTCTCAATTTCAGGGTGAATGACAACTATGGAGAATGCATGTTTTCTGCACTTGCTATTCAATGGCAAGCCCGAGAATTCATACAGAGCAGTAAAAACAGCTTTCGGGATTCCAGGGTACAGGTCAATGCTGACAGTGCCAATGTTGATACTCCACACATGTCAAAGCTTGCAAGAAAAATGCAGCATTTGCAAGATTCAAATTCGTTCCTCCAGCACATCCACAGCTTTGAACCTATTGGGCAGTTTCATCCAACAGTGACAGAGATCTTATGTGAAAAATATGCACGCATGCATTAAAGAAATGACCTATTTTCCAGAAGGATTCCATTTTTACATCACTCTAGGGAAAGGTTGCAACGTGAGCTTGTACCTCAGAGATATTAGAAAATACTTGCATAAGCATTACGAGTACCTTGGTTTTAGGAAAAAACTTTGGACACTGTCCACATCTTTAGGTAGTGAGGAATCATGAGGCAAAAAGCTATGAAGGGCACGTTAAGAACGTCTTTCTTGTGGCACATATACATAGTAAGTCAAAGTCTCATCTAAATCAGTCCAGATGTACTGCACAGATGTTGGATGGTCTCATTTTACTACACACGTGTTTTACAGTTGCTTTGGGCACATGCAGTATAACGTGTGGTAGACACTGAACATCTCCGAGAGGGATCAGGAAAACAAGCTTCCACTTGTTACAGTAACTCCAATTGCTCACAGAGCTCCTTGTTTTCCTACACAAAGCCTTTTCTCCTGATACTGTTAATCTAACAAGGCCAGAAGGAGGATCACTTCCTTCAAGCACTGTGAAGGTCTGCAGTATATAATTCTCATAACTTCCCAGTTGGCTCACTGAGCACCATAAACTTCTGTGCTACAAATATCACCCAATGTTGTTGAAGGAGGGCAATGTAGTTCCGAGTCCTGGATGGTGGGTGGTCTTGTTACACTCTTGGCTTTCTGTATCATGTAAATGCTCTCCAGTAGCATCTTAAGAAAAATAAATGATTTGTCATGTCTTTAGTCCTCCTTCTGAGAAAGTAGGCATGGCTCTCAGGCTACCTCCCCGGGTATAAGCAAAGCAGCACTGTCTGCTGCACTTGTCCCCCGCTCCTATGGAAACTGGTGAGCTGCGCAGATGATCTAATCTTGGTGACAAGTGCACTTGGAGAGAGTAGATCAGTGCAGCTCTATGCAGCAGGCGTTGCTAGAAATGGCATCACTGGAAGGCAGCAAGCTCCTGCTCATCAACCAACCAGAAATCAAGTAGAATCTCATCAGGAGCACTTTTGACTGGAAGGGGAATGACTCATTTCAACTATTTGCAATCTGAGTGAACTTGTGAAGAGGTAGCATGTTTATCCTTAGGTCCTACAAAAATATCAGCTACTGATTCCAAATTTCCTCTTTTGAATCTGATACTATATATATATATGTTTTTTATTTATTTTATTTTTTCCTATTCTAGGCTTAGGCTAGTTGGGCCAAAACCAGCTCTCAAGTAATTCAGTCGTCCCAGGATGCCCACCAGGATGAGCAGTGGACCTATGCTCCTAGTGCAGGATCTGATAGCTAATTCTAACTCCCAGTTTTGGGATGACTAAAGAAGGTGCACAGCTGAATACTGTCTGTCTGCTCTGGGCTCTTGCTATGCCTGATCTCACCCTACCTTATCTTACAGTTTAACTCCTGGAAAATCATTGCCCTGCTCATCCAATCTTCCATAAACAGTGGCTAAATGATAGTTTCTATCTCATATTTCTTGGCCAAATGAAGGCTGTAGAGCATAGTTTGTAGGATCCAGGTTACTGGCCTCTGAACATTTACTGCATTTCCTCCCAAAAATGGATTACATGGATTACTTCACAGGTCCTCAATTAACTGAGAGAGATAGCTCTAAAGACAGGGCAGCTTTCCACAGAGGAGAGAGAAAATGGAAGATACATTATTTCATCAGCCAAAATCACTGCTTATTAGATAAATTATAAATTATTTGCCACATTAGCTAAATTAACAGCTTATTAGCTTATTAGTGAAACAGAACAACAAATATGTTCAGAATTTGAGTGTCATAGCAAGAGAAGAGCCATTTTCTTACAATAAAATATACTTAGTACTGATAGTGAAAATGCATTGCACATTAGAAGAACATGGTATTAATAATTAGGCCCTCAACATCTTTATAATTTCACTTCAACTAGCAGAAACCAGAACTAGATGAGATCTGAACAGGGCTAGAATAGTACCTTCAGTAATAGAACAGGAGCCTATTTGGGAAGTGTAAAATATTTGAGATTTCTCAATTGCCTTAAATAATTGGAACATAACGTGTTATTTTTGTTGACATTTGTTGTGCTTCTGGTGAACAAATAGGCTGGAAGGATGCTAACAGGAAATACTGTTCACAAGATAAGCAGCTGTTAGACCCCAGAGCTTCAGAAGTTCATAGGGCCAAAAAATTTCTTTCTCTGCCTGATTTAATGAATAGTCAGCATTCCACATCGGCCAAAGGAAATGCTTTAGGGCAGTTTTTACAGATGCAATCAAATCTTGTGTTTGTGTGAAAGAGGACAGAGCTTGCCATTTGTTTGTGAAGTAACAGTTTCAAAGGTTATGCTGTCACCACAAAAATCTTGAACTGTTGTTATTCCAAAATGCTTGAGATCCAGCCTATTTTGTAACTCACTGTTTAATTTCTGGAAGGAGACGTGGTCCAGAACATGTCATTGTTTTCACATTGGAAACAATGATTTTGATGCATATTTCTTGAAAGGTCTTTGTGTCCAGCTCAGTCATCTACAAAGTAGCCAGCAGAGAACTGCTTCAGTCTTTCGGTTTTCTGTTTGCATCTTACGGATGCTGCAGCTTTTCAAGCAAACTCACAAAGGAAACAGTAACAAAAATATGTTGGTAGTAGACTATATGATTAATTAGTAAGAACATAAAGTGGATATGTCTTCATCAAATTTCACATTGCTCTGCAGTGAGATACATCTTCAGCTAATGTAGATGGCACAACCTCCCTTATTACTGCTATGCTAATTTTCATCAACCAAAGTTGCAGACCTGGTGAGTCACGGGTAGTTCTGGGAAAAATCCATGCTTCTCTGGAAATATTTGTTCTTGGAAATACGTCATTGGATTCTTGTGTACAATGCATGTTCAACAACGGTCCTTCAGAGCAAGCAAGTAGTAAATTGAACTTTAAACATTATGAATTCACATGAAATCATGAAAATAAAAATGAAAATTGTACAAGTTACTGCAGGTTCTGTATAACCTATTTGTAGAAAGGCAGTGAAACTTTAGAGCCCCGAATTCCTTCCAATGGAAAAAAAACAAGCTCAAAGGAGTTTGGCATTCATGAAATCTTAATCCAGAAGAGCCAGAGAAGTAGTAAGCCTGCTCCTTGCAGGGAGGCTGACATAATTACTTAAAATCCTTCACAAGCTCAATGACAGAGAACATGATGGGCATTTAATCAAGCTTGTCTTCAGTTGTCTTCAACATATAAGAAGGCAAATTATAGTATTTTCTTCCAAACTTCAGTAGTCTAACAGTGGAGTTCGACTCATTTTCTGTATTTTCTCTTTCCAGTCTAAGATAGAAGGAATTTTTACCTGCAGTGTACAAGAAGCGTGTATTTATATGTCTCTATCATCAGAACAATGCAGCTGTGCATATGGAATTCTCACCAAATGCAGAGCAGATTTATTTTCTCAACAAAATGTAATGGCCTTAACTGCAGCAATATACAAGCATTAGGCTATTCAATTTCAGAGGAATGAAGTATAATAGGAAACAAGCTAGGCAGGACAGAGTATGATGAAAATGCAGAAGAAATTGCTTGCACAAATACTAGCATTGATAAACTGAGAATCTCTTCAAGCATTATGGAATAATGGAGCAGAGGACAGCACAGCTTCCTTCTCTGTGTTACGTACACGGACCAGGTCTGCTTTTGCACTCAGGATTCTTCTGAGCCATGTCAATTCCAAGCTGACAGGCAGCTGAATATTCAAATGACTTGAACCAAAGCAGATCCATTAACTCTAACCATTTCCTCTGACTTCTCTGTCACTAAAGTATCCTCAGTAGGTGCAGGTGTAAATGAAGTTGGAAACGACATTGTGAAAAATGAATAAATGATTTTTCAGGAGCATCTTCATCTCAAACTGACAAATGATGCTTTTTTTCCCGTGTCTAGCACATCATTTTCCTAGACATTCCTGAAATTTACAGAAGTAGAAACAAATTTTGAAATTTATATACGTTGATTTGTGTCCTCACACTTGAAAATATGTTTTCTCTGGAAATAATTCAGCAATTTTCTTTTTGTCTTCTGTTTTTGTTTTTTTTTTATAAAAAGCTATTTTCAAAATAGAATTTTGAAAACTATTGAATTATTGAATAATTTGAAATAGATTATTCAATTTTGGTTGAGCTTGAAAGTATTTTGTTGCAAGAGAGGACGTTCTCTGAATTTTGTAATGTTTATGTATGTATGTATTGTATTTGTATAGTAAAGCTTATATAAAATTTCACTAATTAAAAGTCCCTGCAATGTCTCAGAAATGCACTTAAATGTTCGGTCTATATGAAACTAGAATTTCCCCTGGAACACATGCTAAATTAACCACCTATATTTTTCAGTGAGGAGCCCTCAAGACCACACTGCTACACTGGAGAATACCTCACTGAGCTTGGGCAGAAATTACTTCATTTTTCTCCGCTTTTTTCTGACCTGGGCACTTGCGCTGCTTTTGCCAGTTTTCTCTGAGCCAGCAGTTGGGAGAACTGAAGACCCCATCTCCCCACTGTTAAAAGGGAGGCAAATGGAGGTGGGGAACCTCTTTTCAGTGGTCAGTGGGGACAGGACAAGGGGCAATGGCATTAAGCTGGAGCACAGGAAGTTCCACACCAACATGCGGAAGAACTTCTTCACAGTGCGGGTGACGGAGCGCTGGAACAGGCTGCCCAGGGAGGTTGTGAAGTCTCCTTCCCTGGAGATATTCCAGACCCGCCTGGACGCCTACCTGTGCAACCTGCTGTAGGGAACCTGCTTTGGCAGGGGGGTTGGACTCGATGATCTCTCGAGGTCCCTTCCAACCCCTGCAATTCTGTGATTCTGTGATTCTGTGAAAAGCAACTCTCTGGATTTAGCTGAATGCTAGCACATGTTCCACTTTTACATCAATCTCACTGGATTAAGACAATAGGCTCCTGTGTTTTTATTCAGAACATTTTCGTTGATGTCTATACATAAAAAGAATTGAGGAATTTTGTTTGTATTAGCTAAAATGAGGAACTTTTCAAAGGCTCCTTTGGAAGTGGTAAAACTTCCATTGAGTTCAATGGGAAAATCCACCCTGAACTGTCTCTGAGATCCAAGGAGAAAACTGAGCGTATCACGCTTAGCCAAGCTATTGTCTTGGGCTGCCTGCCAGTACGACTTCAGAAAATGCTCAAGTTCAGCTTTCCAGGCTGTCCTTCAAATTCATATAGACAGCTGCCAAGGAGCTTTTTTAAGCAACAGTGAGTCTGAGACTTACTGACACAGAAGGGGAAGACAGCTGGTTTTAGTTATCAGCGATAATTTACATATCACCAGGTATTCTCTGCTAGGTATGGATAAAGTGACCACCACAGAAACAGGGAGCAGCATTTCTATGAAGATACATTACTGTTTCCCTTGTTGTCGTGACACCTATTTAATTGTGTTCACATTATCTTCTTTCCTCACACAGAAAATTCAGAATATTGGTGAAGAAGCGTACCCTAGCCTACACTGAAACTCTCTCAGAAAATTTGGTTTTCCTGCTCCCTTAGTTATTGCTTGTCAGAAATCCTTCTGATATTTTGCAGAGTAAACTTTCACTTCTGTATGGCATCAGCCGTCACTATCTCATAGACTGCACTGCGCTAACCTATACCACAGGGCATCCTCCACTCTCGTTTCTCAGCAAAGCTTAGTACGTACTGAGTTAGCTAGGTGATAACGTTTGCTCTAGTTCATGAGTTGTGAACTTTCTGCATCTCTTTGTTTAGTCAACATACTCAAAAGATTTAATTTTCCCCTTCCTTTCCCCTCAGTGATTGGTTGCACATAAGCACAATCTGATGTTTTCATGTTTGCAGCTACTTCCCCTTGTGACTTTGAAAACTCCTTCCCATGTTACTTATACAAATATGTGGTCTTCATTCATCTGAAATTAGGCCAGGAAAGCAGTTGAAGCTGTGAGGCTCTTTGTGATACAGTCAGAATTATGTAGTTAGAAATCCAGCTGCTTCCCTGCCTTCCTATCCCTTTTCCCATTGCTCATAATTCACATTCCTTTTGGCTTCAATTTTCCACACTTAACCTCAGCCCGTAAGTGATTATCCTGGAAGTCTGAGTAAAATCTGTTGAGCCATTTCTGAATTATGCAAGTGTGAAAAAACACTGCCATATGCTCTGACCAAAAGTGCTGTGCTGAAATATAAATAAACAGAGGGAAAATACAGAGCCTTTTTTTTGTTATTATTATTATTTCTGTAGAGGTCACTTGAGAAAGTTCCTCAAGACTTTTCATTATATTGCAGAAGTTTTGTGGAAGAATGGGAAATGTTGGTGCTCGGTGTAACTTGGTGACAACCCAGCCCAGCACTGTAACCCTTACTTTTCCCCAGTTCCTCAGCAGCACTCTGAAATTTAACTTACATGTGCATGCTGGACCACACACAAACGGTATCATTCAATCTGTGCTGTCTGTGCTGACAGCAGCAGAATTTCAGTTTCCTCTCTGCTTGATGGAAGTTTACCATTGTGTTAAAAAGGGAAACCCAAAGCAACTCACTGTTTTCTGTTCCAAACAAAATTTGTTCATCCAAACAAAGTGTCTGAAGGGAAGACTGAGCAAAGACACTACCTGGCAAGAACTCTCTCTCAAGGCCTATCCAGAGCTATGACCCTGGAAACCCAGGGAAGCTGTCGGTTGACTGAAGAAAAGAAAAAGTCATAGCCACCTTCAACAGAAGGCCATAAGGTCAAGTTGAAGAGTTACAGGCTGACTGGTCTCACTTTGGTGGTCCCTAGGGAAATCCTGTAACTTGGATTTGCCAAGAGTAAATTATGCCTGACCCACCTGATTGCCTCCTCTGATCAGGATCTCAGTTTCCGGATGAAAGGAGAGCATTGCATGTATTTACCTTGACTTCAGTGAGGCTTTCAACACAGTCATGCACAGTATTTTTGCATCCAAGTTAGGAAGTCACAGTTTGAATGGATGGACAACCAGATGGGTCAAAACCTCACTCACTAGGCTCTAAAGGCAGGGACTGAAATGGGTTGTGCTTTACCTATAAGTTAGCAATGAGCAGAGTATCATGGGACTTATCCTGCAACCTGTCCCCTTTAATGTCTTTGTCAATGATCTGGCTGCACTCTCATCAAGTCTGTAAATGACACCAAATTGCAGGGAAATTGCTGATGTGCTCATGGGCAGTGCTGCCATCCAAAGGGACACAGCCAGGCTGAAAGAGTGGGCCAGCACAAACCTGTGGAAATTCATCAAGGACAAACACAAAGTGCTGCCAGGACAGGAAGCAGCAGTGCAAGGGCACAGGCTGGGAGCAGTGCTGCAGGCCGGGACCTGGGGCCTGCGCAAGCCTGGCTGGGCATGAGCCAGCTGCAGGGACAGCCAGCTGCACCCTGCTGAGGTTTTCAGCTGGACACAGGAGGGATACCCAGGTAAAGGTTTATTCTTCTCTACTCAGCATGTCTTAGCCCACGTCCCAAATATTGCATCCAGTTTTGCTTCCCAATAGATGAATGATGTTAAAAGCCTAAGAGAGTTCAGTGAAATGCCCCAGGCGCTTGGGGCCTGGAGCACTTGCCCTGGGGGGCTGAGGGATGATGACTTGATCAGCCGAGAGAAGAGAATGGATTCAGGAGGACCTAGCAGCAGCCTGCCTGTGTCTGCAAGGAGGTCATCAAGGAAATGGAGCTGGGTTCTTCACCATGGAGTGTGGGAGGACAAGAGGACAATGGCCATATGCTGAAACAAGAGAGGTTCAGAATGGAAAAGGAAAAGGGACTGGAAAAAGGAAAAATCTTTATTTCTGAGTCAGCAGAAGCAGTCAAGCACTGGAATAGGTTGTCCAGAGAAGCTGCATAGGACAGTTTCAAGACCAGGCCAGATAAGGCCCTATGCAACCTGGTCTGATCTCACAGCTGACCCTGTTTTTAACAAGAGACATCCTGAGGTACATCCAGCTCGAGTTATCCTATGATCCTATATTGCATTCAAGTGTAAACACAGTCTGTCCTCCAGAATCTGCTTCTATTATATCTGCGTAAAGTTGGGATGCAAATCGTGGAGCCTGAGGTACTGATACTGTGGCCAATGTGGTGTCAGGAGACAGAGGGTAAGTCCTGAGAGTATACTGACTGCAGAGTAGTATGTTCCCACTCTTCAGCTCACCTTTCACTCTGTGCCTGCTACAGTCCCACACATAGGATTTGGAATGTTTTTCTGTCTTACGCATCAAAGGCATTAAAGGAAATGATTTCACAATCAACTCACAAGCCCTGATAATTCCTTAAGTGTAAGAGTAGAATCTAGCTCCTTTGAACTTGGGGAAAGAGTGCTGGTATTTATTTCACGACAAGGAAGCTATGCCAAAACTGCTATTAATTGTAAGACCTCTTCCACCCAAGATCAGAAGGTGACAGCTTGATATGGCCCAAAGCAGATTTGATCACATTCTGTGATACAAATCTCCCATTTTTAATAGAGTCAGCAGTAACCAAGACAGTCTAAGAAATAACTCAGGACTTCTAGGGTAAAAAATACTAAGTATAATAGAATATGAGGGCCACTGCTATTCTTACTTGAGCACAAGGAGTTTTAATATGTGAGTAAATCACCATTTTCAAGGCTCATTCAGAAGCTCAGTGAAGTAATTGGGCTTTCCTCTCCTCTGCCAGCTGGCACTGAGACAGACTTAATGTGCAGTAGTGGAAATAAGACTGGTAGGTTTGAGTCATATTTCAGTTATGACAATAGATCAGCTTGTATTAGAGAAACAGTGGTTATGGTTGTAAAGAAGATTAGCTCCCAGGCAGATGAAGTGGAATGGATAATGAAAGCCTGTAATAATGACAGGTCATGAGGGAGCAAAAGGAAACCAAAGTTGCTGGACAACTGAGTGAATGTCACATTAGAACAAACCAGGCAGTATGTATCGGACAATAATGTGGACGAATGGCTGAAAACAGCAATAGAAAATGGAAAAACTGTGATCTCAAGATAGCAGGACAAGATCCTTTTCAATAACGTGAGTACAAAAGTGGAGACTAAGTTAGGATTTAGATGGTTAACAAGAAAAAGCAAGCACTTAAGTGTTAAGGAATTACGTGGGATCAATGGCTTCATCTTTAAAATGAAGTTTACAGAAAAAGCTTGTTTCCGTAAAAGGTATTCTTGCAAATGGAAGTAACAAAACTTGGTGTGACACTCTTAGCACTAAACTATCTGCAGCAAAAAGTAAGTTTTACTAGTCATACAGTCCAAAAGCTTATTGAATCACGGTGCTTTTATGTGACATATCTTTACGTTCTGTTAATTTTGTCTACATTTTCTTAACCCAAGAACATCACAATGCAGTTAAAAGCATGATAAAATCTCAGCAGCTGAGATAATGAATTGTTTTCTCTTAGCTCTTCTTTTTGAGTTATCCCATACTTAAATGCGTGACATTTTTATGATAAAGGCAAGAAAAATCAAACAAAAAATTATCTGAATGCACCAGAAAGAGAAAAAACATGTTCAATTTTGTGTTTAGCAGTGGCTTAGTCCTAGATTGACTTGGACTTTGGAATATAGGTCCTCCTCTATATCAATACAGTCATGGTGTATTAACAATGAACACTAAATACTGAGATATTACAGCTGAGATGACAAAACCCTAACTAGTAAGATTATATTACTTTGGAGTGTGCTACCAGAAGACCTGTTTAAACACTTTTGAAAATGGAATTTTGACTTGGAAAGTGAGACCTACATGCATGATTTGAAGTCTGAAAGCCATGACTGAGAATAAGAAGTGCAAAATTCAGTCTGTTCAGTGAATTTGAGTCTGCAGAACTTAATCACTGCCTCTGTCACGTATAAAAGATCTCCAGCGTAACAGGACTTGCAAATGAAATGTCAACAAGAGTAACTGGATATATTTTGTTTAGTGTCAGGATTCATACCAATCATTTTCTGATGTTATTCCTGACTCTGATTTTGTTATGTTTTTTCTAGGTTTATTGCACAGGAATGAAACTGTTAGAACAGCATATTCATCAATATTAGCAGTTAACCTGAGCCGTGTTGTCCCCAGTGACCTCTCAGCTGTGTATTACAGTGCCTCTGGAGTGAGAATGGTGAATATCAGGCAAAATCAGTGTTGGATGAACTAGGAAAAGTTGTACAGAAAACTTTTGTCCTGAAACTGGTAAAAACAAATCAATTAATTTGTCAATATCTATTAGTTCAGATACCCCAAGAGGGAACAAGGAAGGCAAAAACACTAAGGAGTTCCTGTCCTTTAGCACTTAACTGGCTTTTAGAAATTGCTTATTGCTCATATTTGAAATGCTAAAATATTATCTCCAAGACATAAAACCTTAAGACACTTTAGAAAGCGAAGCGGGAATCTATTTTGGGAAAGAAAGAAAGATGTCACAAACTGGAACCAGAACACTCCATTTCAGTTTCAATAAGGCTTTTCTGTGCTTTCCTATGCTGTTGGTGTTGGTAGACCCAGTCCCTAAGTAGGTACAGTGGATGAATGGATATATCTCTTGTACCAATGTGGTAAGGGGAAGGATGACAGTTCAGCTCATCTGGAGACAACATTCCCCAAAATCTTAAGTATTTGTCTTTATGTATCTCATGTCTCTTTGGCCTCCCCAGTTTTTCCTAGTTAGCAATTTTAGTTTTGTGCCTAATACAGAAGGCTGAAGCAGTCACTATCTTTTTCACGGGGAAGAAAGAAAAGTGCACCATTCTGACAGAGTTATATATGGAGTGGCCTTCTGTACAGTGTGAGTGTGACCAACTACAAAGTGAGATTTGAACTCTCAGTTACCCTACTAGGCTGCATACAGGTTCCTCAGTCACGTGGTGTCAGTGTTTGAGGCCAGTAGTGAACCAAGTCGATCAGCAAGGTCATTAAGACTGATCTCATCTTATTCCAGTGCTTCTCACATCCTCTTATCCTCATTCCAATTTGTTTCAAGACACAGAGATAGAAATGTGGGAATGCTTATCGAGGTGAGCATGAAGTGATCTCAGACCCATGTAGTTAAAGCTATTTTACATATGAAGAAGTGTTTATGAAAGTCCTTAATTCATGTTGATTTACACTGGATAGTTCCATTAGATTAAGTAAAAAAATATATAAATTTGACAGCAAGTAGGAACATAGTTTTGTGGACCATCAACTAAAAGTGAATTTAGTCCTGAAGAAATGTTTTTTTCTAGAAAACAGGTTTACTTGGCTAGAATTGTCCTGGGTGCCAAAAACTCATTTGTAAAAGATGAATGACTCTGCAGAAAAATGGAAAGACTGTGCAGGCCATGCACTTCCCTCGAACTATTATAATGAATGACTCAAATGACTTGTTAGTTTAAGAGACTTCCAGCAAGAACTGGAGAACACTGTATACTGTTAATTTTAAGAAAACATGGACTATTTTGATTTGCAGCTCTCCAGGTTTCCCCTTTAAGCAAGAATACACACTCCAGATGAATTCCATGAAAAAAAAAATCAGAAGAAATCTCTGTGTGTGGAGCTTGCAACATTGTAGTCAGGTAAGTAGCAGCATTCAGTTTACCAGTTTCACCATCTGCTTTTTAACTTCACTCCCTATGTGCAAAGCCAAAAGTTTTAGAAGGGCAGAGGGTCACCGTTACTTCAGATAATTGGTATTTAAAATATGTTAGAAATACCATGAGCACTGGCAGGAAGCCATTAGCTAAGAGAACAGACAAGGAAGCAAATATTGTCTTCTCAGATTTATAATGAAAATTGTATGTGTTACTCTAAACTCCTACAAAGTCTTTAGAGAGCAATTCAATTCCTCCAAATTTCACATTTTCATCAGAATATTCCACTGCCTTATGTTCCTTAAATAACCTAAATAACTGTTTGTACAAGAGGATTCATAACCAACAGGAACAGAGTTCATACTTCTCAGAAGATGAATTTAAATGCTTACTTTTGAATGACATTTGCATTTGGGCGTTTTTTTCTTTTTCTTTTTTCTTTTTTTTTTTAAATTGTGTATATATTGTCATTTCTCCATTTAACAGCACAACATTTTGCTTTAGGTTCACAAGTACAAAGGTGTTTCTTCAATTTTGTCTAATAGTTAAGGGACAATCTTAAAAACACTCTACCACTGAGTACAATGACTAAATATCTGGAGTAGAATATGCCACAGCAAGATACATTTCCACAAGCAGCTTGAAACAAAAAGGAATGAAACCTAAGCCCTTCAGCATACAATGAGCCCAAAGTCTGGCATTCTGGTTTAGGAAAGGAGAAGAAGCATGCACAAAGGTTCACACACAGAACAGATCAACGGATCTTTTTCAACAATCGAATTTCTTCATGTAGGCATTTCTGGATGCCATCTATGGTAGCCTGCATAAAAAAAAAAAATGGAATTCACAAACCCACTTATCTAAAGTGAAAATTTTGTATGCATGAGACTTGCTTCCTCTTCACCAAGTCACACCTATTTTGTTCTCCTCTGGGGAGATCCCATCAAATTCAGTTGAATGGGGTGGGAGAATATAGCAGAATGAAGTTTTTAAGTTTAACATAGCTTCTACTAATCCATTTTTGATTCACAGCTGCTTTCATGACAATGGTACTCATTAGGAAAACTCATTTATCCTGTATAATCAATTTGAACAAATATTGCTTGGACAGTTCTTAGAAATGTGATACTTGTGTTGGCAAAGTTTCACCTATTGTCTGCCATGTTCTCTAAAACTATGCCAAGCCACAAGCTAGGTCATCACTGCTTTTGTAGACTCCAGTAAAACTAACTAGCAATAGTATGCTTTTGGCAATTCTAGAGTTGCTATTTTAAAGCTCCTTTTCTTGGATCTATCCAGTCTCAGGGGTTACAGAAGGAATCCTAGACTTTCCAGTGTAGCATCCCAGACAAGGATGTACCCTGAATATTCAGTAATTGAGAATAGCCATAGGATTAGACCATCATTTGATACTGTGTTTGGATAAGACCCTCAATTTAGATGTTATTCATATCAGATGTTTATTTTAAAGTGAAGCATATTTTGGGGTTTAGTAGCTCAAGCCAGATACCACGTCAGCCTTCTCCATGCTATACATAGCCACCATCTGGCACAACTGCATCAGCAGAAACCCCAAGGTTACAAACTGCAGCTCTGTGTGGCACCGGTGGGGCTTAGCGTGATTTCAAGCAGGTGTGAATTCAACTCAGGCTGCAGCTACGCTGCTGCAGATCTAACACTAGGGCCACAGGTTGCCAGAATCCATGACACTGAGGCTAGCCCCAGTGGAAGATCAGCCATTCATTCTCTGTTTACCTGCTTTTATCTAAATTATGGAGTGAAGAGCTTTAAATGGACTATCACCATCTTTCTTAAGCAAGACTACTGGGCCAACTTGCTAACATTTGTCATGCTGAGTCAGACTTCTCATGCATAGCGTCTCTAGAGAAACAGCGAGGTATGTACAAGAACCATGTTACAAGAAAAATAATAAAGACAACAAACTCCATGTAGACAAAAATACTTCGTTGGGCTGCCTAATGGGTATTCATTAATTGTGTTCACTGTTGATCTCTCAGCTCGATCCAGGCTGTACTGACTGAATCTTTTAAATGAGATATTGGTCCTTGAAATGTTCAGAGCTTCACCTTTTAGGGCAGTGTCTAGACTATTATTCAATACATCCAGCTGCAGCTCCGACACTAATAAGTGATAACAAGTATTCTGTGCAACCAATAAAGATTAACTAGAGATGCAAAATACACAGCAGTCTTTACATTGATGTCTGAACTCCATTTATGAATTGTCCTTAAAAAAGTGTACATAGCCTGTTTCTATTTTATATGTGACAGCAACTACTATCCAGTCTCTGCAGAACAACAACTTAATTTGTCTATTAGGTAGACAGCCTGCATGACCATATTTACCACATTTTCTTACACTGTTTGCAAGTATAACTAATTAGAAGCAGCTCATCCAAATATATTAGGGAAGAGCTTTACACAACACCTGCTGTGCATAGTTTGTGTGCTGCATACATAAATAGTCCTCAACGCACAGTGGAGAAATCCAGTGTGTGGCTAATGAGTGACCCTGCATTTGCAGAACAGAGCTTTTGACATTTCAGCATACTGAGGAAAGCGAAGGTTACAATTTTGAAATTACCTGTTTTGTATTAAAAAACAAAACAGCAATTTGCTGTTCAATGTGTATTCTGTTCCGCACTGTGATGCAAAACAGAAAAGAAAAAGAGGGAGAGCTTTGTGGTATCTTACAGAGGAATATTTGTAAGGGGAGGTCCTCATGGTTGCTGGGACAGAAAACGGTGCAGCAGTTCTACGGGGCTATGCCAAAGGCAGGCCTAGATAAGCAGATAATACCTAGGAAGAAACGTTACAAAGAACTCATGTTTTGAAATGTTCCCAGAATACCTTCCCATCCTTCTGCAATTTTCAGTTCATTGGCTTACAGATGTAGATGTCATAGGTTTTGCATATGATAATCCTTGAAGGGCAGTCATTTACGAATGTTCATTGGCTTTTTGAATGTATACACATTTCTAGCATCCACACCACCGCCTGGCAAGGAATTTCTTGCAACAGTTTGACTGTATGTTGGATAAGGAGCTATTTCCTTTGCTTTATTTGGAACTTCCCTTCTTCTAAGTTGGCAGGATAACCTACTCTTCTTTTCTTGGAAGAACTACCAAACATTTGTAACCTTCTCAACTCCTCAAAATCATCAACAGCTTTGTAGAACTCAGTCATCTCTCTCTTCACTTGTCTCTTTTCCAAACTGATGAGTCTTGGGTTTTGTAGGGAAGCTCTCTTGCACCTTCCTGACTTTCTTTTGACCTCTTCTTGTTTTGAGTTGACAGAGCAAAACTATATACCATACTCAAGACAGTAATGTGTCATGGGAGTATTTCGGTAGCCTGCATTATGATCTACTTCATACTTCTGATATGATTCTACTTCTTTCCTAATAACTTTCAACATCATCATTGCTTTCTGATCACTTTTGAACTGATGTATCCATGTATTTACAACCAAAATCTCATCTGGAAGTTATAATAATTTGCTCAGAATCCATCAGTTAATATTTAAATTGAAAGTTCTTGTTTCTGTGACCATCACTTAATATTTATTTACAACTGCATTTCATCTAACATTTGAAATTTCAGTCACTCAGTCCAGTGAGGGCTATATACAATTTATTCTTCCTATCCTAGGTAAACTAACATAATCGGAAGACTTCCTTATCATGCCACTCATGTTCATCCAAACATTTATGACTGTGCTGAACAGAAGATCTCATCGCATCAGTCTTATCACTTTTCAACACAACATGCTGCTGATGTCTCCACTTCCCAGGAAAAATTGAGCATTTTCTCCTATTCTTTCTTATTAACTATTTAATTATTGATGGAATTATCTTCCATTTTATGCCTCATTTGCTTAAGAGCTATCTGGAAATCCAGGCCTACTAAACCAACCACATACTTGTCTGCACCTTCAAAAAATTCTGAGACGTGACTTCCTTTACAGAAAACATGCTGATTCTTCTGAGGGGTATTGTTTATCTACATATGCTCTAAATCTTCTGTTGGTTCTACAAACTTAGCTCTGCAGAAACAGCAGGCTCACTCATCTGGTTTCCTGAATCTCCCCTGGAATCCTTTTAAGGAAAAGTGTCAAGGAAGCCCATCCAGATAATTTTAACATGTTAGCAAAAATCTGCATGCTAGCCAAAACAAATCAAGATATTTATAGGTTGTTTGCTGAAATATTATACAGATTATGTCCAGGAAAACCTTACACTTTCATGCAAAGTTTTCTGCTTTATCTTTCATTATTTGACAATAGAACTATAAGCAGAAGGTGAAAATGAAGGAACAGCACAATGTGTATATAGTGTAAAAGACTCTCAGAGGCCAATAAATGGTGTAAGGGAGCCCTTTATCTAGAGTGATTATCACTGTTGCATTAGACACGTCTCTTCATTCACAGTTGGTATTTTCTAAATAAGTATATGAGCTGAGAATGATAAATCCTTTGTTATTTCACTTTCTCACTGTGAGATAGAAAATTCGTTAATGCTTGAGCACGTGGAGATCCTGTGATGCCCCTGAGCTGTGGGGGGATGCAAGGCACCATAAAGGGGTTAATGACTGATAAAGCAGATATGTTTCATCTTATATTACAAATATAATACTAGAAAACAAAACACTGAGGCCAGATCATCAGAGGTCACAAGATCCCACAATCCCTCATCAGGTGGTGTTTCAGCTGCTTTCAGAACCCTGTAAATGGGGCTTTGTGAACATCATTTGCAAAAATGCTGACCAAACACTGCAAGAGCTCTTCAGAGCACCCTGATTTGAACAGAAAGTTATTAGAGGCCTACACAACTTTTTTTTTTTTTTTTTTTAAGGATAGTCATTTAGAGATCCTCCTCATAACTTAAATTAGGATATTAATTCTTACCACTAATAAACTGGAAATATTGCAACATAAAGTGATGCTTTATGTTATCTTTTGTGTTATCTCTGACTCATCGGTGCAAACTTGTGAAGTGTGATTACAATTTCAAAAGATGGTTACATTATTTGAAATTCACATTCATTTGAATACTGTTGGAAGTAATGAATGTCAAGTGACTTCAGTGTTGCTGGGACAGTTGGTCAGTGAGACAGGACTGTGTAAACTGTGGTAACTAGTATATAAATAACACCTTTCAGTGGGATTTACAGCTGGGAATGCAAGATTTAATCTTAGTCTTTATTGAATTCCTCTGATATGCTGGAACAATGAATATCTGCCATTGTTATTCTGGGAACTAATATGGTCAGGGACAAACTGCCAAGTGTGAAAAGATTTCCAGGCAATCTCAATATATCATCTTGCCAGGCAGAGATCTGAGTATTACTGTCATCCACTAGTGGCTTAAACTCTTGTCTCTGAAACGAAGCTGTGCATATTAATCTCCAAACTGCAGTGAAAAAAATTCCTAAGAAAGAAAAACATTTCTTTAATAGTGGTGTTTTTTTTTAATCATGTTTTAAAGCCTTTCTAAAGGACCAGAGAACAGCCAAGAAGTTACCACCAAGAAAGCTAGATCCTACACTGAGGGGTTTACAATGTGTGTATGCAAGAAATGCTCTTACTTTGTGTGTGGCCACAATCTAGTGATGCTGATAAAGCATCCCTTTGGACAAGCATGTGGAAAACAAATCCGACAAATTCAGACATCTTTCTCAGCATGTCTCCGAGCCACAAAATGCTGGAGCTGGGAGAGGGTTTGGGAGAAGTGTCTCCCTTCTTGTATTCCCTGCAGTATGCTATTTGCATTCACTTAAGCACAGAGACCAGTCCCTCTGGAATACTAAACAAGGCTAAAGAAACACAAAAAGGGAGAAGCAGACAAAACACTCAGGAGAAAGAACAGGCCATCACACAGGAAATAAGTAGAAAAGTGTTGAGGTGAAGATCTGAAGAATTAAAAGTATAAAATAGCCAGACAAGGTATCTCATTGCTAAGACCCCAGCAGTGCCCATTTTCCCATAGAAATGCCTGAGGAGCCAATGGTTTGTGACAGGGTGCTCCACCTGGAGACAGGACAGGACAAGGAAACAGATCCACAATTGCTGGGATCTCCCTTTGTCATACTGCTTTCTTCCAGCATAGTGGGTAGTCAGCTTGCTCAGAGCAAGGAGGACACAGATCAGGATGCCTTGGGACTTGGTAAGCATGAGAAAAGGGCACATACTTCCAAAAATGAGGGAGAGAACATCAGCAACAGGGTTTGAAGTCGAGGAAAAGACAGAAGTACTCTATATACTTGTACACCAGGGTCTCCCCTTTGACACTACAACGGATGAATTGGACAGTGAGGCCATGCCAGTCCCTCTAAAATGGCATTTTCAACTTAGATCTCTATTAAACAGTGCTTTGTTCTCAATCAGGATGGCTGTTCTTACATTTACTAGCTAATACCTCTCCTGGCAAAGCCATAAAAAAAGCAACAAATTTTAATTCTCAAAAATTAAGATAATTCTTAAAAGAAGTTGCTCCTATGCGATACTACAGAAAGCCACACCAAGATGCTAGCACTGCACTCCCTGTGTTACATATTACAAATTCCCTACTGTGTTCTATAGATACAGTTTTTGGCAAGATGCAGTTTCGCCATCAACCTCCAGCTCACTTGAGTTCAGCTGAAGATGCATGTGTGCTACTATGTAGTGATGCCAAAGTTCACAAGGTGCCAGGAAACTATTTTTCAGAAAAAAACAGAACATGTTTTCTTTTACATAAAGTATTACATCTCTTTGATCTGTAGAAAAACAAACATCAAACATATATCATTCTAGCACCCCAAATCAAAAATCAAATAACAGAAATTCTTGGTAAATAACTTGGAATAAAAAAGTCTAAGTTCATTTTCTGGTCACAGAAGACAGAAGGAAGCTGTTCTGAAAGCATTTTGTTACAGTGAATTAAGAAAGACAGAGGGTATGTTCCTGGTGTATATGTTGTAATGTGCAGGATATTTGTGGGAGCTGTAAAGCTATCTCATTATCTCTGTGGTTGGGCATTCACTTAAAATTATTTCCATTAAAATTCTCCATGTAATGGTACTCCTGTGTCTCTTAGGTCCTGTGAAGGTTGCTTCATTAACATTTGAAGAGCACAGCTGGGTTTCTTTATGAAAAATTGAAACAGAAGGTACTATTTTATCTTAATTCTTTGGTATTGGGCATGACTATATAACACTAAGAGATCAAAACCTTGTTTGCCATACTATATAGCTTTTTCTACCTTATTTTAGAGTGACAACATTGCCATAATTTATTTTTAGAAATAAGACTGTTATTTGTTTTAGCTTTTTTGGTTTAGCCTTCTTGGTTCTGACGGCATAGTCTTATGAATTCATCCCCTTTTTGGGGAGTATATGCATGCATATACATAGTAGCACAATCGGAAACAAGGGTACCTTGCATGTGAGAAGTCTACCAAATACAGAATTAACTCAGTTGGAGGGAACCTACAAAGATCAAGTCCGACTGCCGGACCACTTCAGTACTAACCAAAAATTAAGGCATATTATTAACTATAACTACATATATAGTTATATATTACTATAGAATATCTCATCCATGCTATCATTCTGGGTAAGCAGTTGATAAGAAACATCCACAATATCTGCTTGGCTATCCATCCCCTTTGTCCTCACTCAGAGGCTTTCTGCCACATCATCTTTAACAGCACTGGCCGTAGAGTCCAGTCCCTCCCTTATGTACAGAACAACCCCTCCACCCCATCTGCCCTGCCTGTCCCTCCTGAAGAGCCGATAGCCCTCCATCCCAATATCCACTTGTGGGACTTATCCTGCCAAGTCTCACTGGTACCAATGATATCAGAGCACTGGGAAAGGACCAAAGCTTCCAATTCATTCCATTTGTTCCTCATACTGCATGTATTGGTATGTAAGCATTTCAGGTGTGCTCCTGAATGCTCAGCACTCCCTGAAGCAGCACAGATGATCCTATTATTCTTGCCACCCTCAGACAATGCCTCACTACTACTTGGCATAACCTCAGTGTTCCTAATGTTATTCTCCTCCCAATGGATCCTAGCTGAAAGCTCTCTTAATCATTCTCACCAGGTTACACAAAGAAATGTTTCCCCTATCAAGACAGATGGGTCGTGACAGGCCCCAGCAGACTTTGTATCTCAAAGACTCTTCCATGGTTATAAAACCTAGAATTCTGGTGGAGGCACCAGTCTTGGCGCCAGGCACTGATGGCCTGTTTATTTCCCCGTAGCTCTCCATTACGGGGAGGATTGAGGAAAACACTATTTATGCTCACAAATCCTTCAGCCTTCTTCTCAGGGCCCTGAAGTCTCTTTTAATTGACATCAGGCTTCCTGTTGCAACTCTGCTAGTACCCACATGAAAGAAGAAGTGTAGGTAATAGTCCAAATGTTCTACTATGCTTTCTGGTTATGTGCCCCTGGGGAGGCAGCAAGCATCTCTCTGAAGAGGATCTGATCTGCAGATGGGAGCCTTTGAGGAGGGAGAGAGTCAACTAAGACAACTTGATGCTGCTTCTTCCTGGTGCCAATGTTTATGTTACACCTGCTACAAGGCCTCAGTTGATCTGACCTTGGAGGGGGAAAAGATGCCTCTTCCCTCTTTTCACGTCCCTCATCCACCACACCCCAGACCTTGTACCTCTTCAGCAGTGGAAGCTGAGGGGCAGACAGGGGCTCCTCTTGCAGCTCCATGCAGTAACTGTGCCTCCTCGCTGCCGCATGCCTCTCAGAATGCTGTTTAATGCATGGCATTGGTAGTGAAGGCTGTTGGGGCTGTAGCCCTTCCCTGCAGGAGAGCAGAGCAATTGAAGAAAGTGGGTGAGCAGAGCAGGCCATGGCACGCACCCTTCGTACATCCTCATGACAATAACTGAGAGTGATCTCCCTGTCCTTACCTCAGCCCAAAAGCTTTTGCGTGTGTGCATGTGTTTTCTACCCCCTGTCCTTTTAAGGGGAGTGAGAGAGCAGTGTGTTGGTGCTGAGCCACCTGCAGGTGTTAAACCATCATGTATGGATGAGGTTTTAGATCTGTGCTTAGATTCAAGTGATAGAATTCATTGGTTCTTGAGCATATAGGTAAGAAATGCTTTGAGCTCATTGGCTAAAGCTCAATCTTCATTTAGGCCACTATATTTTAAATTAATATAGTCTTGTTGATAGGCTGAAAAGAACAGCTGAAATGATATTGCTTCCGATGTTAGCAAAGCTGCCATTCTAAGGAAATGACATAAAATAGAGAGGAATTCAAATCAAGTTTGAGTCTGAGGTGCTGCAGACACTGCGAATGTTGGGAGTTCAGAATTCAGACTTGGTGTTGTATGATTTCTCTGAGCCTGAGAGTATGGGTTAATGCCTGCATCTGAGAGTCACACCAGTTTGGAGACCATCTCTCCTGCTTCTCCCTAAATCAGGACCTAGTGCTCATTCCCTCCGATTTCGAATTCTGTACATTTTACCACAGCTGTGCTGTATCTCTCCCTTGGAAGCCCAACTCTTGTGGTTCCTATCCAGGGTGCAGAGAAGGAGATGTGTGAGACAAGAGCTGCTGCAGGCACTGGACCATATGATCATTCCCAGCCAGTGGCTCATATGAGCTCACTTTCCTTCTCCCTGCAAATAAAGAGTGCTTTGTTAGTACTGCAGAATCACAGGCTACATGCAGGCAGTTCCCATGGCATAGTGGGTTTACAGTAGCTTGGCAGGCGGGGAAGTTAGTGCCAAATACGCTGCGTAACTCCAACCAGTCTGCATCCTGGTCTGCATCCCCCAGCCAGCTACTGTTGCGGACCATGAGACTAGTGACCTTTTTTTTTCAAAGCAGAGCGTCTTGGAAAAGAGCTCAGATCTTCCTATCTGCTCTGTGAGGACCTAATCAGCAGAAAAAAAGCAATTGGAAGCAAGAGCTGAAGAGAGCCAAGAAGAGTCTCGATGGCAGCAGTGCCTCTCAGACATGTTGGGGTAAGCTGGCTGAGTTCCTCTGACTCAAGGGAGACAGAGTTTGAGCTCACTAGCAAAGTGAAGAGGCCTGTGAGGGACTGTCTTTTTCCCCAGATGTGCTTTTTTGTCCAGGGATCCTTTCACCTTACCGTAGTGGCCCAGGATAAAAGTGAATCTTTTTTGTTTTGTTTTGTTTTGTTTTGTTTCGTTTTGTTTTGTTTTGTTTTGTTTCTCCCTTAAGAAAAGCTTAGCTGCTTTTGCAGGCAAGTACATTAGGTTTGGGCCACTCCAGCTCTCCGAAGACAGTGGTGGCTATGTCTCAGGTGCCCCAAGAGAGCCAGCCTTCCTTGCCTGGGCTCTGCAGAAGAACTGCACAGCTACACTGCCTGCTGCACCATCCCAACTTCGCACCTCATTTCTGTCTCCTGAATCTACTGCAATTTCTCATCACTAACAGTGAGGAATTAAGATCTCTTTCTTTGGCTGGTAACTGACATGCACTGCTGTTGCCAAGAGAGAGCAGCCTCTTTCAAACAGCACTCGTTCCTTGCTATGTGCAAACACAATGCTTAATTGATTTTGTAAACTCTACAGCCTGCTGCTCCAAGGGTTATAGCAAACTGGAAAGCTTACACTTTGCACTAAAACTTAGTGGGGAAAAAAGAAGTCATTATTCTCAAGCCTTGAACAGTTTCCACACTGGATGGCAAAAGCTGCTGGTGATGACAGTATAGGCTCCAGATCAGGAAAAAGCATTGCCAGCTATATGTGATGAAAGATGAGCAGTTGTCCCACACAACAGAGCAGGGAGGGCTTCTCTTCACAACACAATTACACCTTAGCAAGTAGCAGAGTCTGCTAAAAGAAAACAACACACAATTGTAACTGCAAATAGGGACTGTTAGAAATCATCCCTGAATGCAACAACATTGCTAGGTGTTTGATACTAGCTTCCACATTTGGGTGGGACAAGACTCCACAGCCTGTAATCACGAACCCTTATTTTAACACAGAAACTGGTGGGGATTTTTAAACTAACTTAATTTTAATAGCAATCCCTTGACAAAGGTTTTGGGGACTGCCCTTCTGAAGACTAAGAGACTGACATTTTTAATTTCAGAAATTAAAGGCAAGATATTCATTAGTTCTGAGAACAGTTGAAATATCCTGACCCCAAACCCTACTTTATTTCCTGCTCCTCAGCTCCATGCGCAGTTGCATTCCACCAGTGACTTCCACACGGCAACACACTGGTTGCATACAGAGCTGCAGTTTCTGAGAATAAGCACCTATTACTGCTCTTTGAACAAGAAATTGATCGAAAAATTTAGCTGCATGGAGCTTGCATGGATCGTCTTAAGCAGAAAAACCCAAAGATTATAAATCCCTGAAAAGATTAAGGAATCCTTCACGTTTTGTTCTCTTATAGCAAATGTCTTGATACTTTGAGTGACTGATAGATATTTCAGCATAACACAAGCAGGTGAAAGCTGCTGTTTGACAGTAAAGTTAGAAAGTGACAACTAGACATATGTAGTCATAGTGTTTTGTGGTATACAAGCTTGAATAGCTATCCCAGTTTTTCCTCTGGACTGTTTCATTAAAACTGAATGAACAGAGAGAGAGAACCGACAACAAGTTGTCAGGATTAGGAAGCACTGAAGAAATAATGGCATAAACTGTTTTCTTTTATATGAAAGCTTTAAAATATGAGAGGAGTTAAAAGACATGTAGGGCATTAGTGTTCATAGCCATCTTTTCTTGCTGTCTTTGGCCCTAGCTGGAAATACTAAGTAGTGATGCATAGCAGTGAAATCATCCCTCATTTGCAGAAGACGTGTCCTTGCTCCCTAAATATTTAAATATTTAATCTTATTTGTACACTTCTGGTATATTTTATGAGTAAATAGTTATAACAAAAACACAAACCTTTGTCCAGAGGGCTTGTAGTGCTGCCAGGTTCTTCATCCGTTCCTCTTGGATTAAAATCTGTATTCCCTTGTATATTTGTTTGGAATCAACAGGATACTGCATCATTACCCTTCCTGATGGTGGCTTCCTTTATTTTTCTGGAGGAGCTGTGATTGCTACATGTCAGTTAATTGCTGTGGTCATTTCCTGATATTTATCTTTCTTCAACAATAAACTTAATGTCACATACAACATCTTTTTGACTTTTAAAGTTGATAGAGACAGTGAACTTACCATCACAGTATCTGTGGGAGGTTACAAAAATACTTTTGTGGAAAATTGGATCTCTAAATCTCAAATTTCTTTAAACTGTCAAATATCACGCTCATTTTACAGATGACAAAAATGGAAATTAACATCTGGTGACATAGGTAAGTTTTTATTTCTGACATGATGGGCATTTGATTCCCAGCTTTTGGAGCTCCCATCTCGATGAGAGCTGGTTCATCATGTGCCAAGCCTGGGGCTGTTGATGGATCCTGTTCCCTGTCTGACATATTCAGTCGCTGCAGGACAACATTCATCAGTGTGGGCAGTGAGCGTGACCCTGGCTCCTCCCTTCTGGATTTTCATTGAACTTGCTGCTCCCTGACACTCTTGGGTCAGGTCCTAAGGATAAACAGCTTCAGGATGTTATAGAAGTCACTCAGAAATCTAAAATAACAGTAAAACGTGCAACCAAGCCTCACAGCTCTCTGTAAGACCTTACTTGCTTAATGGGAAATGGTCTCTGTTCTAAAAGGACTCACGTTTTATCCCTTTATGAACCAAGACTTTCATTTTTAGCTATTTATCTCTGGCTAAAGGATTTTCCCAGCAGGTGTATGTACACACAATTATAATGTTTCAGGTGTTGTATTCTTCACTCTGACACGAAGAAAATCATTCTGGATCAGGTCAGGTCTGTCCAGTCATCCAGCCAACACTTCTTATTTTCACTGGAGCAACCAAATAATCAGGCTGCTTGGTGTATTCTGTTTGGACACTTCCTTTTTTATTTTTCCTATCTCTTGAAGCTCATCATTAAAATCTTCAGGTATTAATAGGAGAAATGATTTCTGCTGAGTTTCCAGGCACAGGGGAAGCAGAGAGATTAACAATTCAAAGATTTCTGCTGTTTTTGGAATTTCAGAAGCCTGGTGTGCTGTCTGATATTTTAAAAGAAGTCAAATACACATTGTTAATACCAATGGAAGATTTCAAATCTGGGTATTTTGACAACACTTGACAGCAAGTGATTCACAAAAACATGACAGCTAGTGAATATTTAGAAAGTTGTGTTCAACTGGCTTGGCTGTTCTGGGGATGCTTAGTACAGCTGTATCCACTGATAGTATGGTCAAGGGAAGTTTTTCTCCAAATTGTGGAACTGCACACTGTATCATTCCCTAATGCAAGAAGAAAATTTTCAAAATATTTTCAGAGTAAGGAGAAGTAGATAGGCTATTCTGTTCATCGCTTGGTGATTGCAGTTCCTGGTCTCTTGCTGCAGACATCAAGTTTTTTAGTGGGTAGTGAAAGCAGTCTGATCTCTTCTGGGTTAAATGTCTCTTGTGTGGTTGCCTGCAGTGTAAGGGAGCTGGACTTCGTGATCTTGATGATCCCTTCTGCAGTTTCTATATGGATGGAGTGTCTAATTCATCAGGTGAGTTAGAGTGAGGAAGTTTCATGCATTTGGTTATAATGACTAAGAGCAAAGACTGGAAAGTGAGGGAAGGAGAACAAAAAAAAAATGAAAAGCTTGTTCATAGAAGAAGGGAGGGAAGGAAATGTTAAACAAAGGAAATAACACTAGATAGATAAAATGGTAGATAGATAGCAAGAATGCAAATGAAGGCAAATAAAAGAAAATTGTCTTCTTCGATTTTAGACTAATAAATCATATACACTCATGTCGCCACATTTTCTATTTTGTTGGCAGGCATCTTGCAGTTCTGTGACATTAAGGCAGGAGACTTGTCTAATAACCAATACAGCACGAACCTTGCTGCTCTGGTGTGTAGTAGCATACAGCTGTTCGAAATTCAAGATTTTCTGGAGCCTTCTGACTACTTATTATGCTATCCTTTTCCCTGCAGTGTGTTGGAGGTGTCAGAAGGTAATCTAATTCTGTTTTCTGCCACAAAGTTTCAAAGGAATGGAAAACATTTTTGAGAATCTTTCTGTTACTTTGGACATATTGGACCATTTAAGGCTTAAAAGACCACTTAGGGTCTTCTAAGTACTTAAATTTATTTGCATTTTTCTTCTTCCTGGTCTCTAAGCCACATGACCAAATCTGGAAGCTGAATAGCCATGATAGCTAATGCTGTGCCTAAGTACAAAAGCTCTGCACTTAGCCATGAATTCTGGTTAACGACATGACAAAGAACACAAAACTTTTGCAGCCATGGCTACAGCTGTGTATGAAAATAAAAACTAAATATTTCTCAGTGAAGCAGAAACAGTGAAAAGGCAAATCTGAACTGTAGGGTTGATATAGTGGTGTATGCACCTGAAGGGACAAACTGTAGGAGTTAAGATCATCAGAATTTGGTCTGTTTTCTTTATCCAAGTCTAATTAGCTAGAAATCTTGGAAGATTTGGGTTTCTTGCAAGATTTCTGGTAATATGTGAGTTTTGGCTCAAGAGGAGAACAGTCTTTTCGTGGACATTTAAGTAGTAAATTTTGGTTGGAACCAGAAGCACAGAACATGATGAGGTGTTTGCAAAAAGGGAATCAGAAAAGATGAAAATCTTTAAACATTTTTAGGCAGAAAAATTATGATAGGACTTAAACCTTAGAGAAAATTTGAACTGGTTCCTACATTATCTAATCAAGTTTTCTTCCCTCTTTAAGATGATGGTAATGTTACTATTGCCTTTGTTGTGCTTTGAATTGGATCATTAGGCATTGGTATCATTTCAGTATAGCTGTTCGTTAAGAATCTTTTAAGTGAAGATTTTGAGGACACATACATTCAGCCTCTGTTTTTCTTCCTTAACGTGACTATATCTTCACCTCCTTCATACTCTTACTTTCTCTTGAGCTGTCTTGTGTACTCACTCATGAGCACAGCTATATCCTTACAGTCATTAATAGGCCTTCTTTGGGCTTTGTTGCACCATTCTGCCAGAAAATATCATAGCTTTGTATCTTAGTTTATTGGAGGGAAACTATTGATCATGACCTGAACTTCTGACTGAGGACCTGAAGGAAGGGTGTGGCAGGCAGATTGTTTGCACCTGTGCTCCCCGTGTGACCGGAAGGGATGGACCCAAGGAGGAGCTGTCCTGGGCTCATTTAAGGGCCAGCACATCTCTCTCTGAGGTCTGCATCTTGTTGGAGGATTATTGCTTGGGTGGGAGGTTGTGATCTTTGGTCAACTGAGTTTAAACTTTTTGTGTATGTCTATTGTTAAACTCTCTAGTACCTTGCTTGTGATTGTGAAGCGTTTGAGGTGGTTTTGTTTCTGTGTTTGTAAACCACTTATAATGCTAGCTTTTGAAGGCAATCAATAATTTTCTGTAGGGTGGGGATCTATTGGTGTCATGTCACAGGGATGTTTCCTTGTGTTTGCAATGAGGTTTCAGAAGTACTAATTTTTACGGTGTTATTCTTGGATGTTAGAAGTCTCCTGCTCTATAGAAAGTGATGGGGAGAAAAATATTCCTTTCCAGAGATTGCTGCAGAACAGAAAAGTATGCGGTGTTTAAGCTAGTTCAATAGAAAAAATGGTACATGGAGTTCCAGTCTTCTTAGAGGTCTGAGTAGCTGATGATAACTGTAATTCAGATTAGCTTGGAATTTATCTTTGAGTAAAAACTTAAGCAAAATGAAATTGTAAGCCGTATCAATTCATTTTATTTTAAACCGTGCTGTTAAGCGGCTGTTATGCCGCTTTCTTTTCCTGGTGTACTGTACTCCCACTCATCATGTTCTGCTCTTCTGGATTTGCTTGTCCATGAAAGTAAAGACAGTACTTCCAACAGTAAGATGAGATATTTCCACTTATCCTTTTCAGCAGGAGGAAAAACCATTACAATGTTTTGAAAAAACAGTTAAAAGTTAATTACAACAAAACAGTATCATTGGAAAACATTTTCCTCTTTACGGTGTATTAGTCATGATGAGTTGCTTAGTCTTCTCATAATAACACATACATAGTAAATGTACTCTGACAAGGTCAAATACTTTTTAACTACCTCTATTATCCATCAACTGGATACTTCTAGGTTTTGGCTTTTATGAAAATACTGTGTTGCAAAGGTCTTACGGAGGAGAGGCTTTTATTTGGCTAGTCTTTTGGAGTCTTCCCGTAGTAATCAATGTTAGATAAAGGTAGCTAAATTAAATCAAATGATGGCTGACATCACAAATCACAATGAATCATCCTGTGCTTTGTCATTCTATCAGTTCAGGTCTGCCATGACCTTTTCACAATGATAAAATGTACTTCCATTTGTTGCCTGCTAAAAGCAGTCCTGTCTAGCTTCTTGAAAGAATAAGCCATAGATGATTACACTGTCCTCAGCCAGATCTGACCATGTTATTCCTTTGGTTCTTTGACAGACCTTATCCAAATTTACTGGAGATGGCAGAGGCTGTAATGATTCCTGTAAGTGTCACAAAAGTGAGTGACTCGAGAGTTTCTACTTAGATTCATACTCTATTTTTTTTTTTTATTTCCTTATAAGAGATCAGAAACCCCATCCAGAAGAAAAACTCAAAGCTAGGAGCACCTGTGTAAGAAATTAGACTTCATTAGTACTGTTGCTCACAATACTTCTGGTTCTTAAGATGCTCTTTATTCCTGTAAAGCAAGGAAACAAAGCAAGGAGGAAGAAAACTAAGGGCTAAAATTTTTCTTCACTTGAGTAAGATCAGAGCTAGCAAGGAACAAGTAACACAGCGGAGGGGAGTTTCTTGCCTTGTGAAGGAGAACTATGATCATCATACTGCTTCCTTTTAAATTTAAAATTCTTAAGGGGTACAGATGTCTGGATTTTCAGAAACTTACAGTTTATTTCAAAATGAAGTGAGAAAAGAGGCGAATTGTGCACACTTTGAGACTGTAAGATGTTTTTCTTCTCACCAAAACTATTTTCCTTCACTTTGTGAGAGGTTACTTTATGTATTAAGTCACACAGTAAAATTCCCAGGGCAGGGGACTTTGTCTTAGCCCGCCTTCACTTTTTCCCTCCACACTATGCAAAACTTCTAATTCTAGGTTTAGCATGATAGATTCCCCTAATGGCTTTGACACAATTCTAACACAAAAATAGCTTTTATCACTGTGGAGTCCAATATAAACAGCCCTGGAAAACACCTTCCAGACTTCCAGCAGTCACTTGATAGTCCCTTTGGACAACATTTTTGCTTTAGTGGAGTTGCAGAGAATCTATGAATATATCATTTACTTGTTTGAATCTTAAACTGTACCTTTAACCCTGTAAGTAATATTATTCCCACTGGAAAGTGTGGTTACTACTCTAAGAATGACTTCAGAAAGCAAGATTTTTACCCTCTGTTCCTTCCCCCAGTACTAGGTATTTCTTACTCCGATTATCCTAGAGTTTTGTATGGTCTTCTCCTTTTATGTCTCTTAAATGAACATACCCTTCAATTATATTATAGTCCCAAATTATATATGCATGCAAGTATTCTTGAACTGTGTAAATTCATATTCAAATTTTGTTTCTGAACCAAAATAAAGTCCTTTACAGAAATCTCATTCACAGGAATAAAGCTAAAAGTGCATTGAGATCAAACATACAGATTGTTAAACTGCTTTGTGTATGTTATGTTGTAAATATTAAGACTTCCTTTCTTTCCATCTATTTCCTTTCTCCTGATGTAGTTTTAGTGTTGTAGCTCTAATAGCAATTAATAAAAGAAGAAATGTTGGTGAAGCAATATGGAAAAAGTAAGATTTATAGCCTTTAAACCAAATTATGTTTTGCAGTCACAAAGTAATCAATTGCCTTTCTCTTCTCTAAGACAATCTGGAATTTGTGATTTAAGGCTTATGGTGTGGGGTTACTTGCTATTTCTGATTTGACTTTTTTTTTTTTTTTGCACAAAGGTTTCAGAAGGACATAAAATTAGTGCACATAAAATGAAGTGCTGTGTTCATACCATTGAGAAAACAGGCTGTGACACAACCAGAAATCACAGCTCAAGATGACCAAAAATATACTAGGCGCTATTTCTTGTCCATTATTATTTCACTGTTAGAAAGATTTGGGTGAAGATGTTGGAGCTGTTACTCTTTTTTTGTTTTAGCACAAAACCAGGTAAAAGTAGTCACAGGTAAAGATGATGTTGCATCTGGAAATGGACCGTCTTTTAGTATATACCTTGTCTTGGGTACTATGGCAAAGAATGCTGAAAGCCCTTTAGTCTATATTTCTGATAGCATATGAGCAAAATACTTCCTATCTCATTTGATCTCTGTGCTGCCTACCTAATTAAATTGCCAGATATGTAATTACATTCTACAATAGTACTAGTGGAGTTTTCAATATCATTTTAGATAGCATTCTGGAAGATTGATAGCCAAACCAGAACAGATTTTATACATAATAATTCTGTGAGGAAATAGCGAGGAGTTGATTATTTAAAATCTTGAGTTTTTTATGGAATTGGAGACAATAACACAAAAGAAAGTGGGGGGGGGGAAAAAAACTAGAAAACTGAGCCACATTTCTCTGCTTGCAAGCATTGCTTAGGATTTACACAGAGAGAGCTTGGAGAGGTGGTGGATGGGGATAAACAGGATTTGAGAAACCTGAACAACATGTAGTGGAGAAAACAACCATCTTTAGAACAACAGTTCTACTAGTGGCTGAGACAGATACAGTCCTACAGTGGTTGCTACCCATCTCCTTATACTTGCTGTGAAGTATCAGAAGCTGTTTCGTGTGTTACTGCAAAGAGATCCTCAAATTCTTATGTCCTGGTACGACGGTCATTCTCAAACTGCACAAGCTAGGGCAAAAACTAGTAGCGAAGAATACTTCTAAGATTTATAGAGTATAGTACAGGCCAGTTAAGAAGTATCAAATATAAATCATATTAAGTTGGTTGTGGGTGGACTTAGAAACTATGGAAGCCATGCAACTGTCTATTTTGTGTGGATTGAGTTGGATTAAGACTGGAATATGTTGCAACATTGTCACCCTCAAGTGAACCTTCCCACCAACGGTGTTCAACCACTTGTTTTTTTTTTTTCAGTGATAATGAAAGTAATAAAGTAGATCTGGGCTGCAGGAGCTCAGGAAGCCTCGACTGCATCATTTGTCAGTTCTCACTGCTGAAACTTTCATACGATCAAAGAAGTATTGGTTGGAGTGGGCATCTGGATGTCATTTACTTCAACACTGTTTTCTTTAAAACAAGAACTATCATGTTCACTGAATCACTACACCCATCAACAGCTATCACTGAATATCGCTAACAGTAGAGCTGTGGCTTTGCTTAATTCAGTATTGAAAGCCTCTGGGGCAGGACAGTCCAACTATCCTAACTTGAACCTACCAAATGTTGCCATATGTCCTTTGCCCTTTGTTACAAACATTATGTCAGAGAATTCTGACTTTGTCACCTATATAACTTAGCTTCATGTAGTCATAGACTGCTATTTGATCACCCTTCATTCTCCCTTTCATCATGCAACAAAATCCCAGCTCCCTTAATCTTTCTCTCCGGGCTCGTGCTCTGTCCCGCTGGCCGTTTTTAGAGAACCTTGGTAGGCTCTCCATATTTTAGCATTCCTTTAAAAATGTGCATGAGTTCCCGGAAGTGGATGTAGAAATTCACTGTGTCCCTCTCAGCAGCAGATTAAAACAAATAACCTCCCTCATTCTGCTGGCATGGATACCCTGTGGAGGCTTACTTAATTCAGGATGGGAGCACGCTGGCACACATTTGACTTGGCATCCGCTGTAGCACCTGGGACCTTTGCAGTGGGGCTGCTGCTCTGCCACTTTCCAGCCAAATCTGATGCCGGGCGTTGTTCTGCTCCAGCTGCATTTCTTCCTACTGAGTCCCATGGATTTTCTGTTGCCTCGGTCCCTGAGTTTTCCAGGTTGCTGTGAGCTGAAGTTCTGCTGTTTGTTGTGTCAGTTCCTACCCCTGATTTAGCATCACCTGCAGATTTGTGGAGGGTGTACACTGACTTATTGTCAAAACTGTGGATGAGACATTAGGTAATATTAGCTCTCATCGATTCCTTGGACCTGTTTACTCCCTCCTGCTTGCATTTGAAGAAAAAGAAATCCTTCTTCAGGACGAATCATTTGCCTGAAAATTCTCACATAAACCTGTGGAAAAGGTGTGTCAGAAAATAGCACCAGGGTAATACTAGAAGTGTTTACTGAAAATGATATGGAATTTTTAAATGGCTGTAATTTCTTTATTGTAGAAATCTGTATATTTGAATATAATTTAAGATGCCACGTTTATGAATTTCTTAGAATATTTTTAGTATTTTTAGTGATTGTTTCAGCTATCCTACAGATTGTATGGAAGAGAAAACTTTGTCCAGATGATTTTATTGATTGCTTAGAGATGCTACATCTGATTGCTGAGAGTTGATTTTAAGTTCTCCTGTTTGCATGGCAGAACACCTCTCCTGTATGGTCTGGACTCTCTGTGAACACTACAGAGAGGAGAAGGTGACCTACAATACTCAACAGATGGCTTCAGCCTACACTGTACTCTTATGGCAGGAATTTTCTCTACTGCTTTCTTACAAGCTGATCCACTTTAGCTACTCAGAAAACAGCTGTGGTAGTTCTTAAATACTATTTACTGATTGAAACCATGTAATATTATCAGAAACATTTCTAAGTACTGAAAACATAGTGTTGAGTGATCTAGCATCTTCATGGAATGGCTGGTATTCTGGTACCATTCTCTGAGCTATGTTTTTCAGCCGTAAATTCTGATTAAAAGAGTCAGAAAAGAGTACAACAGTGGGAACTGTTCCAAGGGCAGTGATAAAGATCTCTTTCCTTGTCTGGAATTGCCCTTTAAACCCTAGGCTCTTAATCAGCAGCAAAAGGAAGCAAAAGCTTCCTTCTCTGACTAGACCTGATTCCAACTAAGACGTGAGAGTGTCTTTCACAAAATACTCCCGTCACAATCTGTGTAAGAGCTGCTTTAAGGAAAAAGGGGGTACCTTAGTCTTCAGTTTCCTTCAGTTGTTAGGCCAAATAATAAGAGACCGGCACCCTTTCTGGTGGTCGTTTTCATGAATACAAAGCTGTTTCACCACGATAAAGCAACTCCAGCAGTGTGTTCTGCTTTGCCAAATACAGTTTATCATATTAAGATGATGACATTTCTGCAGGTAATCTAGATTTTAAAAGTGAAATCTACTCATTTTTTATAGGAAAATAGTCCGAATTAAGTTTTCTGGCTGATGCTTCAAAGCATCTAATCCCTGGGAAAGTTTTCCAGTTTCAGATTTGCCAAGGAATTAGGACAATTGCCCTAAAGTGGATTTCATAACATGTCATAAGGTATGTTACTTTTTAATTTGATGAAAATCATGTTAAGGACATAAACTTATCTTACTTGCTAAGGGCAGGGAAGGAACATAAGATATGCTGAAAACCAGAAGTACTTCAATACCTCTCTCCTGAGAAATAGCCTCTAGCCTTTCCAATGCTAACATAGCCCAAAGACAGGGAAGCTTAATGCAGATGGTGACTAGGTGTGAAGGAAGATGAATCTATGTGGAAATGGCCTTCATGAAAGGACTAGAGGAAGAATGACAAGAAATGACTACCTTCTACAGCAGCAGAAGATAGTCAGCTGCTGAGACAGAACAGTAATCTTTGTTTTAAGTATGTGGGGTAAGAGGTTGCTTGAATACTCCTTTTACTCAATTCTTTGGTATATTCAGAGGTATTTAAGTGATTCAGTCTAAATGAATTAAGTCTAGATGTTACCTGATATGGCATCTGCATTTCAATATTCAGGGGAACTTTCGTTCCAGTGTTAACAGGGAATTTGGAAGCTTTCAAAAAGTCTCTTTAACCATTTATGTGAATCCTTTGAAGCAGTAACAATAGTAGGTTTGGGCACTTGAGAAGGTCTTCCATTGTATCTCCTAAAGAGAGTTATTTTGTGGGGTTTACAGGATGATCATTACTCAGAATATAATGAGGTGAGCTGTAGATCTATCATGGAGAGCTTTGAATACATAGCAAAAAGCTTTAACTTTCAGTAGTTGAATTTTGGAAAATGTACTTAGGACTGCATGTGGCCATACCATTGCAAAGAGTAAGAAATGGCTGTATATCCTGTAAGTCTGAATTGTAATAAGTGTTGTTCCTACATTTTTTTTTTTCATCAGTCACTCAGCTCAGAACTAGAGTCATGAACGTGTTTCCCTAGAGGAAAAACATAGTTTTGCTTTGTTTGCCTATTCTTGTTACTTTTATGACCCTTGGCATCTTCTAAAAACTGCCACATGGAAGACAAAAGAGGTATAGTCTCTGATGTATGACTGATGAAGTAATAACTGTAGTCATGTCCATAAAAGCTGGAGAATGGAGCTTCAAGTACTTCTGTCTGGGGCACACTTGAATATTAGCTTAAATTAGGTTGGCTGCTGAGTAGCTCAGACCAGTCTGTGAAGCCTCTTTTCCTGTTCAAGTTTGCTAGCTCTGACATTCTTATCTACAGTACTTCTAAAAGGTAAAGTCTACCCAGGGAAGTTCAATGTCTGAATTAAGTGTGAATTTAAAACAGCAAAAATTCTCCCTTTTTCTTGGAACAGTTCCAGTGGTCTTCAGCGTGGTTATTTTTGTCTTGCAAAAATGGGTGAAATTTGTGAATTTGTTCGCACAGTCTGCATTTTTGTTCCTGACAAGTTCTCTTAGCTTGCAGTTGTTATTCAGGCTAAGTGCTGGTGAAAACACTTTATTTAAATATTAATTGGAGAGAGTCCAAAGAATACATTTCAAGTAAAAAAAAAAGCTGACAGTTCAAGATCCTGACCCAAATATAATATTTAAATTAATTGTCACTGTCATATGAAAAGATTTCCTCTTTGCAGTGAGAACTTATGAGCTCAGACAGAAAATGTATTCATATGATGGAAACAAATTTGGTGTAACTGAGAAGCTGATGTTCATTATCCCTGCCGTGTTGCGTAAGATGCTATAGGCAGACTGAGCTGTTCAGCCTAAATAGAGCGCAGATGAAGTATGCATAACTCCAAGCAAACTTTTTTACATCTATATTTGTGTGTGTTACTTGTCCTTCAGTTTTAAACTAATGCCCACATAACAAAAACAAGGTGTTTGATAGCTATGTGGAGTCAGTGAGGAAAGGGCAGAGCAATAACAAGTGAGCAGGGCAGTTTTCAGCAGGAAACTAGAAGTTGCAAGTTTTATGTGTGGTTGTGGGATATTCTGTATCTCAGGTCGTGCAAAATGAACCAAAAGGAAAGCGCCCATAGCAGAGTTCTGAAGGGCAATGGGTTTTGGTGAGTGCAGAAACAATGCTGACAGTATGTTTACTTACACCCAAGAGTAGTGTTTTGCTGTGGACTTAAATCAAAGTTGGGTGCATGAACGCAGATGTCACTAGAAAAGAATCTGAAATATTCAGGTTGCCAGAGGTTATGAAATAAATTGATAAGGGGCGATAATGTCACATGTCTGCTTTCAAAGTATGTTTTCTAAAGACAGTGTTGGTCTATGTTATTCTTCCCTCCCATAGTGGAGAGTGTCCATGATTATTTTGACTTTGCAATATTGAGTATCATGCAGGGCTTGATTCATACACAAAATAATCAGTTGAAGGTTTTCTTACTCATACACCCAATTGTCATTGATTAGCTTTGGGTTAGGAAGGCTTTTTGACAGGAAAGTAGAACAACACACAATGGAATGAATATCTTCGGTATTCTACTCTTTGCCCTTACTTTTTGAAATTACTCTTCAAAAAAATCATTGCATTGCCACTTTCTACACAGGAAATAATGAATAGCACAGATATCACTGGATGTGATGGGGAGAGCCAGGAGAGATGGCTTGTAGATGTGGCAATGCAGCTCCTAGAATTTATTTATAGTGACTGCATTCCAAACTAAATTTAGAGGGTCTTCTTTATTACATGCTTTCTGGCACTGGCAAAGGGTTAGTTAACTGTTACTGACACTTCAGTAGCTAGGATTTGATATAAGCTTCCATTTATGAAATGCTCATACTTGCCAAAATGCAACTGAGATTGAACTTCTTTTGAGTATTAGTCTAAGAAAAGTTCTTTAAGCACCATCTTAATGTAGTTGTTTCTATGACCAATACCAGAGAAGAAGATACCATTTTTTTCTCATAAAAACAAAGTAAATTGGAGAAGATTAAGGAGACAAAAAAAAAGAGGAAAGGATGGGGTAGCAACACAGATCAGAGTGGGGAGGAAGAACGGTAAAGAAAGAGAGAAGGAGATGTGTGGATGTGAGCATACAAACAGAAACAGTCTGCATAAAGAAAGAAATGCAAGAGGGACTGCAAGAAATAAAAGAAAGAATGCAACAGGGACTGCAAGGAACAAGCTACTGGACTTTGCTGCTGTCCTATTTGAAAAATCTTAGTGAAAGCCATGTGCATCTCCTCCAGTGATGTGTTTGAACAGAGATGAGCAGTCTGTTGTGAAAATCACTGTAGGCAAAAATGGCAGATGGCTGTGCCATGATATGAAAATTCCAGCTCTGCTTATAGGCACTGCTAGAATTTTCTAAGTTTTGGAAAATACCATAGAAAATACTAAATGTGAAGAATATTAAATCTGTAAAATCAAGCTCTCCTCAACCATCTCAGAAATATTGTTACCTCTACTATTTTAACATGATCATCTGATTTGCAGACATTATCATAGTTTCTAAATAGACCATAGTATGATTTTTTTTCCTTCCAAGGCTCAACAGGTTTTCCTAATGTGAATTATACCTTAGTGACTTTCAGATTTTCTCAATATATTGTGAACTGCTAGTAGAACCTACTGTAGACATTCCAAGTATTTTTAGAGGACTACTAATTTCTCCTACCATAATATGTATCTGGGCCAAATTTGTTACAAATTTCTTTGCTGAAGACAAAATTTTACTTGAATCACAAGACCAAGGTTCTCTGCGTGAAATAAATTGGATTGCTTCATTTTCTTCACAGGATCCAACCTTAAAATTGGGAACCATTACAACAAAAAATGTATCTTGTTAAAAAGTGGTTTTTACAGAAGTTATTTTGATCTTCTGAAACTACTGTCTTGCAGGTGTATCAGAAGATCTAGACAGCTTGTAGGGATTTAGTAAAGTACCAGCTTAAATATGTGGTAAAGAATGCTTAATGTCTCAGCTTTCTCACAGATTACTGTATATTTTTAGTGGCTCGCTTTACTTTTACTAATTAAAACTGTGGCTGACATACTTCAGAGAACATGTATACTCATTATTAGAGAGGGAATTGTTTGGTATAGTTTATAAATGGTGTTAGTAAATGACAAAAGGATATTGTGCTTAATTATAGAAATTATTCTTAAACTTGAAGGTTTATAATTATTCTAGTGTTAGTAGGAATTATTTCCACAATGGATTATAAATTTTTAATACCTCTGACTTTCATTAGGCCAAAGTCTTAGAGTAGGTCTTAATCATGTCACCAATTTTTAAGCAGCCTTGAAACACCTGTAGCAATTACTCCTTTAAAACCCAGTAAATCCTAACCTGCTATTCTATTCCTGCTTAGACACAATCAATGTTGATTTTTAATGGAGTCCTAAATATAAATTCAGCATCCTTACAGGGGCAAAAAGTCCAACCTCACTTTCCACCATCACCACCTGAGTACTGCAGAACCTCAAAAATGAGAAATATTTGAGAATTAGGAGTTTATTAAATCAAACCTAAAGGGAGTAAATCTTCACAGGCTACTGGAGATTACTGAAGGACAGAAACTGGAAGCCTAGCAGTAGTACATACCACCTGTTAAAGTCTTGAATGAGGGTAAAAAGAAAGCAGGTATGCTGAACCAGCACAATGAGGAGACTATTAGAATGAGAAGACATCTCTCTGTACCTGTATTCAGATGAGGAAAAGACAAAGGACTTCAAACTCAATTTAATTGCGCAAATGCAACAGTGTGTGCCAAAATAGGTTTCAAGAAACAATGAGCAAAAAGTTTCAAATGAATAACAAATATTTCTTATTTAGAAATAAGAGCAGAAAGCGTACCAGAGAGGCTGTGGGACCAAATAGTGCTCATGGCATTAAAAGTGCTGAGCCGACAAGGCCACTCCTGAGAAGTTAGATCAACTCTTCGCGTAAGCTTTAACTGTGTTTTAAACTGTAGATCTATGTAAGATCCTTTTGGACAGGGAGGATATTCCTCAGAGTATATGTATTTAGACTTTGCAGAAATGTTGTCAGTGATTAACAGATCACCAGTTAGGAACAGTAGCACGACATTTATACCAGACAATTTAGTAAAACTCCAGAAATGCACTGAATTAACAGGCATGTGAATATGTGGACTCTGTGTGTCTGGCTGATACAGTCAGGTTAGTTTCCTTTGAAAGTTCTTGGGAGCCCACATGGCCATGGGGCCAGTCATGGATTGACTATATGACAGGAAGCAGGTGATAGAAATAAAAGGTCAGTTAGAGAAATTGGGAGAGGTCACAGAAATCTGGGGGAGTTCACGCTCAAAATTGTGCTGCTGAAATGGAGGGTAAGGGAAGGGTAAGAAAAGAGAGAACGAGCAATCAAGTGAGATGATTTACTGAGGATATGAAGTTGTTCAGTTTGTAAGGGTGAAGACATGGTGAAGATGTGTAGGAGGATTTTTTTGAAACCAACAACTGGGAAATAAAATGTGTGATGAAGTTCAATGGTGTCAAAGGTAAGGAGGAAAAATCTCCATTTCACGTATAACACTGCACTGTGCAGACCAAAGTCTTCTAGAAGTGAAGTGAAACTTCTGGATTATGAGCAGCAATATCATGGAAAATATTGATTCAATGTCTATTCATTGACTGACAAAAAAAAAAAAAAGACAAAGCAAAAATTAAGCATCCTTTAGAAAGGAATGAAGAGCAAAACACCATTATTTTGCATGCATAAATGCATTGTTTGCCCGCCCCATTAATACTGCATGCAGTTCTGCCTTCTTTATCAGAAGAAGAGGTTGACTAAAACTGGAAAGATCTAAAGAAGAAGAGTAAGGATGATCTAATATATGCCAGAAGAATGACTAGACTAGGATTTTTCACTTTGGAAAAGGGCTTACAGGGCAATATGCCAGAGGTCTTCAGAATCACATATTGTGCAGAGAGAAGCATAAGACTGCCTGCTCACTGACTGTTGCAGTATAAGAGAGGCTTCTGGTAGGACCTGGGTCCAAAACAGATGGAACAAAGTGGTTCCTGGCAGTCAGTGATGGAATTGCAGAATTCCTTTACAAAAGATACTAGGAATACTGAAATCTGTGTGACTTGGATGAAGGGACAGAATACACCCTTGGCAAGTTTGCTGATCATACAAAGCTGGGAGGAGTGGCTGACTCACCAGAAGGCTGTGCTGCCATTCAGTGAGACCTGGACAGGCTGGAGAGTTTTGTGAAGAACTTCATGAGGTTCAACAAGGGCAAGTGCAGAGCCCTATATCCTGGAGGGAATAACCATGTACATCAGCACAGATTAGGGCCTGACCTGCTGGGAAGGAGCTCTGCAGAGACCAGTCAAGGTGTCCTGGTGGACAACAGGTTAGCCATGAGCCAGCAGTGTGCCCTTATGGCTAAGACAACCTATGATATCCTGGGCTGCATTAAAAAGAATGTGGCCAGCAGGTTGAGGGAGGTTCTCCCTCCCCTCTACTCCGCCCTGCTGAGGCTACGTCTGGAGTACTGTGTCCAGTTTGGGGCTCCCCAGTTCAAGAAAGGCAGGGAAATTCTAGAGAGGAGAGCCACCAAGATGACCAGAGTCCTGGAGCATCTCCTTTATGAGGAAAGGCTGAGATACCCGAGGCTGTTCAGCCTGGAGAAGAGATTGAGGCAGGGGATCTTATCAACACCTGTAAATATCNCCAGCAGGTTGAGGGAGGTTCTCCCTCCCCTCTACTCCGCCCTGCTGAGGCTACGTCTGGAGTACTGTGTCCAGTTTGGGGCTCCCCAGTTCAAGAAAGGCAGGGAAATTCTAGAGAGGAGAGCCACCAAGATGACCAGAGTCCTGGAGCATCTCCTTTATGAGGAAAGGCTGAGATACCCGAGGCTGTTCAGCCTGGAGAAGAGATTGAGGCAGGGGATCTTATCAACACCTGTAAATATCTAAGGGCAGGAGTCAAGTGGATGGGACCAGGCTTTTTTCAATGGTGCCCAGCGACAGGGCAATGGGCACAAATTGGAACACAAGAAGTTCCATACAAACATGAGGAAGAACCTCTTTACAGTGAGAGCGACAGAGCACTGGAACAAGCTGCTCTAAGGGGTTGTGGAGTGTCCTTCTCTGGAGATATTTAAGACCCACCTGGAGGCTTTCCTGTGCAATGTACTACTGGACAGTAAGTCAAGACTTTGAGAAAACTGTAACCCCCCGCATCTTGTTACTGAGTAGAAATGTTGAGTTCAGATCTTATACTATTGATATATAAAGTTATGATTACTCCACATCTATGCAAAATATGCTTCATCTGCTATTATTTCACCCAATAAATCTCATAACATCTTTCAGTTTCTTGATTGTGCTGAAAAACTTGCCTTATAAAACAATGCTTTGTTTTATCCTTTGTGTGCCTTTCATAGTGAGCTGGAATGAAGACCTCCCCAAAGAGAGAATGTACGTTGCGTTTAGAGCTCTGCTTTATGTAATTCAGTCTTAACTCTGCTACTAGTGACATGCTTTTTTAGGGCAGTCTGTCAGAGGTATTTCCTCTTTGAACACTATACTATGATATAATAAGTATATGTGTAATGTAAAACAATGCCATTTATCAGTCGTTTCATGCTACATTTTTCTACAGCAGACCAGCAAATGCTTTGAAATACTTTCTTTGTGGGAACTTGGGAGATGTATTGCTTACAGTTAAGAAGTTTGTGATTGTTGTATTATGGAAGGAAAAGCTTCAAAGGGAGTCTGTGACATTTCCCACTAAAGTTAAATACTTTCTTTTAACAGCATTGTTGGGCAGATCCCTTCAGGATCACAATTAATTGCACTGGGTGCTGCTCAGTACTGTGTTTCTCATGGCATGACAACATGCCATTGTGCGTCATAGTGAACTCTGCAAAGAAAATAATATGCAATAAGTTTATTATTCTCCTCCAAGGACTCTTATAAGTTAATTTTTCCATCGCATGAAAACGAATGCTGGTACAAAGATGAAACAAATATAGAATCAAATGGAGATTGGCAGCTAAAATTGCATACAGAGGAAATACTGTTGCCTGTGGTTTCAAGATAAATTTATCTAAACCAGCACTGCTACAGTGCTCTCATTTGCAACAATATCACTCAGGTGTTTTCTTGACATGAAACCAACGAAAAAATCTGGCAAAAAAAGTGGAAATACTTTCTGTTCTTCTATGGGTTGGTTTACTGTCAGATGAAAACCTGCTATCACAAGGTGGTACAAGAGGAGTACTGGGAAGACGTGGCTAGAGAAAGGGACACACATGGTAATTCTATTTGTAAAATGTTTCTCTCAACATAATGTTGACATACACTGAATGACCACTGAGTTTTTTTACATTGATACCTTTCTACCTCCTGCAATTACTTTTTAAATCAGCAAAATAATATTTCTTACTCTGTGGATAGGTCATAGCAGTAAGTCCTACTAAATATCATTTTTCTAGTAAAGCCATTTCTAAAATTGGCACATAAACTGGCAAATATTGTACTCTTTCACCTGTAAAACTTAAAATATTTCATTAGCCTTGATAGATTTTCCTTTGCACTACTCAATTCTGTGAGCAGTGTACAATATCTATTTTAAAGAGTAATTACAAGGTCTTGCCATTTTGATGGTTGTGCCTTGTGAGAGGTATCGCTTGCAAGTAAAGGGAGGACAATTACGCTCATAGGTACTGCACTTTCTCATACCAGTGATGATGTGTAAGGGGGAACAAAACAGGTCCACTTTGACTGTAAGGCAAGTTTGGTAGTACCCTGAGCTGGAACACAGTGCCATCTGTTTGTTCCCTTTTTGCCTTTGTTGAACAAGTTGAATTTGTCGTAACTCTGAAAAGTGTGGGCAGAAAGGCATTTAGATGATTTGTGATATGGTTGCACTGACTAGCTGCTTTTTAGCACTGCAGAACTTAAAAATTATGCTCCTCTGTACCTACTGCCAGGTCTTAAGTTCCTAGCTCATGAGCATTGTGAAACAGTGTAGAACTTCAGGCTTATTATTAAAACTGCCTGTTTAACAGTTGTTTTGGTCAGCATTTAAGAAACCTAGAAATAAGATTTGTGCATTAGTGCTGTGCTGTGAGAAATTCACATAGCAGATATAGGAAAGGCAAAATTATTTTGTCAATCTAGGTAGATAAATTTGTTCTTTTGTAAACGGTGATAAACTCTGCTTCATAGCTTCATAGTTTCAACTATTAGTAAAGGAGGAGGGAATTGGGTTTACTGCTTCTGTTTCTGTCAATGTTTCATGGTACTGCATTGAATAAATTTCTCATTTTATAGACAAGTTATGTTATATTGGGTTTTCAGTGACCTGTCTGAAGTAAGTTTCCTGTAAAGAACGGAGATAGCGAAGACCAGTTGCTGATGGAGTCCCATGTTCCCTGTATCATGCTGATAATGGTGCCAATGGTTCTCAGATCCGATGCCCACCCCAGGCACTGAACAGAGGGTGCCATGGAAAGGCTGGAGTTACGAGCCTACTCTTCTGTCCCCAGGCAGCTGGCAGATGCCCAGTGTGAAGTATGCCTCGCACCACCACTTTTGATTCCTGAATGTGTATAATGACACCACTTCCATGCATAGTGGGGGTGCCACTGTACTAGGTATTTTGCACAGAGACTCATTTGAGAACTGCTGATGGTCTGATAAGAATAAAATGAAGTTAGGAATGTTATCTCTCCTCTAAAGAGTCTGTAAAGCCTCTTGACTGGGTATCTAATGTTTTTTCATTTGCCCTATGTAGTTTCACAGAGAGGAATGCGCGGAGTGATTAGGGACTCAAACAGGCCTGTATGGATTAAAAATCTGTTCATCACTGACTACAAGAACAGGACTTCCAGTCCTGAGCTTCTAGTTATTGCAGAAAACAGTTCTGAAAATGAAATAAACAAGCACCAATTTCAGTAAACAAGACTGGAGTTTGTGCAGAGGTTACTGTTTTCTGCGTCATCTGTTTAACAGAGGCTCTGCAATGTCATGAAGAAATTTCATAGGATCACAGAATTGTAAGGGTTGGAAGGGACCTCTGGTGATCATCCAGACCAATCCCCAAATTTCAATCCACTATGCTAATCTACGTCAGCTGTAACATACTGTAAAATGTTATGAAACAACTCAGTGTCTCTGTGTAAATAGCATGAACAACTGAACGCACTTCAAAGCCTGTACTTGATTTTTGGTGTGAACTTCATCTCTGTGAGATTTCACTCTGGCCACTGAGTCTTGGAAGTTCTTTCTTTGATAATGAGTTCTCTCTATTCAATTACTCCATCCCAGCATTTCTGAATAGGATCGAGATTCCTCTCAACCTTACCGTTGACATCAGCAAACACAGAATTGACCTTTTTTCCACTGGCCTCTACTTGTTTGCCAGTCTCCCCTTTTTTGCACCACCGTTAGCAGCTCCCAGTGCTTATGAATTTTATGTTCTCAGTCAAATTTAGTACATGAACTCCAATCAGGAACACTTTTTTCCTGATGCCATGTATTAACACTGCTAATTAGTGCCGAAGATTCACTGTTTGAATATATTGCACTAAGTAACCCAATACAGTATTTTTAATGTTAGTGTTCTGTTATTAGCATAAATATGTAAGTTGGATGTGTTTTTTTTTCCAAACTTGCCACAACAATTTGGTCTTTTCTTAATAATGTTATTTTAATGTTGTTTGAATTTTTAGACCTGAAGTACCATCTCTTTTTGAACTCTCATAATGCAAGAATAAATATTCATATGACCTTTACCTCCAAACCTGAGATTGGAAGAGTAAATGATGATTAGATTTATTTACACAATACTCAGGACTTTAAAGACTGAGCAAAGTACTTTCCTGTGGTTATGTCTCTGTAGGACTTGGTACTTTTCAAAACTCCTAACTCATATTTGGTCAAATCTTATATTGGAAATACTAATCCTGGCAAATTGTTAAAGACTTCGCAGTGAAATCTTTTAGACTTTGAAGAAGTTGAAGTCTGTTAGAGGTTAAACTTAATGAGGGAGAATGTGTACTTAACCATGTATATTGTGAACTCCTAAAATCCTGTGAGGTTCTTATAATCATAATTTTTCTTGACTTAAGGTTAAAATAACTCACTGGAGCACTTGTTTTAAGCTGACAGGACCTATTTTAGATATGGCATTGCTTGTGACAGCTGAATATACTTAATCTTTTTTCTCATCTAGTTATAGAATAAAGGTATACTGTAAATCATTTACTGACTACTGATAATATATTTGCGTTTACTCAGTCATTAAGTTTACTCAAATGTCGTTAATATTACAGAATTGTTGGGAAGGTCATAAACCACTACCTCCAGGTGCTAAGCAAGCATGAATCTTCTTGCTATATTCCACTGCTCCTCTTAATGAAGCTAGTAGGTTGCAGCAGTGTTCTCTTTGATCTTGACTTTGAGCAATCGCAAGTCTAAAATTGTTCAGAATGAGGTAGACATCTGCATTGTATTGAACACTGGGCTAATTTGGTGAATCAGCTCTGCGATCAGGGCAACTGACTGAAAGCAAAACAAGCATGCCTCTTGGACATGAGATTTCCTAGAACTCAAGTAGAGAAATTCTTCAACTCATCGTTACTGTTTCCTTTTCTGGAGACTGCCCGCCTATAGGATTCATAGGCCCTATTCCTATCGTACACTTGCACGCCATAGGGGAGCCTTTGTACAAAATTCTAGTCACTTCAGTCCTAAGCTAATTTAATCTAATTTCATTAGATTAAAGGCAAGAAAATCACAGATATGAATTTCCTGCAGATCCTTGCCAACTACAATAGAAGACTATCTTAGACATTTCCCATCTCTCCCACAATTAAGAGAACTTGAGAAATCATGAGCTCCTTATTTGCCTTTTGTAAAATTTCATTAAAATACTTATGTTCCTCTAATAGTCTTAGAGTCTTAATGTTCACTTCTTGGAGGGCTTTGAACCCTTCAACTGTGTCACACTTTTTGAGACAGGATGACCAAGTGATGTTGTATCCCTGGTTTATGGACAAATATATCTCTCTGGCACTCTGTGCCTTGTACACCGAGCGTCCTGCCAATAGCTTAGCATCTGGCACAGAACATTGCTGTGGTGTCCCCAAAGCCCAAGTGGTAGCCAGCTCCTCTTCCTTCAGTCATTTACAGAGCTGTAGGCAGGGATACGTCTGTAGAAACAGGATATAATTCCCTGGGAGAGGGGAAGTGAAGGCAGCCTACGGCCTTGCTTCTCAGCAGGGTTTCAGCTTGAGCTTCAGTGGGGAGAAGTCTGATATTGCCTAAGACCAGCTCAGGAAGAAGTTTCTGGAGGAAGAGGGAAGGAAAGAACAGTGGGAGCAGTGTATGCCCAATGCAGTGATTGAGCAATGGTTCCAGTACATCTTGCCTTTACACAACCAAGGAAGGTGTGAACAATCTAAAGCTTGCCCATCAGTCAGTACAAAATTACATTTGTCAACACGTCTCTTCTCTTACTGATGCCATCCTAAATTTTCCCACTTCTCCCTTTTTGACTCTTTCCTATCACCTGAAAATGTCACTATCTCTGTTTTTTCCTCTTCGCCACATACACAGTGGTAGTAACTGCTGCGACACTAAGTATCACAAGTGATATCTTGAGACCCATTTGTTAGCTCTTTGTCATGATGGAAATTAACCATTTGTTACAATTTTCTTCTCCTATAGGTAGTTTTGATCAAAAGCAATACTCTGACTCTCCTTTAATGATTATTCAACTTTTCACTTGCCATTCATACTATTATACTGATCAATTAAAAGCTGCAGAGCTTGTGTAACTACTGCATAACTCATTTCTCAGTTAGAAATGTATTGGACTGAACAGTGGAAAGAAGGTTTCCAAAATAGCCAAAGTTGAGAAGAAGTTTTTGAAACAGTATTCAATCTTGCTGTACTAGATAAGGTAAAGATTTTCCAAAAAAATATTTTGTGTCAAAACATTTTCTTATGGCTTTCAAATTGAGGAGCAAGGAATTTAAATTGCTGGGGAACGTGAGTACTGAAATATGTGGTCACGTTGACTCTTCTTTGAGTACTACTTTTTGCCCACTGACATATGAGCAAAACCCAGTGCTTTTGAAAAATTTCTCCAGGAATACGAAAACAGCTGACTTTCATAGAGTTTACTGGCTCCGGCTGAGCTGGTCTTACCACAAAAATGAGTTACAGTTAGTGCTTTCTTTACAAATGACTGAAGGTTTAGTAGTCTTTAAGGAAGACTATCCGAGAAGTGTGACAACAGTAGTTATAGAAACAACATTTTTCAGTTTAGATTTATCACTGTTCTACATAAATGTACTTGAAAAAACTCTTCTATAAGGTTAAAACATGAATTTCAGTTGCTAAATTTAGAGATTCTCCGACAGAAAGATCAAATACTACACAGCATGAAGGAAAACTAAAGTTTATTTTGTACTGTATCTTTAGGAAATAAGGAAAATAAGAGAGGAAAAAAGGAAAGGAAGACAAAAAAAAAAAAAAAAGAGGCTAAGAAAGGAGGGAGGAACCTTCAACCATTTGGGGAATAATTGTGGTTTTTTTCCATGTGAAATTTGTCAAAAGTGCCTCCTGACGAGTAGCTAGAGGTGAACCTCCAAGCTCACAGAAAACATTGCTCGTCTGGAGGAACAGACCTTGTTGCAGTCCTTTGACATGACTTTTTCATCCCCAGTGTCCCTGCAGGTCTGGACTTTGTCACTCTCTGAACCCTAGCCCTAATGGTAGAGGTGGGTGGAAGCTGAGCTCACAGGGGCCATCACTGGTCCAGAGAAGGAAGTTATGTTGAACAAAATCTTGCAGTATTCCAGTGCTTCCCTTGGCGTGCCTTTTTCAGCTCCATTGTTTCTGCTGCCCTGTCCTCTTTGAAATGATCTATAGTGTGACTCACAGGTGAGCAGTTCTTGTGTCTATAGCGCATAAATATGTTTTTGAATCTGTTATTATTTTGGTAGGATCAAAACAGAGGAGAAACATCCTTAACTTGAACAGCTCTTAATGCATTAAATAAACTGTTAGTGAGCATGAAAAACAGCTAGGATATTCAGAGATCTCCTGTGGCATGGACAAGATTCTGGTGAGTGCTCACGGGTCAGATCCAACAAGAAGCCAGGGAGGGAGGCAATGTGGGGGGAGCGTGTTACAAAATACAGGGTGAGGAGTGGATGAAGCCTTCCTTTAACTCCTTGTGCAAGTCAGAGGATGGCAGAGCCTGGTATTCCTGGGCCCATGAACCTTCCTGTCACCTGTTGGAAGGGAGCATGGCAAGACACACAGTCCTGTAGACTTCTAGAGAGCATCAGGGACAACTTGACAGAGCCTGGCTGGGCCAAGCAGGGTGTTGTGCTGAGGGCTGCGCTGTCCCTACCAAGGAGGCACTGGTGAGGGAGATGGTGTTCCATGTCAGCCTTGGCCGTAGTGAGCATGAAATTCTGGAGGTGATAATCCTAAGGCAAGGGAGAATGGCAGAGCCCAGGTGTGGGGTGTCAGGTGAGCAGCTTTCGGATTGCCCAGGGAGCAGGCAGCTGGGGTCATTCAGGATCAGTTTTGAAGGGCGAAGGAGGAGAGGGAAGCTGCCAGGTCTGTATGGACCAAATCCTGCAGATTCAAGAATGATCTATCCCAGCATCCATAAAGCAAATAGATGAATCAGGACTCTGGATTGGCTATGCTGGGAAATATTACCTGGGCGTGTAGGAATGGGGTTAGGAAACCTAAAGCCTACCTTGAACTGACAGGGATACCAAGGACAAGGCACAGTGCTTCAGTATCTACATGGATAGTAAAAGGCCAAACAAGGAAATGTGGGTTCACTGCATGGTGGAGTGGGTGATTTCCTGGCAGCAGACGTGGAATTTTACAGATTGTTTGTATATCCTGAATTCTAAAGACAAATCTTAACAGATTAATTCTCAATAATATATTATTGATAGGTAGATGAGGAAGTGACAGGTAAGTAGTCCTAAATAAATATTTATGTACTGGCAGATGTCACACAGTTTTATCATGTGAATGTTTCCTGACAGGAACTTTTAATTCTTAACGTCATGCAAGTATTAGTGCTAATATTAGGTTAATCTTGTGATATTATCAAGGATAGGTGAAGTGATAGGTGCTTTTTAAAGACATAATACGAAAAGTAAAAGGATGCATTTTCAAGTTAATACATTTTTGTGCATACAGAGAAAGAAAAAACTTGAAAGCATTAAAAAAAAAATCTTCAGAAGAGTAAGAGGCTAGAAGAAAATAAAAATGATTTTCAAGTCTAGAAAGAAGCTTGTCACTTGGATTTTTAAGCATTGGATGAATTTTTTTGATGAATGGCATGAATTATCTGATACAAATCTGGATTATATCAGCGGACAAGCTCTCATTAGTTGCAGTGAGATCTGCTGTAAAAGGAAAATTACAAAGCAGAGGTATCTTTCTTAAAGCAGCTTTAAGAACTTTTCTGTTGAAACACTTTCCAATTCCCTGTTGTTATTAAGCAACATGTCATGTTTGTGGCTATGACTTCAATATAATGAACTTCTAAATATTTTTAGGCATTGCAACAAAAATCATTCCCTTCCTCACAATTAAATAGAAATTGCAAGTCCTGTGGGATGCAGGGAAGCTTAGGTTTCTTTTAAATACAAGGAAAGTGACTCATGGCACCGTGCCCCAAGCCACAGTCAGACAGGAGTTCAGCAGTATTATTGTGAATAGAGGATCGATCACTTAACTCCCTGTTCTGCACTGTAAACAATGTAATCACTTGCTTCAAAAAGCAAATAAGTGAGCGAGTGCTTTGACACACAGGACGTTGATGACGACAGAAGAGCTGATGATCTAGAAGGAGCTATCAGTGACTTGATTTAACGGTGCTCTGAAGTGATGAAGTTGTGATGTGTCAGAGAATGAGAAAGCTATACTTAACCATCCTCCTGTCTCCAGGCGGTGTTGCATGAGGTTAACATTCCCCATCCTTTGGACGTTGACATCTGCAGTTCTTGCAGAACTGGGTGACTAACAGTTCTGAGCAGATCCAGGCTCAACAGACATTACGCATATTTTCTTTACCCCCTGCAGCTCTTTGCCAGCACACTTCAGTCAAAATTTGCATTACAAGTTCTGTCTTTCACATTTCCTGAATAAAATGGTGCCAGTGTTTGATACGTGCACAAAGGGCTGGAAATGAAGCCTCTGATTTTATTTTTGTTACTGATATGAGGAGCTTTGTTTTTCCAGCAAGAGACCTGATTTGAAAAACAAGACTGGAACATTCCTTCTGACTCACCTGTTTTGTACAGTATATATCCCATCTTAAGTACTTCCTTTGCATTCTCTTTTTAAATATCATCTGTTCTAAAAGAAACTAATTTGGGATGTTGTTTTTACATTCAAGTTCTCTAATAGTGGATGTAGATTCTACCATATGTTTTTCTTTCACTTCTAAAAGGAAATTTCTTCAGGGTCCACCTGGGTAACAGCTGAATAGGAAACCTACAGATCCGTTATGGTTTCCAAATACATTACTTCCTGCCCAGATTTCCACACAGAAATCCTCCAGACCTGCAGGACCTATGTTCAAAAGCATAGTCCTTGTTTGTCCTGTCTACTTTAAAAAACAAACAAAGCTAAACTAAAACCCACCCACCTAGATGATGTAAGTATCGCAGGATGTAGGTGAGAGAGGAAGTTCTGCAGATTGGGACCTTCTTTTCGTGGTATCACTGAGTAGGACCTTGCCTGAGATCAGCACTCCATGGCATTATTGCCTACAAATCTTCCTGAGCCAACAGGCAGAGTGAGAGCCATATATGAAAGCTGTACTTTCGAGATTGTGCAGAGGTGGTCTGGGGAGGCTAGAATCAAGTCACATTGCAACTTTTAACTCTTTCCTGAGTTGTTCCTGTTGTAGAAGTACAAAGAGTCAGAACCAACTCCTAGTAATCTCAGTGCAGGAAACAAAACACAATTTCAAGAAAACTTTGTGTTTGCATGGATTCAGAGGCCTGTGAGCCAGATGAGGTTTTGGTGCAACTCCATGTAGCCACAGGGCTAGAACTGGGAGGGAATGTTTTTTGCTTTACTTCACAAACTTGTGTTTTAAAAGCTATTTCCAATCCATCAAGCTGGTGAAGAAAGTTGTCCCAGAATAGCTATACTGCCTTGGGTGATCCTCTGGGCCACTTGGATTAACTTATTGCTCTTGTGTCTTCATTTTCATGGGAATCTGTTTCCTTCTGGTCTGGCTGATCTTGGAAGGTATAGAAATAAGAGGAATGTTTCAATTTCTCCCTTTGAAACCTTTCTGTTAGTCATTAAACATTTGTGCAAGCCCAGTTGTGAGGACTGTAACTTGGGATAGTGAGAGCTAAGATCCAGGTCCTTTCTTCACAGAACATTGTGAAAATACTGGGAAGTGAAACATTCCAACACACGAGCCCAGGAAACTCCACTGGTATTAGCCTGCAGTCTGGTGGTTAGGTTGCAAAGGTGAGTAATATGCAACTTAGCCTAGCTTATTGACTGTTGTAAGGTATGTAATTTGGATCAGAAGTCTTTCCCACTTTCCATTGACATTAACACATTCCCATAACCAGTTCTGATTCACTGCTATTTTCCATCAGTTTGGACAGAAAAATCCCAGTCATCTTTACTGGACATTAATTATAGTGCTTTATAGATATAGCCAAAAACTGATAGGACCAGCTGAGATTAATAAGAGCTAGAGAAAAGGAGGTATGCTGACAGGGAGAACTAGCAGAAAACCATACTGGCAGCTTTGCATCGTCTTTCTGTGAGGTATTCCCTGGAAGGCCTGTACCTTCTCACTACCTCCAACAGTCTTTTTGCAATGTTTGGTTTGTTGTTTTTTTTTTTATATAAAAGGTCCCTTAGCATTAACAGCAGTCTGAATTTCATTAAAAATGAAATCTAAGATGAATTGTACCTATGTCCTGATTTTAACAGATTTCCCAAAGTACAGGAAAAAGTGCAGTATTCTTTGCCTGTGATCTAAGGGAATTAGTCACAGAGCTAACCCAGCAGACTCGCTCCAGGTAAACCGAGATGAAGGAAAACAACCTGAAAGTTCTTGATGAACCATTTAAGCTCTGTCACAGATGATATTCCAGTTTGACTATGCGGCCACCTATGTTCAAATAATGCTGTTTGGCAGTCAGAGCATTTCAAGAGATGCAAATACATCCTGGATTTTTCTGGATCTAGGAAAAATTGAAACACTTCATTGCTTTAGGCTTAGACATTCATGCAGACCAGTTGTTTACTCTTCGGTCTTTTAACTCTGCTTAGCACAAGGAAATAAGGGTTTAGTATAATCTTGAGAGATTGAATTTGAAAAGCAACTTAGTACATTATAAAGTAATCATAAGAAGACTATGCTCACTTTAATTTCACTTATGACAAAAGAAAATAAAATGACTATAAGTCACTGTCAAAGTGAACTGAGAAATGAAGAGAGGAATTCCAGGGGCAGAAGTCAGAGCCAGTCTGATTGCTAATCTCCTAATAATTTACTTTATGCAACACAGGTCAATTCATGATATCAGTAAATATGGTTATTTATCTAATCATAGCAATAACATTTTATGTAGGTTAGGGTAATTTTACGTTGTCAATGACACAATAAAAGAAGAGGTACATTCTTAGACATTGTCATGCTGTATTTTGACCAGCTATTACCTTCAAACCTCCCATGAAAATTAGTCTTTGAATTTAGGAAAGTAAATATTTCCTAATATACGAGTTAGCTACCTGCTGGGTTTTGAAATCTAGCTGCTTTTTGAAATAACATTCTATTTTTTAAATTTCCATTCAGTTAATTACTAACTTTACATGTTCAGCATTGCTGTAAGTATCTATTATTATAAACCTTTCAAGAAACATCTTTTTTTATTATTCTTTATTTATCTAACATATTACGCATGTTTGAAAATTTAAGCTTTTNTTTTAAAATTTTTCCCTTTTTTTAAAAATTTAACTTTTTTTTTTTTTTTTTTTTATAAAAAGTGTGTGTTTCTATAAAAGCTTACATTTCAGGGGATAGATTTCACTATTGTGGTTCCCTGGTGATCAACATCTCTGATGTCTCTTTTTTGCTTACTGTTCACGTGTTCACATTCTGCAAAAACAAATTACTCTTTTTTTTTTTTTTTAGGTGAATGGTAATTTATTGGTGAGTGATGAATGTATTCTCCTTTGTAAGACATCACAATCCAGGCGCTGTTTCAGGTGTTAAAACCTATATTCATCTTACAGGTCTTACTGGGGTATTAAGTCTCTCACTTTGTAATCCCATTAATTAGCTAATTATAGTAGGGTAGACTGGATGCCTATTCCCAGTAGAATTGTTTCCTGACTAAAGCATGAGTCCAGGATGTCTGGATTATGTGTTCCTTTTTGCCAAATTACTCAACCTCTTTGTGTGTCACTTTTTCCTTAAAATGGGAACAACACATGAAGTATTTAAACACATTTAATAACAGGAAATGCTTTGAGATTCTTTCATAAAAGATCCCCTGCATCCCTTTAGAAAATCATAAATGTTAAACTTTATAGGACCTTCTCCATGAGTGGTTTATTTCCAAAAATACTGAAGTGCTCCAGGCTCCTGCATATATGAATCAGTTTCAGGATATTTTACAAACAGGAAAAAAATCCAACCTCCTTGAATAAATTAGCCGTTCTAGCCAAGCTTAAGCTAAACTTAGTTTTGAATTACAAGTTTTTTTCTCTGTTGGCAGAGATACAGCTAGAGATATGGAGATAACTGCCAGACAGTGGTAAAAGCAGTAAATTCTCCCAGACAGAGAGGGCCAGTGATGTGGTTGGGCTACTTCCCACACCTCAGAGTGCATTTTCTCAATGGCACTGCACTGTGCACACAGCTCTGTGGTGAGCTGCTTGCACAGGTGTCCACTGGCTGCCTCTGGGGCTTACGTCCTGTTGTTTGCAGTGAGGCTTGCAGAAGTGGGAATGAGCACCGGCTCTTTCTGCCCCTGCCCTCAACCCATCAGACTATGCATAATTTAAAATTCTAGCTGATTTGAGGGACAACTCTCAGTGAAGTCACTATGTAAAATGTTGTGATGTGGTGTTCGGCCTATGTTTGCTGAGAAAGTCAACTAGACTTGTATACCATACCACAGAAAGCCACCTTATTCTTGAAAGCAACTTTCCAATATGTTAGTTCTAAACCAATTTAAGTGTTTGACAGTACAATCAAGCTATAGCATAAGTTTGCAGAAGTCTTCAAGAAATATAAGATGCATGAACATACCAACAAAAGAATATGATACCAAGGTTAATGAAGACTGAAAAGTGTTGATGAGTTTAATCGCTGACGAAGAAAACAAGCTCAGAGCAAGAAGCTGAATGAGGAGAGGGGATAGAAGCTCCAAAATCCAAGCTATTTGTCAAAATATATTAACCATAATATGCATAAAATATCAAAGTATTACCACAGTTTTATTGCCCTGTGGGCCAAATTCCATTGCTATTTTTCCTGAATTTACCTGAATGGGAATATTATGATCACTGTGTTCTCATGAGGAAATAGGGAGAAGAAGAATGCAGAAAGACAAATACTGGTAATGCATATGGATGTGAATTTGATGGTAATTCACTTTCCCATGTTCTTTTTTTTTTTTTTTTTTTTTTTCTTTTTNGTCCCATTTTTTTTTTTTTTTTTTTTTTTGCCATTTGGTATGTAGTGAAATATTATTCAAGCATTTAGTCTTGGAAAAAATCTGAGTAGAATTATTAATTGTCAGAAAATCATTTCTTGTTGTTTCTGAGTTGATTTATTTCCAAAATCAAAGCTGGTTATCTAATACAAATGTAGATGACAAAAAAAAAAAAAAAAAAAATTCAAGAACTTTATCTTCTTACTAACATTACGCACAATGAATAATTCAGACCATTTGCAAGAACTTTAAATGAATTCTGACCTCCTAAAAGCAAATTTAAATTTGCTCCTGGCATGAATAAGAAAACAATTAAATTAATACCAAGAAAATCACATTCCGTAATTTAAAGCGGGATCTGGACTTTATTATCCCACACAGCAGACAGATGAGCTGCCTTAACCACCAAACTCTTGGCTTTTTTGGCACGTTTTCCTCATTTCCACTGACTCTACTCTGCACTGAAACTTTAATTAAATACGTTCCACTTTTTTCTTTAGTGGATGCCTTACAAAAAACATTTTGTCCAAAGGAAAAAAAAAAAAAAGCATAGTGCAATTTTAAAGCTTCTGGCAGGTTTGTAGTCCTTTGACTAGAACTATTGAAGTGGATCTCTTTTAATAACCTTGTGGGTACACCTTGCCTGGATTTTGCCTTTGTCCCACATGCATGGTGTTCCTCACATCCCCGTAGGAGGTCCCATGCTGCTCACCAGTGGTTGGGAAAACAGCTCAAGGGACAGAAGAGAGAGCCTCCACCACTACCATCACCCCATTCTGTTCCTAGTCAGGGGCTGATAGTAGCTGGATCCAAAACTCTTCATCTTCCTGAGCAGACCTCAAAGGCAGAATAGCTACACTTTCAAGGGGGCTTTGGGTAAAATCTTTTTCTGTGCTTTTAATGCAAAGCTCCTAGCACTTCCTTGCACTTAACAGGAATTACCAGAAGAACTAATAACAGTACTTGATCTTTTTGTTTAAGCGCTTGCCTATGGGGATGACATTTGTATTCTGTAACCCTGATAAGGCATTCTTCCAAGAGTTTAATATTACACTTCAAAGTTACTTATGATCATTTAATAGATCTAGGAGGAGCACGAGGATTCCTGTGCTGACCAAAGGCAGTCAGCGGCCCACACAGTGCAGTCACGATGGGGATCTGCCACAACCCTGCTCCTGACACTGCAGGGCAGGGGATATCCTGCCTCTGTGAATGGAGGAAACTCCAGCCTGGGGAAACTCAGTGAGGCAAGCTGCCTGGTGTCATCTCCTTCCCATTTAAAAGCACCTCACTCCAGCCCATATTGTAGTTTTAAGGGAGCAAAAGCAAAGGCAGAGAGTTGAAAGAGACCTCTTTTTTCTTCTTCCCAGTGGAAAAATTAAAAACAAACATTGCAAACGTGCAAACAACCACACCCAAATTTTTGCCTCAGGTGGCTTGTAGCCTTTATCCTATTGTTTTGATTTAATGGACAGGGTATCTTCAGGCTGTACTGATGCTTTCAGTTGATTTTAAATTCTGCTCTGAAACTCTCATTTCAAAGAAATTGCCCATTTGCCCTTGGGTATTAAAGCTGTTGCATCCTGTTGTAACGAGAGATAAAATAGAGAAAAGAGATTGCCTTAAATACTTCTGAAACTCTTTGATTAATAACCTGATTTTAGTTTTGAGGTTGACATGCAAAATTCTGACTTAAGATCTGTTGCAAGTGATAACTGACCCCAGAAGACATTAATGGATGCCTGTGATCTGCTTGCTTCATTCTTCAGAGCCTTTAAGTTGAGAAATTGAAATTTGGAGGAATTTTCCAGATGTGGGCAGAAGGAAAGCAGACTCCTGCTTTCAATGCAGTACTTTCACAGCAGCTTGCAAGGTTCTTAGATGACTCCTGTTTGATTTATTGTTATTTCACCTTCTGCATTTTACTTATTACTCTTACTTGCGTACTTACCAGACCTTTTTTGCTTGCTTCAGCAGTGATGGATTACTGCCTTACTGTCTTCTGAGTTAAACAGACATTTCTGCTTTACAACTTTGGGCCTCTGGCAACTGAAAAATTGTAAATTTGACACATATAGAACCTTTGTATCAACAAATAAATAACAAGGTTGCTAGGTATTCAGCAAGCATCCAATAAACGCTACAGTTTAGACAGCGTAGGTGAACCTATTTTTCCTCTGTGCCATCTTTAGTAATTTCATGTAGGAGTATTTATCTGGAATAAATTCGAAGCTGATTGACTCTTTAATACTTAATATTTCATAAATGCTGACAGAGATCCTCCTCAATTGCTCCAGAAGATCTTCTTAGCCTGATTGCTGGCTCTGCTGTCTAGAGGAAGTGGAGATTATTCTTTAAAGTTTAATTCTGGGAAAAACTACAGTTGCTATTCTCCTCAACAAAAAAATCCTGGTGCAACTAATCCAGGGGGGTGGGGAGAAAAATCTCACTGCCTTGCCAGCTGTACTCTCCTTGTAAAACCAAAAAACCAGCAACTGTGTGTGCAGTAAAGAGCAGCCAAAACACTGTAACAGTTATTGTTGTTCCATTGCCTCCATTTTTGTGGGAGTTCAGGGGGGATAGTTTCTCCCAAAGGTACTTTATAAAGAAATTTGATTCATGTTTGAAATTCTTATATATTGAGAAACAATTTGCTGTGTATTGAAAATCAATACTTAGTATAATGAAAATGTTTGGGTTCTTTTTTTTGGTAGAGTGAGCTGGCTATTCTTTGAAAAGCAAAATTGATGGCTGGGGAACCTTGATAGATGGAGCTTGGGAATCATCAGGGGTGGACTTCTAGCAACTTAGCTGCTTTACAGATGTATTGAGGAGTTGGATAAACATGTCAGCATCCTAAAAGTATTGCTTATATATAAGATGGACTGTTCATGTTTTTTGTGTTTTTGTTTTTCTTTTTCTGTTTCCTTTCCTTTAGTTTTCCCTTGTCTTACGAGAACTATGGAGTTCATGTCAGAACTCAAATATCAGTAAATTTTCATGTGAGCTTTACCCATGTGTGGGCTCTTTTTGTTGTTTTCCCACCACGGACCTCCTAGATACCTTAAACCTGGCGGTTGCTGGTGCTGCTATAAACATCTGGCAGAGAAGTCTGCTGAAGGCAAGCCTTTACTGTGTGATGACAAAAGGGCTGCACAAATGGAGAAAATTAAGGTTGCCTGGGTTACCTTCAGGCATTTCCTGTCCGTTCCGTGCTCAGCTCTGCAAACTTGCTGCTTGCCCGTTTTGATACAGCATCTGCATGTATGTAAACTTCAGGCCTTAAGAAATGTGAACAGAGCTATAAGCTGGAGTGAAAGGTCCTGCCAGAGGTCCCAAAGATAATTTTCTCCCCCTTTTTCATGTGACAGCTTCCCAGCTGCTCTCACCATGGATGAGGAGCCAGTGTGGTGTGCTGGGAGGCTTGGCGTATCATGAAAGTTCAGAAAAGGCTCAGTGCCTGTCAGTTGCTTTGTTCTGTCTTTGCTTGGGATGAGTTGAAGGAAAAAGGATCTGCTTTCTAGATCTTAAAACTTCTAGCTCTTAAACACTTGTTAGGGACACCTTTACAACCAAGATAATCTTTACTTTGAGGATCCAATGATGGATGCAGGGACACAGCACTGAAGGCGTAATCCTCCCGCACATCTTTCTAAATCCTGTGGGATTCAAGCACGTTGGGCAGCATGCCAGGATACCTTCTTAGTGAGTTGTCCAAGGTCAACATGAAAATCATTGACAAAATCAGGAGCAGAATTCAGGTCTCTGCAGCCCACATCACACAGGAATACTGTGATGCTGATGCTCTCTTAGGCAGGTTAGGCAGTTCACTAAGTGCAGTATCTCTCTGATCCTGAGATAAATGCATGTGTTAGGCCAAATTTGACAAGTTGTAGATTATATTACAGACAATGTATAACATAAAATATGGGCATAAATTTCTGTAGTGTCATGGAAAACAGTGCTGTGAATGGCACACAATGATCAACTGAATTAGCTTTCATTCCAGACTTTCATGATCCAGACATCTCATTTGTTATTCATGTATATTTTACACATATTTACAATGCTTGAAATAGAAGATGACATGCAGGAAGAGGGCTGACAGATTTTTTTCTAATATGCACATTTAAGAAGGTGACCATAATTCACATTTAAAGGGTTCTCCTGACCACTTAGGGGGCTGTGGTTTTGCCTTGTCCATGTCAGTGTACAGTGCTTTTTGATAGATACAGCTTTTTGATGGATACAGCTTCCACATATTTCTTCAATTTCTTCTCTTGGAGAAATGGAGTTGGTATTATAATCAAGAAAAATAAAGACAGTAGAGCACATGGTCATCTTAGTAGGAATCTTCGTATTGCATTTTGTGATTTGACTTTGGTTGGTTATTTTAACAGTAAGTTAGTTTAGGATTTGTATATTTTGCATCCAGAAAATTCCTTCCAAAAACCTGAATCAAAAAACAAAAAGAAAAAAAAAAAAAACACCACCACCAACATCTTGTATAAATATATAGATTTATATACATAATGGATATAAATTGGAATGTGATACATTTTTGTGAATTTTTCTATTGGCATAAATGGGACTGTTTGAGTGCTTAAAACAATGTATGTTTGCTCTGAAAAATCAAAGATGAATATGGTCTTGATTTATATTCCTCTGACCAATCACATCCTAGGGGAAATAATTCACTGGATTTGGGATACTCTCTTATGCCAGTTTATGTTCTTTCTCCTGAAAAGTCATCTGCAGATAAGCTGGTGGTGAAAATAGGATACCATCAGTACAGGGAAATTGTGTGAACTGTGTTAATCCACTTTGGCTAAGGTTGTATGTCCAGCAAGCTGTCTGTTATACAGATGTTTATGGTCTCAATAAGTGCTTTCTATGAAAGGTTACAATTGCAAATCGAGTGGATGTGGCTTCCATCTTAAAATAGTGGTCTGCATGTTCTTTGAAATGCTTTTCTGCATTGGATTTCAAAATGGGGCCCAAGGTCTTCTGGTCTGCACAGACTTTCTCTGCTGTTTAATCACTGTTAATCACACTGAAACATAGCTAGTGTCATGAGCATTCATTTCACTTTGTGAAATCCTGGACATGTGAGCACAGACTTTGATGATGTGCAGTGTCCCTGCACTAATTGCAAGGGAATTTCAAGAGTAATTTTAATTTGCTCCTTGGCTATGATCATGCACAGCTGTCACAGTTCTGCACCTGTATAATCTGCTTTCAAGCGCCAAATTCTACAAGTCTTGGCTTTTTGCAGCTCTGGATTTGGGGGGGTTTGTTGCTAACTATTTGATTTATTTAACCCTTGCTAGCTGTTAGATTTACTCAACCTTGACAGTGAGGAGATTTGCAACATTTTCAGAAAGCTACACAAATTTTAAATTATGAGCACTGGGGAAGACTAACTGAGGAGTAGCTCACTCAGGTGTAAAGTATCTGAACAGTAACATTTTGTTTGTTGCCATTTCATTAAAGTGTGCGAGGGTATTAAGCAGCATGGCTGAGTCACACTGGCAAGACATATGGAGTGCATTGTGTTTTGAGACTGTTGTGCTGGCTAGCAGTGGGAGGCCTGGAGCACTGATGACTTGCTGGTACTGGGCTGCACCTACCAGAGTGCTGGCTGGTGACAAGTCACTGGTCCTTCCACTCGGCTGCTGGGTCCTCAGACTTTATAGAAGAAGGAAATAGCTTTTCTTTTGGTGTTGGAAATGGAAGGAACCAAGTCTGTAGCTGTCAGATACTGTTCACAGAGTCATGGATGGGCTGTATGACACTGCAACCACCTGTACGCATGTAACCTGCCAGAGTTATTCTGATATATACTTGGGAATAACCAGTTCCTTCTGTACAGAGATTTTGGGCAGTAAAATGCAAAATAGACCATCAAAAAGGGCTAAACTTATGAATGACGTGGAATGACGCGGAAAACTTATGGATTCCCCCTTCGAATAAGGCAGAAATCTTTTGTCCCAGGGTTGTGGTAACCAGAGTGGGGCAGACTGTCAGTGCCTCCTAGGAATCTGCATCAATACAAAAAAGAAGTGGCAGGACAGGATATATACCATGCCCCAGATACACCATTCCTCCACTCAGGAGGTTAGCACACCCTCATTCACTGATGGGTTAAGCCAGTTCACTGGCCTGTAAAATTGTCTGTATCATGAGCTGTCCTGTGTTTGCTTTTGCTGACGTTTCTGTAAGGGACAGTTCAAACAGTGATTACAGTGAAATAGAATAAACAGAGATGGGATTCACGAGCCTTAAAACTGCAGCTCAACCAGTGATTATAGTGTTACTCAAAGCAAAATTGCCCAGTACGATGGGATCTGAGGAAACATGGAAAGGAGGGAATGATGAGGCAGGATGAGTTGAGAGAAGGGAATCAGGGCAAAGAGGTGTAAACACATTAATAAGCCTTCACATGTGGCTTGTATGCAAAATTCCCAGTAAGGTGGAAGTTACAAATCTGTAATTCCATTGGGATTTTAGTGAATCAGACTCCTGTGTTTTATGACATTACCTGAATCTTTTGATAGAACTGCAACCCTGTAATTCACAGCTGGTTGTAATTCATTTGTAATATAAATCTGTCAAGAGCTTTCAGTGATATCATAAACCACAACAGCACCGCTCAAAATTTAAAATAAAGATCTTGACATTGTTTATAATTGGACAAGAAACTGACATCCATTAATTTTCATAATATATGGGTAAAATGAAATGTTGTATTTAGATGTTAGATGCACATGTCCAGTATATTCCTTTGACTGTGACTGTCATTTATTAAGAGATCATCCTGTGCTAATCAAGAGACTTAATTTTTTTTGCAGGTATAAATTTGTGCATTTCATTGCACAGATTGTTATATCTCATCTATGTATCATGATATTTTGAAGCATCTTATATGTGTGCACTCCAGTATACTATAATATTTATATATAACAAGCATAAAGGCTATCTGTCATGCTAGCTGTCATCTAGCAATAAGTAAAAGCAGTAAATAACTAGTCTGGGAATGGGTCAGTGGGTATTTTGTTGTCTCTGAGCTAAATCAATAACAGCTTGTTTGCTGTATGTCTTGTCATCTTCCCTGGAGTCAGTGGTGTGCTTTATTGACCTTAATAACTACTACAATAAATCCAGTAGAAATGAAAAAAGCTGTGCTCTGTAATGAAAATCTGATGGCTTATCTGTCATGCTGTCCTATGTAAAGAGCTATGTTCGTTCTGCCTTGTCCCCCAGGATTCTGACATATGTGGAAAGATTATTAACTACCACAGTTTTATATGAAGTTCATCTTTTGACATTCCTATGCAGTGGTATTTCCTCTAATCTCAGCTTTGATCTTTAATAAATTGAATCTCGCTTGCATCTGTTACATATTTTTATGACTTTTTTTAACTGAATGGACTTATCATTATGGAAATTGGCGTAAGTGAAAGAAAACTAGGTTTGTGTTCTATCAGTCTTCAGTGTAGGTAAAATTAGTTGATCACAAAAAGTTTTGTTTCAAGACTAATTGCCCCATTCTTGTTGCGTAAGTTTCAGCCCAGAAAGCAGCTCCGAAGTGCATGTTTTCCCTCACTGGATAACCAAATTACCTAAAGCCACTGATTTTGAGAGGTCTTTTAAAGCATAGTTTACCTCCAGAAATATTTGGACTCTGAACCATCAGTGATAAATATAATGGTGCCAGTTTTGTGATGCAAATATTTAAGGGGTGTTTCAGAATTTATTTCTTGTCAGCATTTTTCCCATTTCACCCTAGTTTAGTAGAAGCAGAGAACACCTGCTGATTTTATATAAGGTCTGTACATACCATATAGTAAAAATCCAGTGGTGTCTGACTGTCATTGCTTGGGTCACCTACTCATGGCTGCAGACCTCACTCTCATTACTCTGGCTGTAGACTGTGAGGTTCCTGACAAAGCACAGCTGTCTCAGGAAATATGATGTGCTTCACAAGCTACATGTGTACTCATCAGCTACTGTCAGGAATATTCAGCACTGACTCTGTGGCAGGATTCCAACGAAAAAATGGATTGTGTTTGCAAGTTGGATTGCACCTTTTTAAGTGAGTGCCTCATAAATGTTTTATTTTGAAAGATCTGAAAAACTAAATATTGCCAGCAGTTGAGTTAAGAAATAGTTTGCAGATTTGTATTTCTCCATTGCATAACGTCCAAGTTTAAGTCAGGTTAATTAGATATAATGTGCCCTTTTTGCTACTGTTTTATCATAGTGAGCAAGAAGACCAACTGCAAAAGGTCCTGTGAGATTACTGTATTGCGAGCTCTGATGCTGTTCTGTCAGCATTTCAAATTTTGCTACAGAGCAACATATAGATAAGACTAATGCTGAGGTCAAAGCAATTTGACAATAAACCTTTACAAAATGAAGACAATTAGTCTCTTTGTCAGCCTGCTTCTCAAGATGAGAATGCTTCAGTCTCCATTCTGTTTCCTGCTGGCAATATTTGTTGGAATATCAATTATGCCTTTGTGAATTTTTTAGGAATAGTGTAAGACTGGAAGAAGGAAACCTCATGAATGGATCTGATGTAGTTTGGACAAAAGATGCTGGGGGAGGACTACAGAGGATGAAGTGGTCAGTGTGAGCGTCCTGATCATGCCATCCATTGTACAGTCTGGGTAACTTAAGGTCACTCACAAAACAACATCTCCCATTCCCCCAAAACCAAAAAGAAACCCATTCTGACTAACAGTTTTAAAGCAATAGAGAACCTCTTTAACTGCAAAACCCCCTCGATTTGTACAAACTAGGAAACCTTATACTGAATTTACGCTCTTAGAGACTAATCCACTCCCGTGGTGTGCCACCATAGCATTACACTTGGCATTGAAACTGCACTGTTACACTGCACAGGTTAGGAAGCAGCTTGGAGAGCTGGAACAAGTGCAGAAGAATATTGGAGTACCCCCAGCAACCCAGAGCACAGCTCAAAACCTTCCCTGCAGGGGTTCTCTGAGCTGCAGCATGGAAAATGGGCACAGTGAAGTGAAAAGATTTGCCATGTCCATGGAATAGAATGCATCAACGAGCAGTCGCAGTTTGAGACTTGAGCAGCAGTTTCTTGTCTGAGACTGGAGATACTTTTCCAATGCATCACTGTTCAGTGTGCAGTCCAGCTGATGGAACTTTATATGTCCCTCAGTTACACAGCTGTAAATGCAAGCATATTTTGAATTAGATTGCAGGAGTAACTTCCAATTAGATAAAAATAGCATTGGGTGTCTTTCATAAAGACTGTTCGCACAGAATCAGAGAGTCACAGGGGTAAGAAGGGACCTCTGGAGATCATCTAGGTATACCCCCCTGCTAAGGCAGGTTCCCTATAGCAAGTTGCACAGGAAGGTGTCCAGGTGGGTTGTCTTAGTTTCTAACAGAAGTTACTTCTCTCATGGTGTCTGGTATGAAGCTATGTTTTGGTCCCAGAAGAAAAACAAAACTGATAACACCTGGCAGTGTTGAACTCAGCCAAGGACATATTTTGTTCCTCAGTGAAGCAGTTAGGAGGCATAAGGAGCCAGGAACTGGGAGGGGACAGGACCAGGGCAGCTGACCCAAACTGACCAAAGGGATATTCCACACCACATCACATCATGTGATTTTTACAGAAGGGGAGTCTCCTGCTTGGAGGGAGGGGCTGCTGGCTGGTTGAGTATCGGTTGTTGGTCCCTTGCTTTGTGTATCATCTATTGTTTCTTATATATATATATGTATTGGTATTTGTTTTATTCTCTCTGCTGTCTTAGAAAATAGCTTTTATCTCCGCCCACAAGTTCTACCGTATTTATTCCTTAATTCTCTCCCCCATCCCACTTGGGAGGGAGGAGGGCGAGCGAATAACTGTGTGGGACTCAGCTGTCTGCTGGGTTGAACCACAACATGGGTCTTGAGTATCTCCAGAGAAGGAGACTCTGCCCACAGCCTCTCTGGGCAGCTATTTCAGTGCTCTGTCAGTCTCACTGTAAGGAATTTCTTCCTCATGCTTGTATGGAACTTCCCATGTTCCAGTTTGTGCCCATTGCCCCTCATCCTGTCACTGGGCACCACAGAAAAAAGCCTGGCCCCATCCATTTGACTCCCATCCATTAGGTATTTACAAGCATTGATCAGATCAGTCTTCTGATCTTATCTCAGCCTTCTCCGGGCTGAACGGTCCCAACTCACTCAGCCTTTCCTCATAAGGGAGATGTTCCAGGCCAGTGATCATCATTGTGGCCCTATGTGTTATCTGTCTTGAATGTTTAAAGCATGAAGGATCTGAAAATTAACATTTTAGATTGCTCGCACGTGACTTCAGACTCCTGGGTTTTATCACTCAATGGTAGTTAGGTGCTTTAGGCGAGGTCACTGTGGCCCAATCCAGTTCAGTGAAGGTTCAAGCACAAGCTCATCTCCATGCACCCGAGAGATGATGCCAAACCAGATGTGTGATGTGAAGCATGTGCCTGTGAAAGCACACTTATATGGCAGTAGTTTGGAAACCAACACTGACAAAAAGGTGGAGGTGAATATGGGTAGAATGAGAAGAAAACACTAAGGGTACTCACCTGGGTTCCTAGCTTGTGAGCATTTTGAGGGCAGATTTTTACTGCGTACACTACTAATTCACTCAACAGAAAACAGTTCTGTACAGACTGAGCTAACATATTACATTCAATTACTGAAACTTTTTGTTTTTATAGTTATTTCAACTTGTTTCCTTTTAAAATCACTTAGACTGTTACAGAATGATAAAACATTATGTGGCCATTTGTAAAATTAAAAAAACATACTTCTTGTGTAGAATTGATTTCTCTTCTGAAACTGGATTGCTGCCTTGCTGAGGTCAGGCCAAGAATTTGGAAAACATATAATGACAATTCTGACTGAAGTACTCTGACAAGGAAAGTCCCTGATCACGTCGTTGCTCCTATATGCCAGGTATTTAGCAGAAGAGCACTCACAAATGCTGTCCCATTTCAGCAGTGACATTGTCACACAATGGAAATGGTTCTGGTTGCTAGAAGGTCCCAGTAAACACCAAACACAGTGGTAGAAGAAGGTGACTTTCAGTAGTAATTTGAATTATTTACCTCTGTTCCCTAAGGGCAGGTGCTTTCAGAATGGTAATCCTGCTACATGAGTACTAGGAAATGCTGGATTTCCAATCAGGCTAAAAAGCACAAGTATAAACACAGCATGGAGCATGAGATGTGCAGCCCTTTAATGTATCACTTCCTGTGACCAAAAAAAAACAAACAAAAAAAAAACACAAGTGTGTGTAAATGCAGTGCAGGAGAGATAACAGGAATTTACATCAGAGCAAGAATCTGAGAGCAGGCTAGTTCACTGTAAAAAATGTCCCAGAGTGGCTTCTCATCTCTGCTCCTCTGACATGCTTAGGTGAGGTTTCTCTGCATCTGAGGCTGCCAGCTCCTCTCTTACCCTAACAGGCTGAAGCTGAAGTGATGACTTGCAAAGCCAGTCCTTGGTCTAGCTGAGTGTGAAGGGGAGAGTGACTGAGGGCTGCTGAACTCTTGACTGTTCCCTGACAGAAAATCTCACTGGTGGCTGGATAACTTCACAAAATGATAACTCGGTCTGCTTTGCAGAGCACTAGCTTGAGAGCTTTGCTGCCCATGTTCCTTGGAGTTGCAACAAATGGCAACTTGGAAGCTTCCAGACATTATGTAAAGAAAAGGGAAGAACTTTGCTGGTTCCAGGATTACTGTCTCAGAATGGGTCCCAAACCACAAGCACATCAGTCATCGAGTGAGTCAGTATCCTCTGAGGATGTTATTAATAGCAGGAAAGACAAAATACACAACCCTAATTTAGCAGGCATTTTGTTCTTAACAACATCCAGCTTAGTCTTTTGATGCTTATTTTTTTTTTAATGTTTACTTTTCTCTGAGAGGGGATTCACCTATTTTTCTGAAAATAAAAGGAAGCCTTCTCCCATCACATCTAGCTAAACTCTAGACAAAAGTTGACTCACTAAACTAACCTTCAAAGCTGAACTGCCTGTTTTCAACTCATAAAGTTTATTTATCCCAGCTATCAGCAAAAGCTGCTCTGAATTCAACTGTGCATTTTTATTTTCAGTCCAGACAAAAAAATCCTCCAGGTTTGCTGTCACTCAGAAAGGAAATTACTGCTGTGTTACCAACTTCAGCCTCATCACTTAGCCTACATCAGGCTTCAGAGTCTGCCCCATTCCACCAAGGCACAGCCATTCTGCCAGGTTACAGGTTACCAAGATGAACAGTGGCTGCAGTGCTTTGCCTGCACGCTGAGCAAGGGCTTGACTGACTTCCTGCGGGTTTTGCTCTGGTAACTCTGATAGGAGCAACCCTGCTCCCCTTCAAGATGTCAGTGGCTTATTCTGCCAGGTCTTGCTTTTGGTAATTTCCCTCCATCTCTCCTGATTCTGCTAGGATTGTCATGTGAATATGTTGGACTGTGCTTCCTCTCTGAAGATGTTTCCATTTGGTTTTTAAGTTTTTAAACTTAAATCAGAATTTCTGCTGGATGTAGAAGAAATAGGCTGTGTTGTAGGGTTTCTAGGAGGCTTTGAGAAGCTTTTGAGCAAAAATCTCTTTTAAAGGTTCAGGAGCATTCCAACAGAAAAATTTACTGTCATGATAAGCAAAGCACAAAACCCACACACATCAAGTTGTTGTATTCAAACTTCTGCCCCCAAACACAAAGAAACTTTCCAGTTGTGGAAATCTGAAGTGGTTAGAAAATGAAAAGAGAAAACAGGGTCATTAGTCAGTATATTCCACTGTAACTGGAATTCCACCTATTTGCAGCAACTGGGCAGAAAAGCTGTGAGGGTCTGGTAGCCCACTTCAGTGGACGTGCCACCACAGGTGCTGCTGTTTTGAGAAAGCATTTGCAAAGTTCCAAATGAAAGTTATCTCCCAGTTTCCCTTTGAAAGCCCCTTGGAATTAGGAGGCTCGATACCATCAAATCTTTTAAAAATACCAATGTTGCTATTCTGCTTGTTACTCAAACGTTAACGATTGTATTTGCAGAATTGTTTTCTACTTTATTTTCTACTTCCAGTTTGTGGCTGCATCCTGTGCAAATCCTGTAATTCATTGAGTAAGAAAAGAATGAGCCTTGCTGCAGTTTTATGGGTGCTAGGGGAATGGTATACAGTAGAGCAATTGGGATAAGGTTCAAGGGAAATGGAAGATATGCTGTCGTATGTGCTTTAACAAGCCTGGAACTAAACATCACTACAATGTCTTTTCAGTCTATTGATTTTCATATGTTGCAAATAAACACAAACATCAAATACTGCTACAGACAGACTGCATGCCAAGAATGTAGGTAGCGCTGTGCTTGCTTCCCCAGCTTCCTCTGACATCTCAAGTTGAAGTGCGTAGTATCTGTTTACACAAAACAAAGGTTTTCCTATCTCTAAGTAGGGACACAAGCTACCTCAATAGCCTTTGATTCTATTCTGGGGCAGCAAGCTGACGTAGGCCAGGGATTTTGCTTTTCTTTGTCCTAAAGAAATTTATTCACTTGAATGCATCCAGTAAATAAGCAAACCTATAAAGTTATAATTCCACAGAAACATAACACTTCCTAAAATTACCTATGAATAAGATATTAAGAGCAGAACAAAAGTATTTGGGCAAAAATTTAAACCACTGAAAATGAACGTATCACATTCATGTAACGACAGAGGTTTTGAGAGGATTTCAAGCAAAATTTGTTAAGTTATAAATACGGTTATGAAAGGACACATTGACCAAATTTTATTTTTCGCATTTAGTAATACAAAGTATTATTATGAAGATTGTTAAACATCCTCTAGGATGTGTAGATTTGCAGCATTCTCAGTGTCACTAGTAAGAATGTGTTGTTGTGATTTAAGCTCTCTCAGGGTTTGTGGGAAGTTATGTCTGCTTTGAAATGAATATTGTTTTCTCCTATGCTGTGATACAATTTCTTGATTTCAAATGCAGGAAGGAATCTAGGGTCAAGGGGAAGTATTTTACTTACCATGGCAGATGCATGGAAGGAAACTTCTAACAGAAGAATGCAGATGGACGGTATTAATTATCCTGCAGGCTGATAATGTCTAAATATTTGAGAGGCACAAACTTTCCCTAAAGCACAAGGGAATGTGAAGGCTGTTCCTCTGGGCTCTTTGAAGCTGTGATCTGGCATGGAAAATAAATGCTAATAGCAGTGCTGTGCACCCTTGTCTTTATACCTCTCTCTCTCGCAACATCTGCTTGCAAGGTATTTTTCTGAACCTGCTCAGGGAATTCATCAGAATCAGAACTTTTTTCTGTCAAGGCTATTCTAAGAAATCAAAACCAGAACCCCAGCCAAAATAAAACGTTTGGATCAGTTCCCCCGTCCCACTTGCTGCACTGACCCATGGTGGCACAATGGCCACGCTATACAAGCAAATAGCGCAGAGGAATAGCAGCGTATCCGCAGGGTGAGATATCACGCTGAGGAGCCATTGTCTGTGCTAAGTGCATTCCAGGAGGCTGCATTTCAGACTGGCTCTAACCTGGTCCTATGTCCTGAATACCTTTTTGTTGCTAAAAGAGTGTTTCTGGAGTAATCTTTTAGCTTGATTTCTGACAGAGTGAACCTCATTTGCATGCTGTGTGGCTGCTCCCCAGTGCGAACCAAAGCATAAGAAGTAGAAGGGACCTGGTGTCAAGCTACACCACTAAGGTAAGCTCACCCTTTCCACTTACTATGGCTGAGGGAGTAATAAACGGTGGGCATAGAGCATGGACATTGTTTAAGCTAGCCTGACATTGCAAGTGCAAAGGAAACCTCAGCTTTATATTTGCTGATTGAACAGCTGCCACGGTGTACATTATGATTGGCACTTGCTGCAGTTTGCTGCCTTTTTACTGAAGATTTTTCCTTCTATTGCACTGCCAGTGACAAGAAAAGTGTGGGTGTTCCTTGTTTGCTTCAGTAGAAACAAGGATGACCTACTTCAAAGTGCTAGAGGAAGTGTTTTGAAGCAACCTGTCTTGCTCAGCCCTGAAGCAGCAAAAGGTGTGCTCAAATGTCCCATCACTGGACTCTGCTCTGCTGATGGTAACCTTCAGAGAGGGGCAGCAATGCTTCGCATGGGTCTACCTACTTGGTAAACAAGCTTGGGAAGTGACTGAAGGGTTTGAATCATAATTTCTCTTTAAAGACATGGATTTAAACAGGCTCCCTAGGAGAAGGCAAGGAAAATATATTCATGAGCTGATTCAGGAGATAAGAAAAACTTTGATTTCTTTTTACCATTTTCCTTATGTTTTCTCAATGTCTTTATCCTTCAGCTGATTCTGACTTTTCCAATAGCTTTTGTCTGTCACTCCTGTTTTTCTTCCAGTGGATGTTTTTATGGGACAAACCAATGCACATGTATGATACATGTTGGTATCTTCTGTAAAAACTACATATGGAGCTGACACACAGAATAAAAGCGAATAGGTTGCAAGAAAGATTATAAGAGAAGAAGAGCTGAACTAAGAGGTGTTGGTGAGGAAGAAATACAGCAGTGATCTTAAATGAGATGAGAGGTCCATGAGGCTAGAACAGCTAAGAGGGGGAGAAGCTGAATTTAAGGAACAGCAGCAACCATGAGTGGTAATGTTGCCTGAAGGGCCCGGAAGGAAGCAAGTCATCTCATCAGTGGAGGAAAGAGTGAAAAGGCAGGCTAAGTATCAAAAGCATGTGAGAACAAGGCTCTGAAAAGGCAATATCTAGGAGCTGAGTAAAAAATACGGGGAGATAGAAAACCGTCCATCTTGCAATGTGTGTTACCAGCTGTTAAATCAAGAAGTGGCTCTATGTCATGGGGGGTTAAAAAAAAAAAAAAAGGTTGGATGCCATGAAGTTTTATTTTAAAATCTTGCAACAGAAACCACTTTGTTATGAGGAAAAGAAAATTCAGGATCTCCCAAGCAGAGATGGTCAAAAACAGAATAAAACAATCTAATTCTCACAGTTGTGGAAATAAAACACTAAACAAACAAACAGCACAGAGATAAAATCACTGGCAGGGCAACATGCACTTAATGCCCTTTGCCAGACCCCAAACTGACAGGGTTAAATTCATTGTCATAAGGAAATCCAGCTCCATGAAAACAAGGAATGAGCTTGTTATTTTGGAAATGTGGTCAGTCCAGCAGCACAGAGGGCATCGCATCCATGGTGTCTGTGATTGTTGTGGGACATTTCTAGAGTTATTATTTTTTTCTGATCCAGGACTTCCCCAAAATACTTGCACTGAAACTACAGCTAGGGGAATTATGGTATAAAGAGGTCAAAGTGTAGGAAGAAGCTTTTGTGATCCAGAAGAGGAAGGGAGGCTGAAGAAGCCAGGAAAATGTCTCCCAGCTTTTTTAGTTCATTCCTGTTGGAAGCTTGTTTACATAAAATGTTGAAATGACTTACTGTCACAGTAGCTATAAACAAAGCTGTTACAAAAATCTGCCAGCTCTTCATTTCTTATTTATTTATTACTCCTAGAGGTTAATAACTAAAGTTCACATGTGAGCATGAATAATTAATTTGATCCATTGCTTGTCACATTTAAGGGCTAGGCTTGTCCTGGCAAGATGCAGCTCCACATAGCAGGACCTAGTGCTAAAGTAGTTGACATCTAATGGAGCTCACAATTGTGAGTCAGACCCTTCGCTCCTGGAACACTGCAAGGGGAGAGCTGACTTACAAACAAGATTCATAAAAAGAGGAAGGCTGTCCAGCCCAGTTCTTTGGTATTCACTTGAAGAGAAGCTATTAGTAATTCTGAAAAGCAGGATCAGGACCAGGGACTGGCTTTGAAACCTGAGCACATGCTTGTGAAGGAGTTCTGGTGGACAAGAATGCAAAGCGTCTGTGTTTTTTGCTTTGCACAGATCATGACAATTTGGCTGGAGCAATCTTTTACTTCACTGCATCCTTCGAGAGCTATGGGGTAGCAAATCGTGCTCTGTGCTAGCAGCCTGCATGTACTCCATCAACCACAACAGAAGTATTGGCTTCTCCAATAGTGCCTTGCCCTTGAACTTGGAGATTTTGTTGGATAATGTCAATGTCATACAGCTTGTACACCAGAAATTAGTTAGCTGAAACCTGACAGGAGCTCACCAGGGCAATAGCAGCCCTTGTGAAACAGAAACAGTAAATAATAGTTAAAAGTCCCCCCTCCTTTTTTTTTTTGGAATAAGTTTAAAGAAAAAGGAATTTTATCAGAAATACAGACCATATGCAAAGCCACTCTGAGTATGCCATAAATAAAGATTCCAAGGGGAAAAATCTGAGAGCACATTTTGGAGATAGGATTGGATGAAATGAGGCCTTGAACTGGGAGCAAAGAAATGCACTGAGAAGAAAAGTTTAATTTAGGCTCCTTTTAATTAACAAGATTGAATTAACAGACTCTATCACCATTTAATTCTTCAACTGAAGAATTAAGACTGAAGAATCTGCGTGTCCCACAGAAGGGGAGCAGCGCTGTGGGGTAAGGTAGATAACCTACTTCCAGCATAGCCCATAGGGAGAGACAAGCTTCTCCAGAGGGTGATTCAGACCGAAAGCTTTTGTGCAATAAACCTGCCAGGCATGCAAAAGCTAAAATCCACTCTGTTCCATGATACCACCGTGGAAAAATAGTCACTACAAAAATAAAGCAAGCCGGGCAAGAATAAACCATCGTGTACATGTAAAGAAAAATTCATCAGCCTTTTTTAAAACAAGGAGGTTTATAAAGCTGTTTAGTATAAAGATGGCACACATGGATTTTGTATTAAGGTTGGCACAGCAGAACGGGTATTTGCTTATGGAACAGGGAATAGGATTTGCCAAATGCACAGAAACCATCATTGTGGACAGTAAGACATGGTAAAGACACCAGGCTTACAACAGAATGACCTATCTGGTTTCATATACAGTTACTGTTGTGGCCCCACCACTCCAACTGTCCCCGCCCAGGCCCAGGCCCCCATGCCAGCCCCAGGCCACCAGCCTCTGACGCAGTGAGGCTGCAGCAGGCCCGAGCCCCAGCTCCCCACAGCCCTGCCCTGCCTGAACATGGCCCCCATCCATCTGGGCCCACCTGCAGGCCCATGGCCCAGCATGGCCTCAGCCTGTGCTTGTTCCCAGGAAGGTGCCCAGTGCCGAGGACTGGGACTGCCCTGGTGCCCTGCTCCTGGTGGGGCAGTGGGACAGGCCCTGGCTGCCCGGCTCTGCCTGGCCCACCCGGGGACACCCCATGCTCCCAGGGAGCTGCTGGCTCCTGAGCTACCATGACAGCTAGCATGGATGAGAACAGAGGGAAAAGTTATTTTGAGAAATGGACATCTAGAATTTGACCAAGTGCGCTCAAAGTAGTGAATGAGTGAATGGTTTGTTGGGACATGATCATGTCTGTGAACTTCATGATAAATGCAGGTGTAATAAATCTTTTTAAAGGATGCTACAAATTTGGTCTGTGGAAATTCCCCGTGAAGAAACATGGCTCAGGTGAACCTTCTGATTTATAGGCAACTGAGCTGCAGACAATGCTTTGTTATTGCCTCCAGAGCAGAAAAACAGAGAGCTGCCTGCTATGGGAGATTTCCAGTTGCTAGAGACAGGAGTGGTTGAAATTTGTTCTGAAAGTCCAGTCTTACAAAAATTGTAGCTGCTAAGTTCACATGATAGCTATGGAAGGAAAAGATGCCTGTCTTCTGTTGGACATTTTGGTCAAAGATGGGGACTTTATTAACTGTTGATAGAGGGAAAACCGGTCAGAAAAGCTCAGTGAAGACGCAAGCTGATCCAAGCAGGGCAGTGTATTTCAGTGAGGAGTACTGGAGCAGGCAGATGGGCTGGCTGAGAGCAACGTGGCCAGCAAATTCTGAAGCTGTAGTGCATGGAGCCAGCGGGCTGCTGAGCAGCCACCCCGCCACCGAGCACCAAGCAGAGACCTTTGGGGCCAGCGAGGAGGTGGAGCTGAGCCTCTGTCCCTTCCTGGGTGAAAACTGAGCCTGTGTGCTTGTGAGCAGCTTCAAAAGGAAGTAATTTACCTTAGGCACACAATCAGTGAAGGAATTTCTACCAATTAAACCAAAATTGGAGCTGTGTAGAACGGCCAAGTCCCCAGATGTTCATAGATGTATGGAGCTGTGTGCAGCGTATCTGTGGGGTTTTCCGAATTCCACAACAATTGCATAAAATGAGTCGGAAACCAGTTTGGGGTCATTTTCAGAGCTAGAAAAAGAATTGCTGCGCTTCAAAACCCCCTTCCTATGAAACACAGATGCTGGCGCTTGCAAGCTGTGAGCAGGGGTGATACAAAGAAGGAGAGAGGAAGCAGCCTGGTGGAGTGATACTTTAAACTGCTCTTCCCCTTCCTCTCTGCTCCCCAAGCCCCTCTTCCAACACTTCTTCTGCTCACAGCTCCTTGCAGTTGTTCTAAGGAAAACGTTTTGCAGCCTTTTGTAACGCACTCACGTCACAAGAGAATACTCATTCTTTTTGTGGTATATTTTTAGGCTGCAAAAATCTGGTCCTATTCTGTTGGTATTGGTTTCTTGTAATTTGCTGCAATACTTATTTTTAAAAAAGCACAGACTGTTCTTATTGGATGGTAGATTCAAAATTGTCCTGAATTTCTGTGGTGTTGTGCTTTATAGACCTTAGTACATGTTACGCAGTAGCTTGACATGAGTGTTGCATTCCAGCAGCATGGTATCAAACAAAGTCCTCAATGAGAAGTCAAAGTAACTTCATAAATGCCCCAGATCTGACTCAGTCCTCCCCAAATTAGGACTTGCCTGAGTGGGAAAGCTTCTGGGGCAGTCATTGTGGAAAAAACCTATTCCCTTGGAGCAACTTTGGAAGCACAGTATTTTGGATGAGAGCTGTAGAGCCTCCATGTAGGGATTTTTGCCATGTTAATGGAGTAACTATTCAGGCTGACTTCACAGCAAGTCGGTGCTGTGCAGACAGGTGAATCCAGGTGAAATCCTGTGCAGAGCTGGAGCTGTGGAGCGGTGCAGGAAGGTACACGCTCCACACCTGGGCACAGAGACCCCAGCAAGGCTGCAGGGCGTCCCTCCAGCCGTCTCATGGCTGGGGTGGAAACAAAGACATTTTTCCTTTAAACTTGCTTTTGTAGCAGCGCTTGCCGTGCTCCTCAGCTGCTGTGACACCTCAGCAAGCTGAGCTGTGTGCTTGTGCTCACTGCTGGTGCACAGGGCTCCTGTGTTACCCTGCTCTGGCCCTTAAAGCAGCGTTAGGAGCTGCCTGGGAACAAAAGACAGTAACACTGCGTTTACTTCCCTCATGGCTGGAACTTATTTTTTCTGCACAGTTCTTCCTGTAAAGAAAAACGAATGTTTCCATGGGTGAACGTTTCCCACCTGCCTTGCAGAAACGTAAAGCAGTGAAGAAGCCCCCGGTCAAGCAGCTGAAGGAAGCCCGGAGTGCTCCCAGGAGGTGGGCCGAGGGCTGTTTGGAGCTGCACTCCCCCGCTGCAGGATGCGGTCAGTACAGAACACATCCACGACGGAGGAGAGCCCAGGCACAAACCTGCCGCCACTGAAACACGAGCTTGCTGCGCACAGCCAAAGCCTGCAGGTACGTATTCCTTAAAGGCGCTTTAACTTTGTCGCGAACTTCTGCCTGACGCCGCCGCTTTGCACTGCGCTGCGCTGAACGCGACAGCGACCGGAGGGGCACAGCCGCGCGGGGCTNCGCGGCGGTTGAGGCGGCGGCTGGGGGCGCCGGGCTGGGCCCGGCACATGGTGCGCGGCTCTGGGGCCCGGCGCTGCGCTCCGCGGGCGGACCGGGGGCCGCCATGGACAACTTCTTGGCGGAGGTGAGCGGGGGGCGCGGGGCAGCCTCCGGCCCCCAGGGGTGGGAGGGCTTCTGCAACAACTTCTAGTGGGTTCTGAGCGACAAGGAAATGATTTGGGGTTATAGAACGCTGCCAGCCCGCCGCGGGCCGGCGGTGGGAGCGCACGGGTCGCGGCGCCCACGGCAGAGGCAGCTCGGCCCCGGGACCCAGCGCCGCTTCCCGGTCCGGTGCGGCCCCGCTCAGCCGCCGGGAGGTGGGCAGCGCGCTGCTTTGCTTTGCTGCTTTGCAGGCGCGGGGCAGCTCCGCGAGGGCGCTGCAGCAGCGCTGTTCCTCAAGTGCGTGCTGTTAAGTACAGGTAAAACGTTCTCGTGCAAAGCACAGCAGAGTGACGCTTGATCTTGCGAGTAGCTGGAGCTTTGCAGCTACTCTATGGATCCTGACGGCTTCCTTACGCCAGGTGAGGAGCCTGAAACAAATGCACGCTGCTGCTTGCACGTGGCATGCGCACAGCAGCTGGGGTCTCCTCTGGCTGAGTTCTGTGCAGCAGCACTCCAACAAATGGCTGCAGCCCGCCCTGCAAGGAAAGGTGTTGGGCACAAGAGCGGCTGCTGTGCATTGTGCTCCTGGGCCGCTGGCAAAGCCCGCAGCTAGGCTGCCGCTGCCCCTGCACGGCCGTGGGGTTGCTTGATGGCACCCCTCACCAGAGCAGTCCTGTCAAAATGTTAAATGCAGGGCAGGCATCTGCTCACCAGGACTGCAGTTAAGCTGCAAAACTGTCCTTTGCCCTCACGGAACAGCTGCCTCGTGCTCTCTGTGCTGCTTACGGTCCCCACAAGAAAAATAAAACTAAAGAGAAGCGATCTGTTTACCGGAATAGCAATTAGTCAAATAAAAGAAGCTTGTGCACCTTGCTGCTTGTTAGCTTGGCGTTCGTCAGACAACAAAAGTTCTGTGAAGTGCAATAAGAGGGAAGAAATGCAGGATTAACTTTCAAGAAGCCTGAGTTAAGCAATAATGGATTTTTCCCCATGGAGGATGCAACCCTCACCCTTCAAAGGCTTTTTGCAAGCCATGAGCAATGTGCCAGCGTTAGCCCAGCCTTCCAAAATTAATCTGAGGAGTCATTCGCTCTGACACAAAGTATGGTAGCATGCCCTACATAGAGATGAAGAAGAGAGCTAATGGCTTTGACTCCCCTGTTAGCCAAAATTACTTGCCCCTGGCAAAAACCAAGTAAGTTTTGCCCGGCTGCATTGGTATTTCAGCATATATTTACGTTAATCTGTGGCTGCCGCATGCAAACTTTGATCTTTCTTAAGAACTTTTGCTCCCTTTCAGTGTGTTGATATTACTTTAAAAGATCAGTAAATGTAGCACCTCGACTTTAATCTGCATCCAGAGCCCCACCCGGGAGTATAAACATTTTCGTTCCCTCACGTATGGAAATTGCGTATGGAGAACATAATGCACAGCAGCAGCGATGTGCTGGGCCCGACCCAGCTACCACAGCAAAACTCTTGTTGGAGGCACTGAGTCGAGCCCGGCTGCTCGCCTTTCTGCAAGGCAGACATCCTGCAGCTGCTCTGTATGGAAATATTTACCGACTTATCGGAGAGAATTATTGTCCTCATTAAAATAGGCTCTAGTGCTAGCAAGGAAGAGGAAGAGGAGGCTGGATGAAAGGAGCAGGTATCAGGCCTGAGCTGCTCGTGTTTGACAGCGGCATGTGTCTGCTGGTACAACTGTGTTTTGGGAGAGAAGCTGCTATGTGAGAAGGGCACAGAAGGAATTGGAAAGAACTCACCTGACCCTTGATAGGGGATGTAGCCCAGTGTTACCTGGGAGTCCCTGCTCGGTGTGTTGGAGGCAGGGGAGTCACATCTGGCTGTTGCACAAAGACAACTAGATGGTGTTCTAGGGAAAAACCTGTGCATCTCTTTTTTTCCTCCGTATTTTTCCATCACAAGGTGCTGACTGTAAGCTGCTCACAGTATGTTGTGATGCTCACTAGAACAAAGTTAGGGGGTTGTGTAAGACCTTGCTGGAGCGTGTGTACATGTGCGCTGCAGAGAAAGTGCTCCTGTTGGTACTTGCTGCAATAAGTGAGCTGTAGGGCAGCTCCGAGCTCGTGCCGCTCAGCTGACACCAGGCATCTGTGGCATAACAGCTTTTTGCTTGTGAATCTTGCTGCCCAGTTACTACCCTTCGCTATTTCTTATCTCTAGCATTTATCCCTGCAGGGTGACAAGTGGTTGTCTCTGTCTCCAGATGAGCCTCCATTTACATCTCCATCCCAGTTTCTAACTCAGCCAATTAAACAAACAAAAAAATTGAAAACCTTACAAATTGCTCTCAGTAAAGATTAAGACTCAGAAAGTCAGCCCTGGAATGTACCTACCAAAATGCTCTTATTGCTGGAAGATACAAAATTGCATTAATATCTTCCAGCAAAATCAATCATAAAGTTGCATTTTAAATGCACAAGTGTTTTTGGAGACTACTGAAAAATATCTCAGGCTGCTGATTGATCTGTGCTAACTTTTGGCATTTGAAAGAAGATCAGTGTTGGAATCTGAACTTTTTCAGTATATTTCCAGTCTCATTTACATATGTAAAGTGTTAAAAACTGTAAAAATCTCAGAGATCCGTAATAGGAATGAAAATATTAAAAATGTGGGTGTGTGCAATGGAGCCGTTTGGATGCGTTGCTCAAAACAGACTGAAAAAACAGATCGCACATGTCTGACAAGCAGCTAGGTTGCTGACTTGAAGTCAGACTTCTTTCTTCAGTGGGAAGCGTATCCCTGCTGAAGGGGATGTGTGGTATGAGGGAAGAGGAAATATATCACAAGATGAGAAGCAACACAAGGAAATCGTGTACAGAAGAGGCAGGAGAGGGAAGTTTGGACGGCCTTTTTGGTGCCCAGAGTTCCCAGGCAGCATGTACCCAGGGATGTGGATGGAGAGGTCGAGTGTGTCCTCTTCTCATGGGGCAATCACAGCATGTCCCACCGAGCTGTGGTCATTGTCGTTGTTGCGAGAGGTTGACTCCTGGGGGCTGCCAGCACCAGTGTGCAGAGCAGTGACTGCCAGTTGTGTGTTGTTGCTGCTGAGCTTAAAAAACAGGATTTTTTGCCCTTATTAACCAAAGCTGGAAGATGATAGGGAGAGAACAGTTCTATTTCCTATCTTCTCTCTGGCATGTCTGGGTTTTAAAAGGACAGGGTTTTAAAAGCATCATGGTCGTCGAGGTCCCACTGATGTTTCTCTTGCGTTGCGCACAGCTCTGTGTTTTTATTTCTAACAGTACTAGTGGAACCTTGAGTTCACAGAATTATAGAACTTGGGCTGGAAGGGACCTTAAAAACAATCCAATTCCAACCCCCTGCCATGGGCAGGGCTGCCACCCGCCAGATGAGGCTGCCCAGGGCCCATCCAGCCTGGCCTTGAACGCCTCCAGGGCTGGGGCACTCACAGCTTCTTTGGACATTTGTGCCAGTGCCTCGCAACCCTCTAAGGGAAAAATTTCCTCTCAACATCTAACCTAAATTTCCTCTCTTTCAGTTCATACCCATTCCCTTTGTCCTTTAACTATCAGACCATGTAAAAAGTTGGTCCCCCTCCTGTTCATAAGCTCCCTTTAAGTACTAGAAGGCCACAATGAGGTCTCCCCACAGCCGTCTCTTCTCCAGGTTGAGCAACTCCATCTCCCTCAATGTGTCTTCATGATAGAGGTGCTCCAGCCCTCTGATCATTTCCATGGCCTCTTCTGGACCTGTTCCAGTTCAGACTGGCTTCCTTCAGGCGTACTTTCCACAGCTGGAAGTACCATCGTTTGAGGGTACTCTTTTGAGCCCCTCTTCTTGAGGGGCTGCCAGTGTGTGTCCTGAAGGAGCTAGCGTTGAACCTCCTTCAGGGGGAAGGATATGGGATAGAAATATCTTCTGAGGCTTTGAGCTTAACTTCAAGAGGCTGTCAGAGGTGGTACCTGCCAGACCTGGAAGCACTCGTTTTAGATATGCAGCCTGAGGACAACTTTGCCTTTCAGTCCGATGGGGCAGAGCCACCATCCCACTGTAGACCTTAGGTTTCTGAAGGACTTGAGTGCCGCAGCCCTGCCAAGGAGTTGTGCCTCTTTTGGCTGTTGATATTGGCCATGATTTCAGAAGTATCTAAGGTGTGACTAATTCTCACATTTAGTTGGGCTATTTAAAGCTGCTGATTGTTTGGTCAACAGTCATCTGTATGTTAATTAGAGAGCATTCTGTTTTGAGCAGAAAACTTTTCATGGGGGGGGGGCTCAGGGCTACCTTGGGTCTGATAGAAAAACAAGTTTTTGTGGGTTTGTTTCTGTAAGACAGGAAATCATGTTCAGCTTATTGGTAGCATGTAGTCTCCGCTGCCTACTACATATATTTCACATGTGCCTTTCATAAGATGTATTTGTACAACTGAAGCATAGTCATAACTGGGCTGGAGCCTAGCAGCCCTGCTGGCACCACGAACATTGTAAAATGACACAAGAATGCTCTTAAACCTATAAAACATAACTATGGGAATTAGCAATAGAGGCTTTATTTTGTGCAGAAATAGCTCATGGGTTTTTGGGTATGTTCAGTCAGATTCCAGCTACAAGGAAGGCTGTGAAAATCCCACTGTTACAAAAATTATGGCTACTTCTGAGTAAAGTGTTTTTTTTTTTAAACCTTCTGGTGATACCTAATGGAAATGGCTACATTTATTTTGATCTTTTCTAGAATTGTATATTCACGTTAGTAGTTCACGTGTAAGCTATTTTATTCTAATCAGATTTTCCTCCTTAAATGCATTTTCATTCAGAGAGGGTTTTTGCTGTTGCCTTTTTTTTTTTTTTTTTTTTTTTTTTGTCTTTTTTTTTTTTTTTTTTTTTTTTTTTAGGCAGGAAAATCTTAACAGCTGCAGATGCATTGCACTTGGATGCAGTTTCAGGTTTTCTACTTTGCTGTGTGGGAGCAGACAGGCAGTGTACCTGCAAGAGCTGCTCTTGGTCATAAGGGACCAGCTCCATCATGTGCCCAGCCCATCACTACTATGCCAGCCAGCCTGCTCCCAGGAAGGGCTGTGGGAGGTTTTCTGGTGTCCTGCAGTCCCCAGGCAGCCACAGGAGGCCAGGTGAGGTCAGGACTGTGGTGAAAATCTGATGTGTTGGGTTGTCTGCTCCTGACTCTGAGAGTGAGAAGTCCAGGCAGAGTTTGTGAGTGAAATCCTTAGGATTGCTGGTGTGATGCTGTGGGGTTGTCCTGCCAGTGAAATCCAAGATTATTTTACCAGCTGGAGGACCAACATGCTCTTCTTTTGATTTCCTGAGCAAGTGCATGCTTCAGTGCATGGTTGAAGAGCTACAGCTCATAGGCTGGGTTTGCTCTGTGTTATGTTGGTGGAGTTCATGCAGATTCAGTGCGGTTTAACACACTGCTCCCATGAGTAACCTGAGAAATCCTGCAGCCTTGCAGTGCTTTTGTTGTCCCAACATACTGCAAAGGATAGAAGGAAGAGTTTGGGACCTTTCGTTAATAATTATGCTGTAATCTGGTTTGGTTGTACCACATTGCGCTGCCTCTGGGGTGATTTTAGCTGAATCTTGGCTTTCAGCTTGGTGTGACCATGTTAGCCTCTCATGGTTCTATTTTTGAGCTTTCCCTCAGGGAAAATTGGTAGGTCCTTGACTCAGCGTGTGTTTTTGTGTGTATTTATGTAGTGTCACTGTGTTTGCACGAAACAAACACAAGGCTAGCCCCAAGTAAGTGAACAGCATGCCTGTTTTAGCTTTTTTCTTTCTTTTAATATCAGGAGTGAATATCAATGTCAACTAAAAAGATCTAGCAACAGGAATGTTTTTGTATGTCTGTTGGGTCAATGCAGCTCCAGCACGTGTGCTGGGTTACGATGGTGCCGTCTCTTTTGATGCACTCTGGCAGGAGCAGCAGCACAACATGGTAAATACAGGTCTGCCCAGTGCCATGCATCCCATTCTGCAGAGTGCTGGGAAACGTATCCTCTGGGCAGTTTGATCTCACAAACCCCTTCAGCCACAGGACCGGTATTTCCCCTGGTGAATCACAGCACCCGGCTGAGGTCTGAGCTAGACACAGCTTTGGGTGGAGCCCTGGAGAAAGGCAGGCAGTAAAAAGTCGCTAGGAATTAAGGCTTTTGCTGAGGGGGGAAAAAAAAAGAATTGCCTCCCTTAAGTCACTAATTGTGGCTACAAGCTTGGCGATGTGACCTCAAAACTGGTTAGACTGATTATAACTTCGGGCTTGTATGAGAAGATCATGGCTTATGCATTCTTGCTTCTCTTGATCTTCCTGCTATTTATCATTCCATGACATTTCAAATCACTAGTGAGCCACGGAGGAGGATGGCTAGGCATTGAGGCAACGGTTCTGGGCAAGTTCCTGTTTGGGTTTGTTTTTTTTTTTTTTCCATTACTTATGATTTCCTAAGATATCCTGTGTATGTCTGAAATATGAGTGATATCCATTGGTCATATTAATTTAATGCAAAAAATGCAACTTTGTTTGGGACAGCTGACCGACTAAGAAAAGTTAATTGGATTATCCTTTGGATCAAAGTCTATTAAGTAGCTCACTCTTTTAAAAATACTCATCTTTAAGAGAACAACTTGAATACAGGGGAACTGGCACTAACTCTCTTTAAGGTCAGTTTTGTGGAGTAAACTGTATCCATGCTGAAGAAGAAATGACTGCTTTGTTACACAAGAAGTTGGAACATTGTATGTTCGAAAATATCTGTAGGAAAGGGTGAAAGGAATGAGTGAGAGCACCACTCAGATTACCGGTATTTCTAGGCATAGCTACAAGAAGTAGTAGGATGTTGGAGGAGAATGTCCTGTCCAGACCTAGATTCATTTTTGCCAAGTCCATAATCATGATGGTAATTTCGGGGAGGTTCAGATATAGTTTATGCTTGTTTTTTAATGTTGGAGAGGTGTTGCATGTCCTGCAGCTGCTCTGTACGGCATTGCTCCAGGGACATCGTGCCTAATGGGATGTTTTCTTGCTGCAGCTGGTGGCTGGCATTGCTGGGGAAAGTTGCTGAGTTGTCCTGTGGGGAGGTTTGTTCTTGTACTGTTGCATGTAAATATTTACTCTCTGTTTAGGGGTTATTTTCCATTATGACCAAGTGACTGTTTTTCAATCTAACCCATAAAAACCTTTTCATACAGCGGAAAAGTGTGAAATTTTTTATTTTGCATTGAAATACCAAACCCAAGTGATGTTGAAGGAACTTGCTAATACATATTTTTCCTCATTGAACAGCTTACTAGTAACAGGTCTGATTTTGGTTTGGATTTGAAACCTGACAGAAATTGGCGTGTGTTCGGTTTTACTGACCAATGTTGTTAACGTTTCCATTTTGAGTAAACTCTTCTGTGGAGTGCTTTAACACAGTTACTGTATGAGATCTTGTTATTATTCCTAGTGAATGGCTCTGCGCTTAGTTATTTTTTGTGAAGAGGGAGCAACCATATTCAGCAATTGAGGGGAGAGAAAACAGAGAGCACTCCAGCCCTTTTAAGGCTTTGAGGAAATCTTGGCAGTTCACTCTTCTGGATGGAAGGAAATATTCAAAACTGAAAGGTGGTGGTCATTTCTAAAGTTTTGTGAGCTTGCAGTGAAAATTCAGATCTAATATATCTTAAGCTGGATTTCTTATGCATCTCAATCTGGAAACATCTTGGAGCAGAGCCTAAATTTGGGAGTCCATATGATACCATTTACTCTTCTGGGGATTAGCGGCATGCTGACAAGTAAAGGGAATGTCTTGGAGGACAAGCTTTGTTGGTATCCCATGCTGTTCAGTAGCCTGCCAGACAGAGTTGAATAGGCTTCCTGTAGTTATATGTTAATACATTTTGCAAATAAAGCACATACATACATATGCAGCATATACTTCAGTTGCTTTAGTGAGGCATTTTGCCTGGTTTGTGGTATCCAGGCTATCTTTTTGAAAGTAAGTGATCCTCATCTCGTGGAGAGCCTTGCTAGAGATTTTTGAGTAAATACGGAGCAAAGGTGAATATTGAAGAGTTCTCTTAGATTTAATCTTTCTGTGAAGTTATTTGGGCTTTGATTCTTTTTTATCCCAAATGGAGGAAAGAGGGAAGCAGCAGGCCTCAAGAAGTGAGCTGTGTCTTCACACGTGATCCTGGCTAATGGCATGCAAAGGGGAAACCGCTGTGTTGGAAGGCTCAGGAAATAAAAGACTAAGTGCACTTTGATGTGTTAGTGTTGCCTCTTCCTATATGTTCCTGGAAACTATTCATAATCTTTTATTATAGGCCAGTGATATGAGAGTGTGTTAATTCCGGTCTCGCTTTGTTTTGTTTTGGAGAATGCCGTCACAGGAGGTGCAGTATAACTCAGCAGAGGAGAACAGTTGGTTGTTGGCTTTCCCTTGGGGGCATGGCTGCATTCCCACCCTGAGCTAGTTTACCCAAGGGCTTTTTCTCATGGCGTGTCTGCCTCTACCCCAGGATGATTGTTAGGAGGTGCTGAGACTTTTCTTCCATGTTCTTAACTAATTGACCTGGTTATGCCAGCAGAATGGCACCCTGCTGCCCAAGCCTGACATCATGCTCTCAAAGGTGAAATTAATTTTGGTGTCCATAGTGTTACCTTGAGTAGAAGCCTGAGGCTGATGAGCCAAAGCTGTCATTAACTTTAGCTGTAATTACAAAGCTGAGTGTTTTTGAAAGTCATTGATGTCAATACTGTGAGCCCCTTGGCCCTCTTCCTCTAAAGCTTTGCATGCCTTCAGAGGGCTGTGCAGAAGAACTTCATGAGTTCTGCAGCATCTGGAGAAAACATTTTTGTAGCTCTTGATGCAGTGCTGGATTCTGAAAATGGTGCTGCTGTCAATCTGCATGTTTTTGTGTTGTGCAGCGTATATGTAAATACTCTTTCTTCCTGAACTTGATACCAGAAATGCAAAATTTATCTGGAAGGTTTCTCATGCCTTTCCTTTACTTCCAGAGAGATTGGCCCTGGTTTTGGCAACAGGAGATGAGAAGTTTTTTCCTTGTTTTGAAATTGTATTAATGTTTACAACTCTAACAGAAACAGGCTATTTGGTCCTATTTTAGTTGCTGTTGTTTAGCGTGTCATCTAAATGTTTCCCCAGATGAAGCTAAATGCATTTGTTGAGGGTATGGGATTGTTTTCCTGAAAAAGTTGTTTATCCTGAGGAAAAGCCAAGCCCCTTTGTTCTACAAAGCCATCCAGTTAACATCAGCAGAAGACTATGTAAAGAGATCGCTTCTGTTTGACCACTTCAGTGGCTCAAAAGAGAGCTGTGTATCTTGGTTAGGCTATATTTTTATTTGCTTCAGGAAGAAGCCAAGTTGGCAGGGCTGTGGGGTTCACGCCAGGACAAGAAGTAGACAGGGATTCTGTAGGTCAGACTTCTTGTTTCATTGGTCTTCTTTTTGGATCTCTTCCCCTTATTAAATGTAGACTGTGGCTGTGGGATTTCAGTTTATCTCCTTATTACAGCTTTCTGGTGATAAGTACAATGAATAGGCTTGTTTGCTCTGTGTAATGATTGAGTCTCGTATATTCCACAGAAGAAAATCAGCGTGGCTTTTTCAGCGTGACTTTTACAGCGAGGCTTTGAAGGATGGCATTTCCTGTTTCTTTTCAAAGTGTATACCAGAAAGAATATCTGATGAAGTGAACTCTTTGTTGTTTAAACTCTGAGAGTCGCCTTCTACCATGTGATACTTAATCTATTTTCAGGAATAAACAAACTATTCAATGCAGCAGATCTATGCTGCTGTAAAATACAATTTGTGCCACAGCCCTCTTTCCACCCTTGCAGTTACATTTCCAACAGTTTTCATGCCAAATCTGAGAAGTTGTAACAGATGGCAGATGGGATTTTGACATAGAGCTGCATAGCACTTGCAGCAAAATGGCAATTCTCTGTTAGTTTTGGAAGCCTCTCCTCTTAATTTCCACGTTTACGTTGCACCATTTTGCCTGGGTGATTCAGTACCTTAAATGACTACAGCCCTGGTGCGGTAATGAACAAAGCCCGTGAATAAGCATAATTGCAGTGTAATTAAATGCTTGTGTTAAACTTTTACTTTATAGTCACGCCTTTGTCAGAAGGAAGCCTTCATATGGGGCAGTTAAGGTGGAGGTGCCGTCAGTAACTGATGGAGGACAGAAAGCAATGCCCAAATCTGTGGATTCTCCTGTGGGCTTGGTCCTTTGTCAGCAGCCAGTTCCTTAGCAGCTCTTAGTGGGCTGCAGGCCTGCAAGCAGGAAATGTTAGTCATGGGATCATTTATCTTCAGAAAGTAACTGAGCACTTACTGTGTTCCTGGTTCTTCTGGAACTGGCAAATACAACCTGTAATAATGAATTTTCAATTCCTGAGCTTGTGTGCTACCTGCTGGAATACTCACCTACATTGCTTGCTAGTGCTTGACTTTGAAAAGCGCACAGTCCCTTTGCGCAGTCTTGAGAGGCCACTGTGGGCCAAAGTCATTGCAGGGCTGGCTCCAGTGTTATAAATGCCGGTGTTTTGAGAAGTTATTACGTTTTAGGGTTGTNTTTTTTTTTTTTTGGTACTGAAAAATGGCGCATTTTTGGATAGTTTCACAGAGGCTAATCGAAAAAATCTAAGGTTAGCCTCAAGAAAGCTGCGATATGTCCTACATGTCTTAAAAGTTACAACTCTGGCGTGTTAGTACTGCTGCATCAGTGACAACATTACTGTAGCAAGAGTTGTTCTTTTTACATGTACTGACACTGAAATTCTTACTTTTAATGTTTCCATGTGATCATATTTTCCCTTGATTTTGTTCTAGACACTATACAAGATTTACTAGTGAGAGTTACTATTTACTTCAGAAGAGCAGTTGTCGTGCTTTGGCTTGTTCTTCGGGAAATGGTTGAATTTTTATCAAATCTTTACAATGTTAGAAGAGGGAGAAATGTTAAGAGTTACATGTGGCGTGGTTAGCACTTTGCCTGAGGCCACTGATCACTGGGAAGCCTGTTACTTACATCCTCACCTGTGGAAGGGTCTGATCATATCTGGAAGCCAGGATGCTCCTTTTGTGTGCTTTAAAAGGGAAAAAGCTACATTAAGAAGCTCAAAGCTATGGCTTTATAAATTGTTGCTTCTTTTGTGGATGTGTGTATTTATTTGGCTTCTTGATTTTGTTGTAGTCCAGCTGCAATGCAAAGTGCTTGTTGGTTCCTTTCCTGATGTACCAGTGAAGAGGAGAGGAGTGAAGGATAATAATACCTTATACTCATTGCCCGTACAGATCTAAATATGATGTTTATGCCCTTGTTCCTTGCTAATACTGATGTTAGTCAACTAACGTGCTTGCATTTTGCATGTACTTCTTTCTGTCTCTTATGTTTAGGTAAATTATTTGGCACAGCTCAGGAAACAATATGGATCTGCATAACTTGGAGAAACCATAAAGCAATGAGTTGTTCAGGATTATTTAAAAAACAAAAAAAACATAACCGCTTTGCATATATTCTTCTTTCTGACTTTTGTAGTTGGTGTTGATTGAAACAGTTAAAAAAAAAAGCCTTACTTTTGTTTGGTTGGTTTATTTTTCAAAGTCCTGAAAGTTTGCTGACAGCTCAAAAACCATACTGAGCAAAAATAACAGAAGAATAATAGAATAATAGCTTAATAGCTGACAGCTTAGGTTTCCTACTGGAAAGGTGACTCATTGAGGGGGAAAAAATAAGTTCAGAAGTGGTAACCATTACTGGCTATAAATAAGTTGGTGTTGTTTTTTTTTTTTGTTTAAAAAGTTACTTGTCAGGCTTTTTTAGATGGATACAAGAGGTTGTTTCAGTTTTTCATCTTTACCGTGTGATGAAAACTAAGGTACGGTATGTCATGCCATTTTTTTTAGATATCTTTAAAAATAGCTGTTCTTGTACTATTTTCTGCACAAGGAGGACCAGTGCTCTTCATGTATACCTGCATAAATGGCAAATGCTGTTTGGCTCCAGTATGAAACAGAATCACATCTAATGGCTTGGGTTCCCTGCAGAACTACCACCCAATCTGCAGCCTCTTGCCTTGTGGCTGGTTTTCTTCCTGTCTGCCTGTTGGCTCACCAGGGACGTGCACCAAAGCACTGGGGAGGAGAACCCCATGCAGTAGTGTTTGGGCATGATCCCTCTGATGGCTGCATGGGACCCCAGCAGCTGGGGAATGGCCTTGGAGGGGATGTGGGTTTTGCAGTCTACAGGGGTTTGGAGTGAGCTCCTCCTAAGGACATTCCAGGGCACCTTACACAGTTCTGGTCTCTTGGTTTTTCCTTGTCCTGAATACAGTGCTGTTCCCACAAATCACATTTTTAGTTTTAAGTCTTCATTCAAAGGAGCAGCTGCCTTCTACGCTGAGTTGTGTTTCAGCATTATTAAGTGAGGAACTTGGGGGCTTGCATGAAGAGCTAAATACTAATTAACTAGTCTTTGATTTCACTGGTACAGAACTGCAGTAAATCATCTCCAGACCTAGGTTTCTTCTCCATTGGCTGACCAAGCATTGATGCTTTCTCAGTCATCTCCTCTTTCTCCCTTAGTGCTGAATACATTTGTGGCTGTCACACTTCTCATTACGTATATATTACATGTTCTCCTTTGGAATATAATAGTAACGATACTTGTAAAGATGCAATGCACTTAGGCATATCCTGAGTCAAATGAAGTTCAGCTTGGCGTGTCCTGCTTGCACCTGCTCCTCACAGCACGTTACAAAAGGGCTCTCGTGCAGCTTCCTGCAGTGTGAGCTGCTACAAAGGTCTCTTCTGAATTGTGGTTATGCGAACTGCTCCCTGTCCTGAGCCTCATGCCTCTTATCATCAGACGTTGGCAGTGCCCAAACAAACGGCTGCGATAGTGCTGCCAGCTGTACAGGAGGAGGAAGTAGTTGGAGAGTGCAGACGTGTGGGTAGGTTTAAAGAGGCAGCAAAGTTTTAGGGTTTCAGTGCTCCAGAGTTAAATTACGAGATGGTGGCTACAGCTAATGAACCTAAAACCAGCCCTAAGAGAAAATGTTGAGGCTTAGTTTTATAAAATGTGATGCTTGGACTTGTATAGTATTGAGATGTGTCATCTTTTCCGTGAAGACTACTTCCTGTCGTTGCTCTCCTTTAATGAAATAAGGAGATCTTGATTCAGCACAGCTGATAATCTCTGGATGAATGTGTGACTTTCCTCCAATTCAGATGGAACTGTGTCCCCCAATGCATTTGAAATTTACTGTGTTCTCAAATCCCTTCTGTTTCAGCTTCTAGCTGGATATGAGTTACCTGGCTTCTTGCACAGTCCATGCTTGCTGTGAGAGGTTAATGAAGGCTGTCCCTGTCGGGTGACCCAGGGAACCCCCAAAACTCCACCTAACATTAGCTGATCGAAATGGCTAAGGTCCGGTAGCTAACTACTTCTGATCTTGGGACAGATTACATTTCAGTAGTAATGCCCACAATTCAAGCATAGCTTTTTATAAAGCCGCTCTCACTCTTGCTGCTAAATGCACACCAGAGTGCTCTTCTGCACTACTGCTGTAATTTGTAAGCTGGTAATGTAATGTGATAGCCCCACACAGTGCGTGCTGCTTTGTCTCTTTAATCAGGAGAACTGATGTGGTTCTGCTGCCGTGTTCATACCATCAAGAATTAGGACAGGAAGTCTCCATCACAATTGGCTCTTTGTTCTCCCTGGACAGATGCAGCTTTGTTAACAAATGACTTGTCTAACTTATTGCCGTTTTTTAACCCATGTCAGTATTGTTACATTGATTTGTATCTTGACTGTAGAGCTTCTTTTATTGCAGGCATATTCCTAGAAAGCTAGAAGTGAGTTTTGTTTTTTTCTTCCTAACTCATTTTCCTGTAACAAAGCCATCAAGGCACCTCCTTGACAGTGTTCTGCATGGCACACGTTGAGATAATACTGAGGGAATGTGTACCACTGGCGGTGTGTAATGGAGGCGATCAGCATCAACTCAAAATTACATAGATTTTTTGGCATTTTAGGAAGCTGTCCTTAAGAGATGATCAGCTTTAAAGCAGTGAAAATGTTGATACCATATTGGCCTACGCAAGGCTTAGCGTCAATAATGCTTATTTTAATTTAGCGGAAAGAATGTGGAGCAGTATACAAAGTCAGGAGTAAAGGGAAGGGTGTCTTCTGTGTTTTTTAACTCCGTTGAAGAAATTGATTTGTTACTTGTGGGTAGGGGTAATTACATGCCATCCTGTGTATTTCAGGCACCAGATGGTATCGCGAGAGCTGCTGCTAGGAGGAAAAAAGTAATCTTAACTTAGAGATAGTGTGTAGAAAATGTGTTTGAAGAAGAGTAGACATTGTCCCCTCCTTGAAGTGAGCAGGAAGAAGTGATATATGATATACATTATTCATTATTCTGTACAGTAAAAGTAGTAATGAACTTTTATAGGACATGTTCAACATCTGTGGTGCAGTGTTGGCTGTATTATTCATGCATCTGTCTCAAGAATAGTGGGTGTGAAATGTTTGTGCTGTTAGAATGAATCATTAGCAGTGTGTGCTCTTTCTTGAATATTTGAGACCAAGCTTGCTGGAAAAAAAAATCTGGAAGTTTCTTTTTGTAACAGAAGGACCACTGGATGTAATCACGTTTTACTTCTGTAGATATGTCATATGTCCATGGCAGAGTTTTAGGCAAAAAAAATATATATATATGTATGTATATATATATATATTTGTATATATATATGTATACAATATTATCTGAGGGACAGACTTCAGGTTAAGGAAACAGCCAAACTAAAAAGACAAACAAGCTCTTTGCAAGCTGTCTGAGTTTGCATATTACCTCTGAAAATCAGGTGCATTTATGGGATTGGTCCCAATGTGATCTTGAGAAATTAAAACTAAGCATGTGTGTCTGTAGACTTACAGCTCTGGTTATAGATTCTACAGTTCTCTACAAATGAGATCTCGCTTATGTGAACATGGATGGGGATTTACCTCCTAGAAGAAAACATCATGAAAGCATGCATGCATCTAAAAATACACTTAGAAGTTCTGATAGTCACATTTGTGCATAAAAAAACATGCCAATGGCTATCTAAAAATAAAAGGGAGCTGAAAATGTCACCAACATATTTTATAAGCTCAGTTCAAAGATCTTCGCTAAGTGATAAACACACTGCCAAAGTTTAGCTGTGCTTGTCATATGCACAAGTAGGTAGAATTATAATAAAAATACAGTCGCTTCTTGAGAAGAAGGACAAGTTGATACCTGAAACAACAGGGAAGCTGTAGGAAGAGCAGCCAGCCTGTGAGCAACAGCAAAGGTGATGTCATGTGAACGCTGTCGTGGGATTTGGGTGGTTTCACTGCTGGCTCTCTCAAAGACTTACAATCTTCAACAAGTTAATTAATTTGTTTTCACCATGGCTCTCTAGTTGCAAAAAGCAACTACAGAATTTTCCATTTCCAGCCTCTTTGGTTTTAAGCTCCTTGAGGAGTGAGGTTCAGTGCCTAAGGTGCTGGCCCTCGCACTGGTGTAGGAGGAAATAACGGTATTGCAAACATGACTAGCACCGTTCCTCTTTGAAGAAACAATGGCTCTTAGAAATTTCTGGTATGAATGGCTTTACTGTTTCTGGCAAATGTAGTTCTGAATATCAGCTCTTCCTTTTTAAGATATATCTGCTTTGCCAATAAAGTCTGATCTTCCGCCTGAAGTAGAAGTGGCCAAATTCTTGTTGCCTTCCTTGGTGAAGGAGCAGGCACGTGGACCTTGGGGTTTGTATTGTAGTATTTTCTGCTGCACACATGACACGTGAGTAGAACTCCAAGGTCTCAAAATTTATTTCCTTACAGCTTGAGGAAATCTTTGTTCCTCCCTGTAGGATAGAGTATTTTATGTACAGCATATGGGGCTAAGGGCTTTATGTGCTGTAAGCAGAAAGCTATTCTTCCATTTTGATATTATTTATGACTTCTTTGAAAAGAGAAGTGGTTGTATTTGAAGTCAAATCTTCTTGACTGGCCACTGAAGGAAGGTAATACAGAGCTGGCAGTGGAGGAACATACTGCTACTGCAGCATTTATTTGCAATAAAGTGGAAGTGGCTTTTCATGATTCCTATTGTCAGAGCATTAAGCAACACGGCAGGGGTGCCACATTGAGCAGAACTGTTGTGTGGGGTTGGATTTTCTGGTAATAATGAGCAAGACGCTTCTCAGATGTTCTGCTGCTCTGAGATTATTAACAACAGGCTGTTTTTTGTTTTTTGAAGGGTAAAAATACCATTTTGGCTAAAGCAATCTGAATAATTAGTAACATGCTTAAATATATTCTTTTCTTTTTCCTTAAATGACACTACTGAGAGTAATCCAGGAGGGGCAGGCATCCCTTCAGGTGTCCGAGACAGGGCATTTTTCCAAAGTGAGGTGCAGGTTCAAGAAGCATTCATTCATGTGTGTATGTCACAGCCACATCAGCTGAAATTCAACATGTGTTCTTTCTGACTAAGGAGATTTTCTTGAATCCTCTTCTACAGTAATTTACCCACTTGTTTTTTCTCCTTGCACAATTGTGTGCCTCATCATTTATGGAAAAGTTGTTTTTCAACAGTACTTAGGTAATTTCATTTTACCTAACTTTACCTACTCTATTAAAAAAAAATAGCTATTTCATTGATTTACAGATTTAGTAACTGTAAGTAATGAAGAGTGAATTTATTACTAGTATGAAAAGTAGTTAAAGATATTGGCTGTGCTTATTTAAAGGCAGAAATTTATATTTGTTTTAGATTTGCATTCTTTAGTGCCATAAAAATCAGACTGTAAATATGTAAGATTAAGTGTATTTTAATAGCACTGCATCAAGCAGCTATGGAAAATTCCCAGTCTGAGCTTGTGCAGGCGTTTCAATACTGTGAAGTCCATACGCCTTGGAGTGTAAGGCACTTTTGTGGGCTGGTAAGAATCAGTAATACTGCAGTTTGAATACTATGCTTGCATTTTAATTTAGGTACTCGGCTACTTTGACTTACATTTAATGTGTAGTCACCTTGTTTATAAATAACTTTAAGCAGCACCCTTGTTGTGGCAAGTTTATAAAGTCCTCCTGGGTTTCACAGACTGGGAAACTGCACCCTGCTGTTGGAGTTGGATGTTTGTGGACTTGTCTGGGTTGACTCTGACGAAAGAATTGGCTGACTTAATTCGTCGCCAACTAAAATAAATTGCTATGTGAAAGGCTTCTGCTCTGGAGTAGATATACTTTAGGGACAACAAGGGTGACTTGTGAAAGCCTGCCATGCAAATTGTTGCGTTGTAGCTTCCAACATACCTTTTGGGCAGCGGGGCAAGGAAGTGCAGAACCGAGCTTTGTACTACTGGAGCACTTCCCTTACAGGGGAGAAGAATGTTTTTGTCAGAGTTGAGGTTGTTGCATGTTGTATGTATGTTCATCAGGGCTGGAAAAGACCTCCAAGATCATCTAGTCCAACCATCCACCTACCACCAAGATTACCCATTAAACCACTAAGCCGTGTCCCTTAGTACCACATCTAGACATACCTTGAACACCCCCAGGGACGGTGACTCCACCACCTCCCTGGGCAGCCTGTTCCAGTACCCAGCCACTCCTTCGGAAAAGCTTTTCCTTATATCCAACCTGAACCTCCCCTGGCGCAACTTGAGGCCATTCCCTGATGTCCTATTGCTAGCTACCCAGAAGAGGCTGACCCCCACCTCACCACAACCTCCTTTCAGGAAGTTGTAGAGTACAGTAAGGTCTCCCCTGAGCCTCCTTTTCTCCAGACTAAACAATCCCAGTTCCCCCAGCCTCTCCTTTATAAGACTGTGCTCCAGACCCCTCAGCAGCTTCTATGCCCTCCTCTGGACATGCTCCAGGGCCTCAATAATTTTCTTGTAGTGAGGTACCGCTACAACACTCTGTATGTTGCTCCCACAGAAAGGGATCTGGGGGTTCTGGCTGATGGCAAGTTGAATCCAGGTCAGCAGTGTGCCCTGGCAGCCAAAAGAGCCAACTGTACCCTGGGGTGCACTAGGCCTAGTACTGCCAGGCAGGTGAGGGAAGAGATTGTCCCACTCTGCTTTGGGCTGGTGCTGCCTCACCTTGAGCATTGTTTGCAGGTTTGGGTACCAGTATATAAGGAAGACAAAACTAATAGCATCCAAAGGAGGACTGTGAAGATGTGGAAGGATCTGAAGGGGAAAAACGTACAAGGAGCGACTGAGGTCCTTTGGTTTGTTCAGTCCAGTAAAGAGGAGACTGAGGGGACGCCTCATAGCGATCTGCAGCTTCCTTGTGAGGGGAGTGGAGGAGCAGGCACTGATCTCTGATACTAACAAGACCTGAGGGCACAGCATGAAGCTGCATCATGGGAGGGTCAGGTTGAGTGTTAGAAAGAGGTTCTTCACCAGAGAGTGGTGGGCCTGGAACAGGCTCCCCAGGGCAGTGGTCGTATCATAGAATGGCCTAGGTTGGAAGGGATCCCAAGGATCACCGGGTTCCAACCCCCCTGCCACAGGCAGGGCCACCTTCCTCCAGATTAGGTACTAGATCAGGTTGCCCAGGACCCCATCCAACCTGGTCTTGAACACTTCCAGGGACGGGGCATCCACAACCCCTCTAGGCAGCCTGTGCCAGTGCCTCACCATTGTCTCTGTAAAGAATTTCCCCCTGATATCCAATCTAAACCTTCCCCTCCTTCAGCTTAAAACCATTCCCCCTTGTCCTGTCACTATCTACCCTTGTGAAAAGTTGATTTCCCTCCTGTTTATAATCTCCCTTTAAATATTGGAAGGCTGCAATAAGGTCTCCCCACAGCCTTCTCTTCTCCAGGCTGAACAAGCCCAGCTCCCTCAACTTGTCCTCGTAGGGGAGGTGCTCCAGCCCTCTGATCATCTTTGTGGCCCTCCTCTGGACTTGCTTCAACAGCTCTGCATACTTTCTTGTACTGGGGGCCCCACACCTGGACGCAGTACTCCAGATGGGGTCTCATGAGGGCAGAGTAGAGAGGGACAATCACATCCCTGCCCCTGCTGGCCACCGCTCTTCTGATGGAGCCCAGGATACCATTGGCCTTTCGAGCTGCAAGAGCACCCTGCTGGCTCGTGTTAAGGTTTTCATCCACCAGGACCCCCAAGTCCTTCTCTGCAGGGCTACTCTCAAGGACCTGTTCTCCCAGTCTGTATACATATCTGGGGTTACTTCGACCCAAGTGCAAAACCTTGCAGTTTGCTGTGTTGAATCTCATTAGGTTCACACGGGCCCACCTTTTGAGCTTTTCAAGGTCCCTCTGGATGGCATCCCTTCCTTCTGTTGGATCAACTGCACCACTCAGCTTGGTGTCATCAGCAAAGTTGCTGAGGGTGCACTCGATCCTATCATCGATGTCATTGATAAAGATGTTAAAGAGCATCAGTCCCAAGACAGACCCCTGGGGCATACCACTCATCATGGCCCCAGGCGTGTCAGAGCTCAAGGAGAGTTTGGGCAATGCTCTCAGACATAGAGTTTGAATTTAGGGTGGAGACAGGAGTTGGTCTCAGTGATCTTTGTGGATATTCTGTGATTCTGTAATTCCATGATTCTGGGATTACCTGTTTGTTGCCTGATAGGGGGATGTGGTAGTCCAAGGCATTAGATACTCTTTTAAAATACACTGTCTGGAAGATGAGACGGCCAGAGTGGAAAGAAAGGCCTTCTTCTGGGCACCTGCTTCTGGGCACGTTCTCACCAGCAGCATAACCCCTGCATGTCAGTACATACTCAGCTCTTCACAAACATACTTGGACTTCACATGCAAGTATATTTCACACCCTGAGGTCTCAGCTGTCACAGCATTATTTTCACCAGTCTTAATGTCTGCTGGGGTTTGCTTTTTGAATATTTCTGTCTAAAAGCAGCTGTTCTCTTGCCATGTCTTTCTCTGGTCTCATGTTTATCCCTCTAATCCAGGCAGTGCAGCTTTGCACAGCCTGCGTTTGTGGGCACTGCCAGGCTGAGGGTGGTGTGAGTGCTGGCCACAGCTGGCAGGTTCTTGTGTGTGAAGGAAACAGGATCTTCTCCCTGGAATTAGACCCAAAAAAACTAGTTTAGTGTCTTGGCCTGGGTTGGTCACGTAGAAGACGATATGCTCTAATTGCTGGCCCGATCCAGGAGAAGCAGGGAAAAGTACTGCAGGGATGTTACACTTCTTGTTGAGCTCCTGGGAGAGCTTTGGTGTGAGGAATCTGGATACTGCAGCTCTGGGAGAATTAAAATGTCAAATTAGTCATTTGGCTGTGAAGATCATTTTCGCTCAGCAAGGTGTTCAGGTGTTCAGCCCAGTTTCTGTTATGCTTTTGCTCTTAGGAAATAGTCTAGGAAAGTCTCAGCCCAGATGCATTTACTTGCATTCATTGTTTATCTCTGGGATAAAGGCTCATTTTGCCAGGTATTAATGCTTCAAATCACTTCTGTTTGGTTAAGGCCTCCTAATTGCTTTGTAGTTTAGTTTCAGATTAAGTCTTCCATCAGCCTGCAACATGA
>WBMW01001218.1:1184584-1237399 GCA_013396635.1 Penelope pileata | reverse complement strand
AAACAAACCTTCAGAAGCAACTGCTCTGTGTTGGTGCTTTTTATGCTGGGTTAAAATAGATGTTTTCTTCTGTTAACAGCAACCGGCTTGTGTAAACATGCATAGAAAAAAATAAAATCAGCACCAGAGTGAGGCAGGAAATGTTCATTCCTGTTGTAAAAAAATAAATAAAATAGAAAAGGATGAGGAATGCAAATGCGTCAACTCTCTAGGTGTGCCTGCAAGTGAGGAAATGTTCCACACCTTGTTGAAAGCTGGAGTGCAGATTTGTAGCTTCTTTGAAAAGATGCTATGAGCCAAAAGGAAAGGTGTGGTGGTGTACATCCTAGAAACATGTGATCTGCTTTTATATATCCTGCCTTGAGGGTTTCTCTATAGGTATGAGATGGGAAGTGGTATGGCATTGTGGGGTTCGTGCCAGTGTATGACGTGGAAGTATCGATGACAGCAGAAGGGTTGTCTCCTTGATTTTCTGTGTACTGATATAAATACCTCCTCCTTTTCTGTTTTGTTTTTTTTTTTTTCATTGGTAAAGCTGTTCTCTTCTGGCAGCTTACTAGTGAATAAATTAAAAAGGAGTCAATTTTTATTCTATGTAATTTCTCTGAAAAAAATCCCAGTTGAAGAAGAAGAGAAATGACTTATCCTGTAGATGCTTCATTTTATAGTGGAAAAATCAAAACACATGCTAATAAGAGCAGGATTACTGGAAGGAAGCATATCTGGTCAGAGAGAACTAGCAGACTAAGCAAAAGCAGGAGATTGCTTTTCAGGGGGCTGTGACCTTGAGGGGTTGAATATAATGAATGCAGTGTTTCAGGCCACCTTTTTACCTTGCAACTCCTGCATGCCGTTGGTATTCATCAGCATGGGTGAGGCTTTGCAGTGGAAAGCCTTGCAGAGCATCACCTTGCTGTGAGAAGAGTAAAGCTGATAAACTGCAGAACTTAAACGTGCTTGCTGGATCGCTACCTTTCATCTGAACTTAATGGCTAGGTTTATCTAAAATATAAGTGTTGTTGCTAAATTTTCCTTTGGTACAGACTCCCAACTTTTCTGCTAAGCTGTGCCTTCTATGTTTGTTCACACAGGTATAAAGCACCACCAGAGCAGCATGCTTTGGTGCCACATAACCTCAGGGAATGCTGGGGTTAGCCCTGTTTGTTGGACTTCTACTCACACCATTGAACAGCTGAGCAGGAGAGTGTACTTGAGTTTAATGTCTTCCTCTACTGCATCCTAATCTTCTCCATCCCCAAAGGTCCCTCTTTTGCTTCTTCATTCAAAGTTTTCACTCAACACACCAAATTACATGTTTTCAAATGCCTGTTGCAATTGATTTTTTCCTTAAAGACATTCAGTCGCAGTTTGAGAAGTAACCTCTGAGTGGCTATTTCATACTTAGCAATACTTTGCTGTTTGTTTAAGGTTTGGTAGATGAGGACATATTTCTATTCCAATTACAAGTTATTTGAGAATTGAATGAATTTTTGAATTGAATGATAACTTATATAGGGTATAGGTTTCTGTCCTCCGCAATTTGAGATACTCTGTATTTCAGAGGGGTGAGGAGTTCTTACACATTTATATGCAATCAAACTATATGTGACTCGTATCTCATTTTGTGGTTGAGTCTCTCCTTGAGTTTATGACCTGGGAAAAAGGAAGAGTTTTAGTAATCATCAGAAAAGGACATGCTGCTGACAGCTGGTCCGTCAGCCTGCTCCAGAACCACAGCAGGTGTCCACCACCATCTCCCAGATATGACCATGGGGCACGTGTGACAAATGCAAACAGGACTTAGTAAGACAGATGTGTTTAAGGCTGTAGATGAGTAGGTGCATTAAGTTCAGAGGGTGCTGTTACTATCCTTTCTTCAACTACTGTGAATGCAGATTATTTGTAAAATAAGCAGAAAGGGAAGTAAACTTTAGGATTTCTACCTATGTAAACCTGTGGGCCTCTTTACGGGTCTGCTAATTCAGTTAGGTTGCTACGAGCCTAACTCAATCTAACATAGCTCTCTTTTCCCATTCTTTCTGAAAATAGAGAATGTCTATTTAAGGATTAGGGTGCACTCTCAGCAAGTTTGCTGTTGATATGAAGCTGGGAGGAGTGACTGACACACCAGAAGGCTGTGCTGCCGTTCAGCAAGACCCGGACAGGCTGGAGAGTTTGGCAGAGAAGAAAAACCTGATGAGGTTAAACAAGGGCAAATGCGGAGTCCTCACTTGGGGAGGAATAACTGCATGTGTTTGTACATGTTAGGGGACGACCTTCTGGAATGGAGCTCTGTGAAGGAGGACCTGGGTATCCTGGTAGACAGCAGATTCACCATGAGCCAGCAGAGTGCCCTGGTGGCCAAGAAGGCCAGTGGTATCCTGGGGGTGCAGTTAGAAAAAAAAAAAAAAAAAAAAAAAAAAAAAAAAAAAAAAAAANAGGAGCATGGCCAGCAGCTCACGGAGGTGATCCTCCCCCTCTACTCTGCCCTGGTGAGGCCGCACCTGGAGTACTGCATCCAGTTCTGGGCTCCCCAGTTCAAGAAAGATGGGAAACTGCTGAAGAGAGTCCATTGTAGGGCTACTAAGATTTTCAGGGGCCAGGAGCATCTCCCTTATGAGAAAAGGCTGAAAGACCTGGGGCTGTTCAGCCTGGAGAAGCGATGACTGAGGGGGGATCTTATCAATGCTTATAAATATCTGAAGTGCAGGAATCAAATGGGTGGGGCCGGGCTCTTTTTGGTGGTGCCCAGTGACAGGACGAGGGGCAATGGGCATGAAGTGGAATACAGGAAGTTTCATATGAAGATGAGGAAGAACTTCTTTACGGTGAGGGTGACAGAGCACTGGAACAGCTGCCCAGAGAGGCTGTAGAGTCTCCTTCTCTGGAGATATTCAAAGCCCACCTGGACGCTTTCCTGCACAACATACTGTAGGGAACTGCTTTAGCAGGAGATGGGACTAGGTGATCTCCAGAGGTCCTTTCCACCCTCTGTAATTCTATGATAATGTCACCCTGGCTGCTATGATAGATGCTCACTTCTGTCTTGTTACTTGAAGCTCCCATAACCCTCTGGCAAACATTCTTGCACCTTTCTGCGTAGAGCTATAACACAAGCTGCTTAGGAGGTTATTAGTGCTTTAATATGCTGCTAGGATTTAATTAGAAGACTATTGTCTTTAATTAGAAAACATGTTTTTTGCTGTTATATTTACAGTAATTAGCTGGAAGCTAGTTGGAGAGCAAAAGGTGTTGGGTGTCACATTCCATAAAAAGCACAAGCATCCTTCTGAGTTATTCCTGAAGAAGGAAGAGATGTACTGCTTTGACTGTGTGTCCTCCCTGGTGAAAGTGTTGTGGGGTGCCTGCCAAGAGGCTTCCCGTGTGTGAAGAGCGAGCTTAGATGCAGCTGGTGCTCCCCTGCATGGCACTGACCCTTGGCACCCTTTGAGCTCCCCGGTGGGTACCAGCCACAGGTGATTGCGTTCCCCAAATCACCAGCAGCCAGCTGCTGGCATGCATGTTTCTGTGTCGAGTGCATGGGAATATGCCTGTGCTCTGCCCTTTAATGATAACGTGTGCCATTGTTTTTTGCTTAATTGGTTGTGTTTTCATCAGGTGATCTCCAGACAGGCAATTTGCAGTTGCTCAGTGATTGTTGTGGTTTGCAGCATACAAATTAGTGTGGGAAGCTGCTAACATGAGCCTTGCAACTTTAGGCTTCAGGGACAGGATCTGCTCTCTCTGTGCTTGTCTGGAGTGCAAAGTATGAGGAGGGAGAGCGTGGAGGGGTGCCAGTCTGCCCTCCCTTCCTTGGGATGTTCATGTGGTCTTCTGGCAAAGGATCATCCCATCTTCCAAACCTGTTTGTGAAATCCTGGCACCACAGTGGGACTTCGAGTGTAGAGGGGTGCACTGCCCCAAGGCCAGTTGCTTACATCCTGACTTTTTAAAGATTTTAAGGATTAATTTTTAAGATTGATTTTTTTATTATTATTATTTGTTAAGGATTTTAAGGGTGCTTATACCATGAGTATGTAGTAATGATTCCGCATTACCTCCAGGTGTTTCATAACTCATGTTGGACTTGTTCAGTGTCACAGTGAGTCTGACTACCTGAGGTTCCAAAATCAGCCTCAGCTCTGCTGCTGCCAGGTTGCTGAAGCCAGTTGTTGCAGGCCAGAAAACCACATTTTCCTAGCTGGGTGTAGACAGGGCAAGTATTTATTTTCCATTCATCACGTGTAAAGGAGGCTGCTGGGCTGTGAGGTGACCTAAGCTGTTGGAGTTGATGTGGTGAGGAGATATTTTTCCTGGATTCAGTACATTGCCTCTGACGTATTACAGCAGATATGGACAGGGTCAAGTGTGTGATGGAGGTGAATGTTACTGAGTGAGTCATTGCAGCTTTGGGGCAAAGGACCCAAAGGTTCTGGGGGATGAAAGTCTGTGAAGCTCAGGGCAGCCCACACCTGCCAACTGCTGATGGCCAAGGCCTCACTGGGATTTGTTCCTCAGCCTGGGTTCAACCAGCTAGGCGAGCCTCAATGGCAAGGGTGAAATGGCTCATGGAGGTGCAGCTGAACGCAATACAACAGTCTCATTTACCAGCTATCCCATGTTGTCTGTTGTCTCTTCCTCCTGGCTTTTATATTCCATTACATATTAACTGTAATCAGGTTTTTGAAAAATAAGATGGCTTGGCAAAGCTATATTGTCATAGAAATCTGTTGTGCAGGCAGAGCTAGGGTTTATGTGCTTTTTAGGATGTATTTCAAGATTTTTGTGAGGATATTGTATATTCACATTTAGGAAGCCAGATAAAGGGAAACAAATTACATACGCTACTTTTTTTAATATGACATTGGATATCCTGGGACATCTGTCATTTGCCTGGCTGTTACTACACCTTCTTCCAATATGGATGGTGATGGAAGGGTTTACAGCTGCCGCAAGCTCTTTCCTCCTGTGTTGCTTACATCTCCCCTTTGTCACCAACAACTCACTCCTCTTGTAGTTTATTTGTTGTCCTTCTGAATGACTTCTCTTCCTTACTAAGTTCTAACACTTTACTCCCTCCCTCTTCTCAAGCTAAGATGGGATGGGGAGAGCACTGGAGGCAATGTTGTATGCGGAACCATTCTTTGTGCTGAGGGTTTACAGAGAGACTTGAAACTGTGGATCCGCTAAGTAGGGAAAAGTTGCTGTATGTGTTCCCCTCTTCTGAGGTTTCACATTTTTGCTATTTTACTCACAGTTGGCAAGTAGTACCTGGAATGCTGCTTTTTAATTTTAGAATTAATCAGAAATGCCATTGATTTAACTGCCTAGAAGCTGCTGATTTTTTTTACCTAAGCTAGCAGGCACAAGAAAGAGATGTCCCCTAGCAGCCTGCCCGGGACTGATAATGATATAGGCCTTCCAAATTCTGCTATTGTTGTATTTTTGCAGCCATGATCCCATGGTGGGCAGTATTCAAAACACACATAAAGAAAAAAAAGCAGTATTAAAGGTAATGTTTTAATCTTTGTCATTGGAGTCATAATTCAGACTCCAGTAACTCTTTTGAAAAGACTTGATGGCATCTCACTGCTGGATTTTCTTCTTCCATTGTGATAAAGCTGTTGTTTCCTAGTGGTGTGGAAACCTCGTCATCCTCAGGAGCTGACAACCATGTTTTCAGGGCCCCATTAATGAAGTTTGGTTGCTTTTTGGCTTTTGATTTAGGTCTGCCAGTGATGTGTGTATTCAAGCTAAGCAGCAGCAGAAGGTGGGGCGGAGCATGCTTGCCCACCTGCATGTATGAAGGTTAATCTCTGCTGTGTTTGTATGGGAAATAACTGGAATCTGTTCCTTTTTAAAACGCTTTGCTGTATAAAGTGGTGGTCGTGGCACAGTGTATTCGAAGGTCCATGGATGGTAAAAATTTATTCCAGCTTCCTGTCAAGACTGTAACTAATAATATCTGTTTTAATCTAGTTACTTTTAAAGTGGCACTCTACTGCTGGTGCTGCACTGTCTCCTGTTACTGAAACAGAAGGAGATGGATTCTGTTCAAGGTTAATCAACAGCTGCTGTGCAGACCTCAGGAGCTGAAGAGCTGGTGCTTTGATCTGATGTGGGGGATGGAGAGACAACAGAAACATCGAGCTTTTCAGGAGATTTTGTTCTGCATGAAACTATCCTCCTACACTGACCTTACATCCCCTGGAAACTTCTTCATGGCTTTGTTCTGCTTTGAAATAGTAAAGCAAAGCAGTATGGCTTAGGAGGCAGAGCTAAGTTCACTGAGAGAAAGGTGTTGGTAGCTTATTCCTCATCTCTCTGAGGAAACTGCAGTTGGTGCCTTCATTATTTTGAAAATGAATTTTAATCCACTCAGACAGATTAAGTATATGCTAAGATTTCAGTGTGTAGTCATTTTGTATAGCTGAGTTTGAGGTACTGGAATTTAGATTAAATGCTGAAATACCTTCCAGCCGTGGGCTTTCTTTTGCTCTCTGCAGAGACTGAGGATTCCAGTAGTCCTTCTCCGTCGCTCCTTCCATCCCTTCCTGCCCTGCCTTCCTGAAAGAAAACTGCTGGGTTTTCCACTGTTGATGGTGGGAGACAGAATGGCTGGAGAGAGGCAGCCTATTAGAGCTAAAGCCTATTAGAGGAATTACCTTAAAGTGGCTTCTGGAATATTCATTCATTTCTTTCAGAGGTTTTGTGGCAGTAGCGTACACAGACTTTCATACTAATTTTAGTATTTCATCCACCCCTGAAATCCTGCACTGGCGAATCCTTTTGTTGGTGAGCCTAAGAAACCTGAAGGGGAAACATGGGCTCTACAGAGGAGACCTAGATCAAAAGCAATATTCTGAATTACACATTAATATGTCCGACAAAAGGGCATTACTTCATGTTTCTCTGGACTCCTGTATGGAAGGACAAATCTGGTTTTCTGTATGGGCGGCTGGACACTTCCTTGTGGATTGAAGTTGGTGAGAGAGATCCTGCTTCAAGCCAACTTTGAGTTTGCCACTGAGTGCATGGCCAGGCATGCAGTCAGTTTGTTAGGATTTTTGAGTACTGCTAAGCTAACAATGAAGGGCAGATTTTCAGAAGCAACAGAGTTCATTAAAATGAAATTAGCCAAGTTATGTTTTTGTTGGTATAGCTTTTTTTTCTTGCTGTGGCCCTCCTAGTGATTGATGTGTGTATTAGTAAATAGGAAGAATGAAGATAAATGTGGTTTTAGTTATCTTCTGCTTTAAAAATCAGTGTCTAACTTGACCTAGTTAATAACATCTCTTCCTGCCTCTTAGAATTTATATTTGGAGCCAAGCTACTGTAGTGCATAAATGAAAGGTTCTCTAAATATGTATTGACTGTTGTTCCCTTTGCTTTGCCAAGACTTAACAGTGAATGCTTTTTCAATGCAGATGTGACAATAACTTACTTTATTTGCCCTTAATTTAGAGCAGTTTTCACTGCTTTGATCAATTTCATTGATGTATTGACTGGATTTTACATTATAACATGTGAATGAGTAGCATTTTGTCTTGGATGAGAACAAAGTTATTATGCAATATATTCTTGTTCATCGATGTGTGTTTATATACACTACGTACATATGCATTTATATTAAAAAGTTTATTTTGTAGGCAGTTACTTTAGTCACCATAAAACCGATATGCTTACAAAATCTGACTTGTTAATTATGGTTTTGCAACAAATGGCCCACCATTTCACTTAACTGAGATTTTTTTTTAAAAAAGTGGATTGTTGTCATTTCAAAGAGCAGAACACTGAGGAACATAAACAATAGTGTTTTGCAATTTCAGCAGTAAAATCTGCAAGGTAGAAGGACAAGAAGGACGCAGGACTTCTTTCAGGTGGTCCTATAGCTGTGAGATCTGCAAGTCTATTTCCTTTCCATTTTGCAGTCAGAAAAAATGTATTGGCTATGGAAATAACGGCATATGGCCCTCCTCCTGTAAATGCTATCTGAAGTACTTTTACAACCTTGCTTCACCAAAATAAAGACCATTGGGCTTTCGTAAGTGCTTTCTGGCTTTGCTTCCCCTTTATCACAGCACGACAGAATGGCAGTGTTCCTAGGGGTCTTGTCAAGGACTAAATAAGTCGCCAAGTTTCTCCCCTAAAAATAGGTTCAAATCAAAGTACACGTGTGGTCACGGTAGTCCTTCCGCAGGCAGGTTTGCAGCTGTTGTTCAAGGTATTGCCTGATTCGTTGGTTGCATCTCCAAAGAGAGATCCTGGCCTGGAAGTCATTCTTCGCACCCGCCTCAGAGGCTGCCAGGCCTCAGGCTTCAAGTAGTCTCAGAACTTCAGTTCAATGAATACTTTTTTATAACTCGCCTTTCTGAAGTGAAATCAGAGTGAAGACGTAGATGTGCTTCAGAGACATTGACACCTTGCTAAAAGATGCTGCTGGAGATAGCATGCATTTTGAACCACTTGTCCCTTGCGCTTGGTCAGGAATTGTGAAATGGAAGTGTACCTGAAGCCTGTTGTCCAAATAGCCACGTTTGAAGAATTTTTTTTTTTTTTTTTTTAGATTGGAAGACTGTCTTGTTATGTCTTTCTTGTCTGTAAATTAGCTACTAGTGAGGATTTTTTTTCTCAAAACTGTCACTTGCCTGTAGCAAACATGCATCAGAGGGATTGCAGCATAGTTGCAGAGCTGACTGGGCATGGAAGGTGACTGCAACTTGGGTAGCTCCTTCGGGATCTTTTGCCAAGGCTTTTTTTCTTTTTTTTGGTTTTCCCGTCCCTTGGACTGAAAGGTCCTGCAGTCCTCCCTGCCATACACAGACGCTGTATTGTTGAAGTACCTTGCCACAGCACACGTTCTATTTGCATTTCAGATGCCTCAGGCTCCACAAACTGCATTGTTCCAGCAGTCTCTGAATAGTGGCTATTGACCCCTAACAATGTACATTTGTTTAAATCAAACCGTTCCATACTTGCTTTAAAAAGCTTATTTTAGGGCTAGGCTGGCCAAGTGAATGCTTCTGTGCAGGCCCCTGTTTTTGTTTCAGGGCCAGAAAAATGCAGAATTCATTATTTAATTTCACTGTGGAAAACACTGTCCTCCTTATGATGGGCTATTTTGAATGCTGAGGTTTTTGGCAAATATTGTTGTGGCTTAATGTTTATAAGCTTTTTCATTGCCCTTGAGAGCATAAACTTCATGTTACTTGAGCTCGGAGACTTTGGCAAATAATAAACCAGCTGAACAACAGGGTATTGGTTGTTCTGAAGCACTGGAGGAGCTTGACTGCATTTGGACAAATAGGATTTGTTGTGGTGTATTTGTGTATGTAGATGGATCAAATTCAGAGGTGGAGACTGACTGGTAGGGACACGGGAAGCCCAGCAGCAGGCTGCTGAAGCCTTGCTCTGGGAGGTGGGAGGCTAGGGCCAAGCCCTCTTGGCTGTGCTGACTCAGAAGCATTGCTGTAGGTGTTGCTGGTGGATGTGCAGGTGAAACAACGGGGCTGAGGACCTGCAGAGGAGGGAGGAGTGTCCTCCAAGTAGATGCTGCTTACTGCTGAGAATCATAGATTGATTTTGGTTGGAAAAGACCCATAAAGTCATCATGTCTAACCATTACTCAACACTACAAGTCCACCACTAAGGCACGTCTGTAGGTGCCACATCCACATGCCTCTGAAATACCTCCAGGGGCAGTAACTCCACAACCTCCCTGGGCAGCCTGTTCACCACCCCTGCGGTACATGTTGGACATGTCAGTTCATTGGCTCTGCCAGGGAGGAGACAGGGAGGCCTGAGGGCAATGCCTCCCCACAGAGCAGGGTGCCTGCTGGCCCCCAGGCTCCTGCACCCACCAGAGTGTGCGTTGAGAGCAGTGGGAAAGGTGCCCTTGGGCCTGGTGACATAGGGCTGCTGGTGCTGCTCTGGAGGGCCACAAGCGTCTCAGTGCCCTGGGGAGTGGGGGTTTTGTGCTGCTGGAGTCTCATGCAGACCCAAGGCAGTGGGTGCTATTTCTGGGTTTTGAATTAATTTTTCACGTCCTCTCTCACTTCGAGAACTCCTGGGGAGCTCTCTCCCCCTCACCCACCTTGGTGGCTTGTGCTCTGCTTTCTGCTCAGCACAATGTGTGCTTCCTTCCCTGCTCCACACTGCCCCTGTGCTCACAAGTCATCGTTCCCTGTGTCTGAGCTGCGTCAGACTTGCTATAAACCTGGAAACCATCTGGCTCGAGGTTTTGGAGGGAAAATGGCAAACAACTTGTTTGCGAAAAGATAGAGGGGGGTGAAATACCGTAGATGCTTTTAAGTGATTTTCTGTGTGTGACGGAGCTCTTGCCATTCAGAGAAACCCAGCAGCAAAAGTTTTTGTGTTCTCTGTGACTGTCACTTTGTTTCTCAGTGCTGCTGTGTAAACACAAGAATGGTGTTTATTCAACATTATTTGAAGTGTATGAAGCTTGTAATGAGGCTGAGCTCTGTGGTAGACTCATGAGCCACGTAAAATAAAATGAACTTGGTCGTCAAGAACCTGCACTCACAGCAATCTCATTTCTTTTTGTACAAATTCAGACAAAGATGATCTTTGGAGGCTGGTAAGCAAGATTAGTTATTTGAATTAGTTTTTTTTTTTTTTCCCTCCAGTGATCATATAGACGAAGTCACAACCTTCTGTCTATCAGAGTATATCCCAGCACTGTTCTATCATACCTTTACCTCTTCTTCTGGAGCGAATTTGTCTGTTCTGATGGGGAGAGGAGATGCAAAACCCTCTGTTCTATACATACCCCTAAAGTACATGTTTTTCTGATACGGAACATGCTATTTCTGTGCAGAGAACACAAGTACGGTCTGGGTGTGAGGTTCAGACCCCTGGGTCTGAATATCTCTGTGCTGGTTAAAGGCTGCTTCTGCTCCGAAGTTCTCCGGTGGGCATGATCAGCCCTCCAGTCCTCCTCCTGTGTGCTCGGTGCTGAGTGTTTCTCCTTGAGGGTTGCAAACACTCGGGTGAAAAACTAAAATAATCTGCACCTATCCTGTTTTACCAGATTGACTTTGGTGGCTTGCTGATTGAGTCCCTGTTGCCTCTAAGGCTCTAAAAAGCAAATGCTATTTCAGTGTAGCTTTGCTTGCTGGTGGTTTCTTAATCCTCAGAGTTCTTGTAAAGATGGGAGAGGAGGACAGGATAAAGGGCAAGGGAGTTCAGGAAAAATGTGACATGATAGGGGGAATGTGCATTGATCCTAATAGATCCTGCTGGCTTTCAGGAGCATCTTTTAAATGCTATGTGTAAATTCAAACACCGCTTTGTCATCATCCATGTGCTAACATGAGACATATGACTCACTGAGTTAGCTCCAGCTGTTCATGCTGGCATTTAGGCGCTTCTACTATTAAAAAAAAAAAAAAAAAAGACAAAAGTACTTCAGTGTAGTTCTCATGTGTTTACTGTTTCAGTAGAAGATGATAACTACTTGATGAAAGATTATTTTCTTTCTCTCACTTGCTTATTTGGACTTTACTCTTACATGCTCTCCTTCTATTCGATAGATATTTCCAAAGAAAAAAAGACTGAGTGAAGTTCTCCAGTTTTCAGTTATGCCATTATGACTATTTTGTTTTGTTTTAGGGGTCTCGGGTCTGGCTGCGAGAAAATAATCAGCATTATCCAAGTACTGTTCATTCCTGTGCGGAAGGAGTCGTCGTGTTCAGGACTGACTATGGCCAGGTATGGGCATCGTTCCTGTTTGCTTTTTACTTTTTACCACTTTGTGGAAAAGAAATGCTCTCTTTAATGGGGAGGGCACAAGGAAACGTAAAAGTTTAAGGTTTGTGAATAAAGCATTTATTTTATGACTTGAACATGGAACTTTGGTTTTAATAGCTCTTTCCGTTGCGTATCTGGTCAGCTGCTATAACCATGTCTGACAAAGCTGAAGGACTGCTGCCAGGTTTGAGAGCCTTGCTCAGCACAGATCATTGGTTACTTAATGTGTTGGGCTCAGGTGGCCTCACTAGGGCTGTGCTTCTTTACAGTGAGAAGCATTGCAGTGCCAAGGTGTGGTGGGAGGCAGCGAGGCAGACCTCCCACAGCAACATCAGGGCAGCACCGCCGGTCCTTACCGCGTGGGAATTGTGAAGGAAGGGTACCATTCCTGTGCTCTGTGTTTTTTGTTTTGTTTCAATTGCTTTCTGGCTGCCAAGCAGTCCTGCCTCCAGCCTGCCTGGGGAGATGGGAATGGATCCAGCAGCTCTGTCCTGTTTGCTCAGGTTACCTTGGCAGTTGCAGGCGGTGTGTGCCTGCTGGGTGAGCACATCGCTGGCAGGATCTGGCTGCCAGCTGCTGAAGGAGGCTGGTGGACAACTTCTGCTTTTTTTTTTTTTTTAATTTCATTTCTTTAGCCAGTTGCTGACAGCATGGAAGTACTCTGCTTTCTCATTCCCTCGCTTTTCGTTTATCTATTTGTTCTACTTTCCATTAGGCCACAGTGTATCTAGACTTCCCTTCTTGAAGCTTCCTTGAAGAAATTTCAGTAGAATTCAAGTTTTACATTAAGACTCAGGTACAAACAGTTACACTGACACAGACATCAGCATCAGGAGAATGCTGTCTTAGACTTTTGGAGGATGTTTTTTTCTCTCCCCTCAATTTTGCTTCCTTTCGTTATTTATTTGCACCAGATGGAGGTAGCTTCAGGTACTGAATGAGGCTGAGAAAAGTATGACAGAATGAAAAACATGCTGCCTTTTCTTGCTGTCTTCACTTAATGCCTTTCTGAGTGAGCAAGATCGAAAGGCATTTCTTTCAGAGCCAGGGAATCCTTTCTTTTCCCACAAGCCTTTCTTCAAACAGGAAACAAACCAGACAGAATTTCAGTGATGGACAAGATATAGGTTAAATTGCTTCTATCCTGGCAGTGAAGGATGATAACAGGCATGAGACTAATGGGGTCCGAGTAAGAGAAAACAAAGTGCAGGGTAAGTGAGAGGAGGTCGCTCTCGAGCGCCTGTGTCTGCTCATGTCTCTGGTGGCAAAATGTAGTTACGCTCTCCAGCTCTGTGGAGGCAGAGGGGTGGAGTGACCGGCTTACAGGGGGTGAGTGAGGAAGACAGGATTCTTTGTAAAATGAAATTTCTAAAGGATGATCTTGACTGAGGCAGGAGGGCAGGTGTTTGAGGAGGCTGCTTCTCATAACACTGTCAAGTGAACCGAAGATGCATGTTGATGGAGGTGTGCGTAGCTGCCTGACTGGTAGCAGTACTGGGCAGTGTTGGATTCAGATGCTCGTCTTTCCTTCCTGTAAGTTAGTAGACAACCAGTGAAAGCTAGTCTGTAGAAAACTGAAGGACCAGCACAGCCTATTCTAGGCTACCAGGTGTCTTGGTCTAGTGACTCAGAGGTGTGTGGTACAGGGAACGATGTGCACAAAACTAGACTCAGAGGAACTAATGCTAGGTGCAAAGCTTCCTTAGAGGAGAACAAGAAGGCCTTGTATGTACTGGTGTGTTTCCAGTGAGATGCATGTTAAATTGTATGTTTGTTTTTTCAGATTTGGGGAACTGCAAGTTTATAATTTACCCTTGACCTGGTCTCCTGAAATTTGAGGCTCAGTGAAGTGCAGATGCTGAGACTGTCTCCTCTGTTGTTTATTTAAAGCTGAATAAGGAAGGATCTGTCATGTTAAGGCATCACAGTTGTATTTTGTTTGTGGAGTAAGAAGGTTACCATCCATGTTGTTACAGTAGCATATGCTCTACCCCATGTCCAGCACTGAGTGTTTTATCTAAAGGTGAGCCCAATCCAGTCTCTGGTGGGAGTGACACAAAAGCTCAGGAGAGGCTACCTGTAATTTTTCAGAGTTTTGTAGTTGGATGCCTGACAGTGAAGAACCTGGCTTGTAGAAGTATTTCAAGCTTGACAGACCTTAGTTATGGGAACTGCAGGTAACGGTTCTAAAATGGACGGCTTGCTTTGGTGCCCTAACAAGCAATAGCAGAGCTAGTATTAGCATCAGCAAGTGGGAAAAGTTGCTTGCTGGCAGCCTTATATGCATATATTATGTGCATTGTTGCCCATCCATGGTGTACCTAATGCAGGCTGAAAACTCAGGTAATTTGGAAAAACACTCAAGTCACTCCCGTAATGTAATCCAGCTGATTCCGTTTTGTTAGAAAACCTTAATGCTGTAAACATCACAGGAAAGAAACCTAGCATTTTTAGTTTGTCCTGCTTGTTTTAAGAGCAGGTGTTATGCTTTGCTGAGGAATAGCCGGAATGTAGGGAGCAGCCATCAAAACCAGTGTGTGGCATCTCTGTCACCAGTGGGTCTGAGCCAACTGCGTTCCAGCTAAGGGCAGATCAGCAGTTCACTGCATTTATTACTTGAATCTTTTTCAAAGCTTATGTTTTCAAGAATGCACTCTGAGTTTAAAGGAACTGTGCCAGTTGGTATCAGTGCCAATTTATATTGTTCTTCCAGCTGCTTTTTGATGTGCTTTTGGAATATCCCGCCTGTGCTGCTTGGCTACCTGCATGCTGCAGAAGGTAGCAAGTTTGAGAAATGTGTCTTAGGTAGTGCCTGACAATACCTCTGATGGCTTGATGATCTCCTGCAATGCTGTATTTCATTTTAAAGACGGAGGCAGGGCAAGTCAGGGGTAAAGTTTCGGAAGTGTGAGGTGGTGATGGTTTTTGAAGTGTGGCCAGCATCTTGATTCCCAGACCATTCTGAGGACTGCAGCTATTGCAGTCAAGTCTAATGACAAACTGATGAAAGTGTTTGGACCTTATCAAAGCGTAGCACTGTAGTTAATCTTCTCCAATTCAGTAGCTTCTGCTAGGATTTGCGGCTCTCACCTTTCAGCTGAGCATGTTCCATGAATTCTAAAGATGGACTTGGCAGGGCAGTGGCACTGGGAAGGCAAGTTTACCAGGGTTGTGCTCAGTGGTTATCTTTATGAATTTATGTTTCAGGTCTTTCCCAGCGTTAGTTTGTGGAATAATGGAAAAAAAATAGTGCGAAATACTTTTACATAGCAAAATTCTTGATTAATTTCTTCTTTCCATTTTGTTCTGAATGGTGGAAATAAATTTGCAACAAAAACTTTTGGCATTCAGTTGCATTACGGAGGAGGAGCATTGGTTTTAAGTAATGGTGCTGAATGCAAATAGCCATGTGTAAACCATGCCATGCTCTTCAGTGTTATAACAAGGTGCACATCAGGTTTTGGATCACTTCTTGATAATCACATGCTAATATAATTATTCATTGAGCAAGACTAATTATTTGAGTGGTACCTGCATGTTGAATTTAAGCAGTTCATTGGTTAATTATTGTTAAAGACTGCTGTGATCCTGTTTCCTCCTGCCATCATCCTCTGTGATTTGATAGGCTGGGTGGAATATCCGCTGCATGTGATTTGACACTAAAAAAGGCGTTTCAGGTTTTTGCTTTGGGGTCCCCTGAACAAACAGCTATGAAACAGTCTTCACTCTTCATGAAAGAAAGGAAAACGTAACTCTGGATTGGGGTACAATACTGAAAGCCTAATTAAATACAGAGGGGGAAAAAGTAGATCAAGGCTGTGTTTCACTGCTGTGGCCCATTGGGTTGGAGAGGGGAGGTGAAAGCCATAAATTCCCTCTCTTCTGTGCCATCAGACTGCAGCAGATTTTGGAGTGCTCTCCCACATCTGTTGCAGTCCGGAGTTCAGAATGAAGACCCTGCAATGACTCTAGATGTTGCTATGAGTGGCCAGTTGATAGTGTGAATATTTTTCACTTTCTAAGCATCTCTCAGATGCTTTCCAGAAGAGAAGACTACTGTAATAATTTGCTGTTTGGCGGGCTGCTTGTTTTTTCTTTTCTTTTTTCTTCTACTGGTATATATGAAGGTGAAAAATGACCGTGCCTCAAGTTTTGGAAACACTATGCCTGTGAATGTATAAAGTATATTAGTGCAGTCTATGAGTACTCAGATTAAAAAACGAAAAAAACCACCCACCAAAAACCAAAACCCTAATCTTTCCTTGAGTGTGTGTGTGTGTATATATATATATATTTAAGATGGCATTACAAGTACTGCATATTGTTTAATCTTTGTGGGTGTTTTTCTCACCTCTGTTTTTAGGGTTAAAATAATTTCTGTTTTAAGTATGTATTTACAGTAAAGCAGACATGTTCCCAGTGCCATATTATATACATTTTTAATGAAGCTATGTGAGCTTATTAAGTACTCAAGTGAATGTTAAATAAAATGCTGAAAGCCCTGCTGCACCATATGCTTTGTCTGAAATGATTCACTTGTGCGTGTTCAGTAGAGTGTCAGTGGTTCTGAGCGGAAAAAAACTTTCCAGGTTTTTTCCTTTTCTTTTTCAGATAACATCAACTTTACAGGTAAAATCCTATCATTTACCCTTATATGAAGGAGAAGTATATTGTCCTCTTGTACAGATGCACTTGAAACCAGCCCCAGTGAAGGCACAGATATTAAATACAAAAAGTTGGGGATGTGTGAAGTCTATCTTGCTTGAGTTGTGTGGCATTAATGCAAAGAATATCTTTCTTGTCTCAAAATTAGGAGTCTTTTTTTTTTCCCGTTTGTACATCCAAATAATGTAAAGAAATGTATCATCAGCATTCCCTTTGCTTAAGGAGTAATTGTGGTTTGTGTGAGGAGTGCTGTATCAGAGCTGGTGAGTTTTTGGACTTCTCAGAGTAGCACCTCATTTCACGCATTTTAAATAATGCCATTTCCCTTCTGTGGAAATTTTCTGTAAATCTATGACATTGTGTGTTTGTGTGTATGTGTAGAGAAAATCTGCTATGAAGAAATTCATATCGGGAAAGTAAAAGTTCAACCAATTGCTACAAACTGTGCAGAGTCTGACACTGAAATTTAAGAATACTTAATAATTGCATACTCAGTTGACTGAGAGGAACTTTTAAATCAAATATGTTATAAATAGAAGCAGCTGAGCTGTACTATCCTAAAAATGTAGGTTCTTTAGAAACAGATGTCAGATTTCACCAGTAGAGATTTTGTCAGTTCAAACAGCTTTCTGTGAACTTGCTTTACAAAGAAGCCCTTCATGGAGGGGTGTTATGTCAGCAAAGGCAGCGCTGCTCAGTATCCTCCACTTCAAATAAGAGGCACCTGTAAATGGTTTGATCAGCAACAAAAGTATTTTTTCCTGTGTGTTTAACTTAATACGGCTCTTTTGGGGCATTTGTGCATTGCAGGAAGTGGGAAGGCTACAGATGTTCCTTGTTAAATATGGTTCAAGTATGTTTTCTATGAAGGTTTTCACTTTTTTTTCCCCCCTTCTGGTTTGAGGGCTAGGAGAGCTTCTCATCAGAGAAAAGTTAGTCTTGGGAATTGTTGGAGCTTTTTTTTTTTTTTTTGCTTGTTTTTTAGGATTCTGTTTCTTCATTTTTCTGATGTTAACAATAGGGTTCCATTGAAGTTAACTGGTGATTGTTCCAGGGAGTTTGTTGTCCTCATATTTAACCACCCCAGAAACCTGCAGGCAAATGGTTAAGCACTTCTCATAAGTACTCTTTTCTTTGCCTTGTGCCCTTTCTCACCCATATTTGGGACCCTTGAGCTAGTTTTTGGGACTGTGAGTAGTCCTTTTAAACAAGAGTCTTCCGTTCATATTCATGGAGCATGAATAACACCACTGAAGTTACTTGGCTTAAGCTGCTGAAGTCAGTAGGAGCGTTTATCAGTAAGCGCTGTGTTTGGATGAGTAGGTTCATGGGAGCAGGCATCTGAGAAGTAAATCCTTCTGGACAAGGATTTTCTTAGTTATCACTGAAAGACTTTTTGCTTGCTTCTAGCTCTTCCTTGTGAAGACTTGACAATATTTCCAAACAGGGTTGGTTTTTTTTTTTTTTTCCTTTGGACGTTTCCCTGAATTCAATATCTATTGCCCTTGAAATACATCCTTACAAGGGACCATTTTAAAGAAGTCCTTTGTGCTTTTCCTTGTTTATACAGCCTCTGAAGAGAAATACACAAATACATACAGTGGACTTCGGTCGTAGCTGTGTTTATACTGAATAAATCAATCTTGTTCTGAAATTTATGAAGAATTTTGTGCTTTTTAATCCAAAGGTACTCAAAAAGAATTGCAGCTACTGGTACTGTTGTGCACATCTGGGACAGCAGGTCCCCTGCCTCTAGGGTACGGAATGAATTCCAAATTCAGCAGCTTTATATCAGGAAATCAGATTCCATCTGTCTAAACATCATAAAGTTCATATTATTCTGTAGTTAGTTACATTTGGCTCAGCTGTAATAATTCTCCTGATTATTTCTAGTGTACTTAAAGAGCGTGGTGCTCGGGCTATTTGAATGCTGGCTTCCTGGGTTATTTGGGGGCAGGAGGACTGTAGTTGCTGTTATTTCTTAAGGGATACGCATGGGAATTTGGAGCAGTGTGGGGATAGAGAGCAGTCGAAGTCAGCCAGACTGCCTCTTAGTGCTCTGGGTTTATCTTCTGTGGAGAAGTGTTTACATCTTCATGCAGGATGTCATGGTTCAGCCTCTCCTGCTGCAAGCATCTGTCGACACGCATGTAAACATGGCTCGTGGCAGATGTGAGGCCTGGCCTCGGGGAAGCTGGCTGTCTCTCATGGCGCTGTCTGTCCATCTGTCCTCCTGACATCCCCGGCCTGGCCCAGCAGTGGGGCCTGCCAGCCTGCAGAGTGAGCAGTGCCCCATACCTCCCCCCTACTGGGAGTGTCCTGGGCTGCAGCTGAAGCCCACAGATGCCTCTCCACCTTCAGGAAGGCTTTGGTGCCACTGCAGGGCCTCACATGCCTGTTTTCCTTGATAGAAATGCTGCCTTGAAACCCAAAGCATCACTTAACATATTTTATCAGTGACTTGAACTCAATCACTTGTAAGTTGAACAATTTGAACAATTTTTTTCTGATGTGCTTTTTTTTTTTTTTTTTTTTTTTTTTTTTTTTAACTTTTTTAGAGTACTGACTAATTGGAGAAATCATTAATCATTGAGTCTCTTAAATTCTCCAAGATATTGGAGAATCTCTCTCTGCCTTAGTACACAAATGTTAAAATGACACTTCATAGCACTGAAAAAAAGGAGCATCTTCAGCAGAAAAGTTTTTTTCAACTTCAGAAGCTAATTCAGCTTGCCTTTTTATCTGCTTTACATCAAGAGCAATATTTTTATACAACCGCTATTCTCACAGTATCTGTTAAAGGGTAATGGGAAGTCTCTTTCTGTGGGTGTTTTGGTCTGAACTACTGTGTATTTATTGCATGAAAATGCAGAGGAGGTTACGAAATGTCTTCTAAGATATGTTGCATATGTGCTGTCCTTACTTCTTTCCTGTTACTTGCCTTTCTGCCAAAACCACTATCAGTTTGATTAATTCGAGGAAGGGGAAAGTTTTAATCCTGCAGTGAGATATTTTAAAATAAAGGTTGAATTGGAAAAAACTGGCTGCCAGATCAAGCTGTTCGTATTATTCCTGCAAAATTAACATTCAAGTTACCAGTGCGTAGCCACTTTTTGTCAGAAATTAGGGAGTTTGAAAGAGTGCAGCCAAGAGATTTTTAATGCATGGATGATGAGGGCAGGAAGGCTAAGCAGTGGCCATAAATAACTCGTTTAATGTTGAGTTTTCAAGGGTCTTGTTCTGTGTTTCCTAAACATAATGGGACTGTTTGCTTTAACTAAACTGAAATTAATTCGTTTGGCATTAGTGTGGCTGTTGTTAAGTGCTTTACTAACAATGTAAATTAAATCTGTATGAACAAAAGAATTTATCTCTGTTACAGAGAGTTGCTTTCTGCTTTTATAAGACCCAACTGAGGGCAGTTAATATCCAAGCTGCTGACAAAGGGGTACGTCTCGTGTCCCCGTCGCTTGCTGCAACCATGTCATCAGCTGTGGCTACGTATACAGTTAAGATGTCAGTCTTCTCTCTTGCTTTCTGCAAAGAAAATCCAAACCATCTGTGCCTTGTTGCGCTCCTATTGTGTACATGCTAAAGATAGCAAAACTGCTTTTGTTTTAAGATTAAAGCAGATGTACACAGGCTGCCATATTAATTTCTTTTGTAAGAGAACACAATTCAGCTGTTCACAAAGCACAGAAAGGAGTTCAGGCCACCATGTGCCAAAAAGCAACAGCAACATCAAATCCAGTGTTGTGATGAGTAAGCTTGTCGCTTGGATTGTTGCTGAATTCCCTTGGATGTGGAGCAGGTCTTGTTGCTCACTGCTGTTGTTGCTTCAGGAACACGTGATTTGGCTTAAGCAAAATTACCCACCGGGATGACTTTGGCCTGCAGAGCTCAGTTTTGTTCTGGTGGCATTTTGTGCCTGAGGGTACAGATGAATGGTGGCTGAACACTGAGAGTTTTATGGAGAAGACTCCCATCAACTCGTTCATGAATTTACCCCCGTGAAGAGCTCAGCAAAATCATGAAGTATTTGAGCACTCTGTACTGCCTACTTAAAAATGCTCATGCGTGAGCAACCATTTTCAAACATAGCGACAGACCTGAGAAGAGATTCTCCTTGCATGCTCCCGAAGTTGCTGGTGAGGGTAGCAAATGCCATCGGTAAGCTTGAGCTGTGGCTGTCTGATGCTGCCAGCTGCTGTGTGGTGGGATCCACGGGCCTGTTAGCAGGTATCCCATGAACAGAATAAATCAAGTGCCATTGGCAGTGCTTGTTTCTCTAATAAACGGCCTCCAAAAAAGAACCCAGAAGAAAGCATGAGCTGAAGGGTCCTCTGTATGTGCTGAGTACTCATTGTATTTGGAGCTACTGTGCGTTAATGTCAGGATAGTGTCAGTTTCCTCTTTATGTTGCATGAAGCAATTCATTTAAGGGAAAAAAAGCATTGTATTACAGAGCTTTGAAAAATCATCTTAGGTTACTCTTTCAGGTCAATTGAGTACTTCTGTGTTTTTTTGTATTTAAAAAAAAAAAAAAAAGAAAAACCTTCTGGCAGTTGTTCAGAGTACAGTGTTGGTTGCATTGGTGGTCTTAGTGCATATCTCAGTCAGCAGGTATCATGAGGTGGTGGTAATTACCTTGTAGGGAAGCAGCCGGTGTCCTCTGGCAGGTCATCTGGGGAAGGCTGCAATGCCAGTTTTGGAGGTGACAAGTTCATTCAAGCTTTCTTTGTAGTCGCTTGAGTAAAGCTTGAGATATCCTTTACCTTTGTACCTCAAAGAAATATGCAAAAAGGGGAACTGTCTGCATCTCGAGATACTCTTTTCTGCACAAGTTAACTTCAAAAGAAACTAAACTTGTGCAATCATATTGTGATTTTGATGTTGGATTGCTTTCAGGGCTTGATACCCAAAATGTGCCCCATTTGAAAGATTAAATAATTTTTGTAGAACTTCACATTCTTTTTTGACTGCATCCATAGTGATAGAGCTCTCTGTTTTGATGGCAGCTAGCAGCAAATGCAGGAGGATGCAAGTGAGATGGAACATGTCGTTTTGCTTTCAGAACTTTCAGAATATGTTCTTAAAAGTATCAAAGTAACTTTTTGTTTGAAAGTGCCAAGCTTTCTCATGAGGACATCTGAGCAAGATTTCCCCTAAAGCATTTCTGCAATGCGATAATAAACTCCTTCAATATTAGTTGCAAAAGGAACTTCAAGTACTCTTTTATAGTGGTGCTTTTATGTTCACTAAACAAGGGAGGGGAAAATGTTAGCATAGGTCATATGCTGCTTCCTCATACGGCACACTTTATTTTGTAAAACAAGTAAGTTCCTGTTTAGTATAAACTTGATGGAACTGAGAGATGATTTAAGGAGGTTCATCTATCCAAACTGTCTTAACTAAGGAGAGTCAAAAAAATTTACATGGGAAAAGCATTATGTTGTGAAGTCAAACACTGGAGAGAGGGAGACGGAATGCTGCAGTGCCTCTTTGCAGAGTTTGTTAAGCAGAGTGCAGCCCATGTCAAGGAGGTGGCTGTGGGACACACGAATGAGGAGAGGGACTGTACCAGGGAGGTGCTGGAGATGTCATGCTTGGGCTTCTCCACACTCCTTGAGGAGATACAGTGCCTGGCCCAGGCTGACCGTGATGAAAGGCATCCAGCAAAACTAAGCAGTGGAGAAGACCTCAGTAAACCTCTTCCAGCTAATGGGGAACACAAGAGAGATGGACTTTTCGTCCTCCTTTCACATGCTTGGATTTGAGCTAATGTAGCTAGCTAGTGGTGGGGAAGCAAGGGAAAGTCCTGCTCAGCAGCAGCTGAGGCTCACTGCGGGCAGATGAACTGTCCCGAGGTGTTCAGCTGCCAAATATCTTAGGCACTCACTGTGGGATTTTTCTGCAGTGATTTATAACTTTGTCAAACTGATAACTTTTACAGGAAAGAAAATCTTGCCTCTTGCAGAAATCATCCCCTTTCTAAGTGAAACATACTGTCTCCAAAGAAAGTGCTCGTGGAACATTCAGATATCAAATCACCAAGTAACGTAGGCCTGAGCGAGGCAAAAATACTGGTTTGCCTATGGTGACAGACTTAAAACAAGCTAAATTGAAAATATATGCATTGTTAGTAAGCTATGTGCCTGCCATTGAGTGCTTCATTTGAAGCTGTCCTAACGTACCAGAGCTGTAAACTACTGGAAGCAGATTTGGGAAAGGAATATTTAGCAATGTTAGTAACTAGAAATGCTACAATGATACGTCTTTTACTGCTGATTACTTCTCTTTTTAAAGTGCATTTTTCACTAGCATCAGCAAGGAGTTGTAATTAGAAGTAAATAATAAAATCTGTTGCATTATTAATGCTGCTTTCAGGCAGGCATTTAATATACATCGAAATCTGATGGCCAGACTTTGATGGCATTATCTTTGCATCATCATTGGCTTAAATGCAATTACAGAGGGTATCTGTCACCACAAGATTTGCCAAGGAAATACAAAGTTCTGACAAGGATAATTCAAGGTCTGCTAGGCATTTGAGATATGGTAATGGTTTTCACATATCCTTTAGGGAAAGAAGAAAAAAAAGTGGAAAAAACCTGTATTTCTGCATGTTCAGGAGAGCAAAAGAGGCATGACAAAGACTTGGTAAGCTCAGAATATGAACATGCACTTCTCAGAAGAAGGATGTGACTACTGCATGGAGCTTGTATGTGACCAGAAAACTGACACAGCCAGGGGCTGCATCCAGCTCAGCCTGAGCAGAATGCAAAGTGGGGAGAGAGGCAAAGAAGGGAGAGACTACTGTGGGTCCAGATTTTCTTAATATTGCCTTCCATTTTCTTCTGGTTATTTCTCTGGGCATTTTTTTTTTTTTTTTGCCTTGGATTCCAGATGTGTAACAGTGTTAACAGATCATGCCAGACACTACTGTGCATATTCAATTATTCCAAATCGGTTGCTGATATCTGTTAATCCCAAACATGCCTACAGCTTATGTATCCAATAGATCTGTTCAAATGCTTTCAGAAAGTAGCAGAGATATGTCAATGCAGTGCAGTATCGCGGTGCCTGTAATAGGTTGATGCGGATCTTCTGAAAAGTGGCAAGTCATCTGTGCTGTGTAGGTGAGGAGGGGAGATAGGTGTGTGCACACACAGGTGTGCTCATGTACAATTAGTCTACCACGTCCCAAAAACAGGATTTGAAATGCGACTGCATCATATACACATCAATTTCTGCAAAAATCCCAGACAGCAGTGTAGTGGTCTACAAAATTTTCCAAATGAAGGTTTGATTTTTTTTTTTTTCAGCCAATTCACACTAAAGTTAGCTTAAAACCCTGGACTTCAGCTAAAGAAAACACAATTAGAGAGAACAGTATTCGCCTTGTGATATTGATAAGCTCTGCAATCAGTTTGAGAAGTCCTTGAACATCGCTACCTGAGTCAATGCTGTTTGAGTATGAAATCCTCAGTCTGACTCTCTACAAGCTGAACAAACTGTTTACTGTACCCAATGTCTTCAGAGCCGATTAGGCAGCTTGAAGTAGACAAAGACTTAGACACCACAAACATTCAGAGTTGCTGAAGCATTTTTGCATGGCTTTTAACCTATGCACACCGTGATGTAGTGACCAGTTACAGTGTGGACATTATGTAAATATTAGGTAGCCTATCAGATATGGTTCAGGGTTTCAGTTACAAGCAGCGCTTCCTCTATTCATGCATGAAAATGGAAAGAAATGGTTGGTTAGCAATGGGTAACTGATTAGGGAACTATGAGCAAACATTACCACACTTACATTTGCAAAACAAGCTCACCTTTGCAGTGACATCAGCTGAGAACAGTAGCCACAAGAGCTTATTTTCTTGAGAAGCTTCTGAACGGAGAACAAATTTATTTTTATAGTGAAAGATGAATTAGCTTTACTTTTGGAACTTGGTTCTAGATTTTTTTCCTCAAGTTGCAATCTTAAGCTCTTAATACACATGAATTAATGATGAGACTTTCTCATGAAACAGAGTCTAATCAACCTCATTCCCCTTTGTATGGCACTGATCTTAAATTCCTTTTTAATTTGCACTTAGACTTAATGTCTGGGAATGTGCTGTTAACTCCACAGGAGTTCAGTTACAGAGGGATGTAGCAGATCCTCCATTTGCATCAGAACACAACTGTAGCAGCTGAGTTCCTGGCAGAGGCATCCCTTCTCATACCATTCTTTGGATGAACTTTCCTTTCTGGTAAGCATATGAGCTGTAAAGTATAAGTTACATGAGGAGAAATAGCTATCCTCTGTACATCCAGGCTTGTTGACCAATGTGTTTTGGAAGAGTTTGTGAGATAATGGAAAAGCAGAAGAAAGTCTGGATGCTAACCCAGTAGTTTCATCTACTGTTATAATTAAGGTCTGAGCTCTTGTGGCAGTGTTGAAGCTCTGTTTTGCTTGAAGCCAATTTCCAGCCTGGCAGGAACTGTTCCTTGACTTGAGTTTTTTCTGAGCCTTCTGAGCACAGCGCTGCTTTCAGGATATGGGCTTGCTCCTTCTGTCTGCCAGCAACACCTCCAGCATCCCCATCTGGTTCTTGAATTATGCAGCCACCAGCTTACGCCTCTCTGGAGTCGGTAACAGTTCTTTGCAGTACGTGGGTAAATATTTACATCTCTTTCCCTCCCACTTGGTAGAATACTCTGGTTTTGTACAGTACAAAGTGCTTTGTGTAGAGGGGAAAAAAAAACATTGTTTAGTTCTCCAGTTTGGTTTTGAGGGGGCGTTATGTTTATTTAACAAAGGCCAAACACAACGCGGCATGCGTTTAGCAGCGAAGCCTTGCTTTCATCCAGTTCCACGGCTGGGCTGATGGATTTATGGAGAGGTGATGGACTGCAAGGTCATGCAGGGAGTCGGTGGTGAAGCTCAGCCTCGGGTCCTGCTGACTCCAGTGCTTTGCTTCGTAGTCAGGCCGTACAGCTTTGTCTTTGCAAATCACTGCAGCAAATAAAGCAAATTTACTCCTGACTCCTCCGCCCCACAGTTCATTTCAATAAACAAATGTTGTGGGGGCTGTTCTGCTCATTTAAAATGAGGTTGATTGGTATTGATAGGCTAAGACTTGTCCTGACAGTAGATGAGGAATTCTGGAAAGGATTGTGGTGATTTGTTTTGATGCTTCAGAAAGATTTGGGTGCATAAAAATACCTATTAAATCCAAATAAATCTGTGTGTTGGCTACTGCTGCTTTATGTTTACTGAGGAGCAGTGGTGTGTGCAGATGCCAATCTGGTTACTGTTCCGTTGTGTCATTGGCCATTTGCTTTTATGAAGCAGAGTGAGGCAATTGTAGTGCTGAATCAATTGGAAAATTCACTGGGCTGGTGTCGTGCTCTGCTGCAGGTGGCACGGTGAGCAAAGAGGCTCTGGAGCCAGCAGTGGCATGAGCTGTACTCATGAGGAGCAAGTTTCTCCTTGGCATACAACAGCAACTACAGAGAAAAATTGGTGTGAGCAAAGCTTCTTGACGCTTACATTTAGGTGATTATGATGTCTGCTGTATGAGATGTGTGTAGCTAGAAAGGCTGGCTGTTGGTCCTGTGGGCTTGCAGGAGAGGGCTTCCTTGCCTTTAAAGAGAGTGCCAGGTTTTCGTGCTTGAAACTTTAACTTCTTCCTGAGTTTATGTAGGTGACAGGTTCTGACTGTGGCCTTCAGCCAAGGGCACCGCAGGAGACTTGGTGGCTGAGGCAGAAATGAGCTCACGAATGCTACCCGCTTATTTCCAGCTCAGAAATTTAAGAAATAATCTGCATTTCTGTTAGAGATTAAAAATAAAATTAGTGATCTTCCAACTGAAAAATGTTTAATGTCTGTGTTAGCACAGGTTTGCCCATGACAGCACATGCCGTGATACTGCCCTGGCACGTTAGCTGAGGCTGAAGCCACCCGGTGGTGTCACTTGAATGATTTGTCAGCACCATGTGTGGCTGCTGTCCATGTTTCCCTTAGTGCAGCTTCACCTGACTTCAGACTTGGCTCTCTTTGGTTGAGCGTTCAGGGTCTCGTGAGTATAACATGGAGAGCTTAGCAATGAAGTTACTTTTTACTGATTTTTGTTTTACTTTTTACTTTCTCGGCAAGCGGCATTTTGAGCAGGCATGTGTTTTAATTTATTTTTTTCATCAAAATGTGCTATTGCTAACTTCAAATATTATAAATTCCTTTTGTTAGGCATCAAGTGTAGTATTGTAAAGCCTTTATCTTCCAAGTTATTTTTGTTTTGGTTCTCTACAAATGGATGCAAATTGACACATTTCTTTTATGATTACTACATTTTGGCCTTGGTCTGAGTCTCTCCTGTCAGTTGCATCTGCATGCAGAATTTACGCCATGTCAGGAAAGCAAGGTGTGCTCTCACTATCTGTCAGTTGCAAGGCAAAAATAACATCTCTAGCTTTATGCATTTAGTAGTAAAATAGTAGAGATCTTATCACTTGTTAGAGATGCATGTTGCTAAGCTCAACTGAAAGCTTTGTATGTGTGGTAGGAAATCAAGCTAATACTTGCTCCATCCATTAAAAGGAACAAGCACAGCAAGAAGCCAAGATAATGAGCAGAATATAAAGGGAACAATCAATTTTAGCGTTAGATGTAGTTTTGAAGGCTCATTATTGAACAACGGGTTTGTGAAGGGACATGAAAAAGCCAATTCGTACTGTTAGAGTATAAGTGGAGTTAGAACTTGATTTTAAAAGGTCTTGAATTTCTTGAATGTATTTTGATCTACATGGTGGAAGTAAAAGTCTGAGTTTTGGTCTCTGAGCTCATGGAAAATTCAGTTTCTGGGACTAGAAATTCGATATTTAATGGCCTGTCTTTCACTTCTTGTTTTGTGCCTGAAAATTGTTATATGGATTAATGAAACCCAACAACCCAGAAACAAGAAACAAAAAAACCCAAACCGTGTTCTTTGCTTTTACATTCTGCTTGAGAAGTATTGCAGCTTTTCTTACTGTAAATAGAAGGACTACGATCATAGGAGCGTCAACATTTTCCTTAATAAAAAATATTAACAAATATAACCCATTACAGTTTGTAAGGACCTCTTCTGCTCCTACAAAGTTTCCAACAGAACTACCAGCCACCTCCGTAACAATGCTGAGCACTTGAATGTGCAGCCATGCTCTGGGCAGTGCCTGCGCTATGTTTTGACAAGAAATGTGCTTACATGTGCATGTTGTGAGAGCTTGGTTTGGTCAGAAACTGCCATGGACTTCACTGAAGTTGGCATCCAGCCAGGGCTCGTGGAGGGCTGAGCATCCAGCCAGGATGGAAGTTCTGTAACTGATGAAGACCACAGTCTTTCGGATGTTGTTGCTTGAGTAGTCTGAATATGCATCCCTTACAGCTTCTTCCCATTAGGAATAAACACTTGGTGTTTGCCGATCTGGATGCACTTCTTTGCCCTGCGATCCCGCAGCAGTTGTGGAAGCGCTTGTTTGAACTTGTATTAGCAGTGCATCTTTGGTGATCTTGAACTGGAGATGACGGTGTCTTGCTAACACATAAAACTCTCTTGTGTTTCAGAAGCCTGTTCCATGCCTTACCTCCCTGGGAGGTTGCTCTGGGTGTGTGTGCGTTGCTGGCTTGACCTGTGAAATGTTTGTTCACTGCATTCAGTATTGGGTTTGTGTAGTCCTGTGCTCCACAGGGACATCACTCCAGCTGTTCAAAACCTCCTTCTGACTGCCTGGTTGTCCTGATACTGTTACCTTACCTTTTGGCAAAACACTTTGGAAGTAAGCTGGTCTTTTTCACCAGATCAGATAGGTAAACAAGTGGCTGTGTTCTTGATCCTTTGTGAAGGGTCTTCACATCTGAAAGAAAAAAGTGCCTTTTACACTGGTTTTCTGCTGATGTTGCAGCTGCTGCCCAGTGCAAGTACCTCCTTGCATGGTTGGAAGAAAGCCGCAGCCAAATTGTGGCTGTAACTGTTTTAACTACAGTGATACAAATTGATGTTAGCGTTTTATTTCAATATAAAAAAAAAGTCTCTCCTTCCCCTCCCTGCCTTTTCTTCCCAACACTTTTATCTTTCACTTTCTGGGAAGTAGTTTGTGCAAAGTCAAAATAAAAATATCATTGTGGGCACTGATACCATTGTAACTCCAGCTGATGTAGCACAGTGGTTTGACTACAGTGGCCTGGTTGTATCGGCAGAAGGACACCCTTGTAGTTAGGCACTGAATTTTGCTGAGACGAAGCTGTTCTGGATTGCATTGCAACTGTGCAGAAAACTCCCATAGGATCCAAGGCCCCAGGGTCTGCCAGCATAGCTTCAGCCTCAGTTGCACAGGGAAAAAGGGTCAAGTGATTTTGGTAACAGCTGAGACAACGTTATTGGAAAGGGTTTGACCTCAGTTGCTGGCACTATAGTAAAGCAAAGGACTGCTAGGCTGCTGGAAATGAAAACACCAAGGGAGTAGTTTGAATTTTATTACATCTGTGTGTGTTTGAAGTGGATTGAACTGTGCCCCAAAGGGCCTAGAAGAAGATTTCGGCAGACATGCTAGCACTTCCCAGTGGAGGGCACAGGCTGCTAACCCTGGAACAAGTAACCCTAGGAGCCCTGTGAAGAAAAGAAAATTCACCCAAAAAGCACGCTCTGTGCTGAGGTCAAAGCCTCAGCTAGGAAAACTTCTCGTATTCCTGAATCAGAGCTACCTCAGCAGGATCCAGTGCAGACCTGCCCTCATGGCAGAGCCTCAGATGTCGACAAGTTGGTGCCGTCAGAGACCAGCGCCTGCTCACGTTCTGTCTGCAGTGAAGCGTGTCCGAGGTGTCTGAATGGCCTTGCTGCGAGTTGCAACAGATGGAGGGAGTCAAGAAGGGTGTTCGTTCAGCTTTGATATCTGACTCCATCTAATGGAAGGACTGTATGCCCTGCATGTGGTTTCTTTGACTTGTTCTTTCCAGAAGTGCCTTCTGGTAGTCCAGCTACAAGCCCTCCCGGTAACAGCGGCTTCCCTCGCTGGTGCTGGAGCTACGAGAACGTGTGGTGTGTGTCCCTGCCTGGCAAGGTGAAGCGCCCTGCGGTAAACATGGTCTGGTGGTGCAGTGGGAATGCTCCGTTTCAGTGTGACCTCTGATAAGGGTGCCTATTTTGGTCCTGGGTAAATCGATTAAATCAGAACCTGTAAATGATAATGGTAATTGAAATCAGGCACTCTAATTTAGATAACAATGTGAGCCTGCATAGCTTGTTTTTAAGGATGCTAAGTTGTGTTCCTAGCTGTGTGCAGTTGTTCAATGTTTCATACTAAGATTTTGTGTCTGAATTCTAGCACTTGATTTTGAGCCTTACATCCCTTTTTAGATCCTCTTCCTCCTCTGAAAATTTCAGGTGCAATGGAATCCAAATAATGTAAAATTGTGGGGACTGTGTTGTAATATTGCACATTGGAAACCTGTATTTATTCTTCTGTGGTTATTGCGAGTGGATATTCCACAGGTATGCTCCTGTGGGATGTCTTTTCCTCCCCATTTTGGAGTATGAATTCCAGAATTGAACAGTTCCAATGCAACAGTAGTTATTTTCTGATAATACGGGGGTCTTCTGAGAATGACTTAATATAGATTAATTTTCAAACCATGCAAGAAACAAGTATGGTTTTCTTGCACCAATCTGTCTTTTCAACTAAGTGTGACAATAATCCCTCACTGATAGTGAACTTTTGTTGGTAAAATTGACTATAGCTTTGCGTGCTTTGCCTGCTCATCCACAACATCTTTATCTGTGTGGATGTTAATGGAAAAACGCAGAAAGAGATTGCCACAGAGATTTCCATTTGAAGCTATTGTAATGAGGAGTTGCAGATAAATAATGGATCTTATATTTGAATAGTTAGTAAGCGTTCTGCTATGCTGAACTAGAGGAACATGTACACATACATGAATATTATATTCATACACATGCCAATTGATTCTTTTAGGAATTAATCTCTTTCAAAAGTTAAACAGTTATATATACGTCTGTGTTCGTGTGTAAGAAACTTGCTTTTGCTGCTGGTTCTGATGCATGTTTTGACGATGAAAGAGGTTGCACTACAAATCTTAAGGCTTCTGTGTGAGATCACAGCATTTCTCATATTTTGCAGTTGATTTAGAGTCAGTCATCAGTTACTAGTCACCTGATGGTGAGTCAGCTTAACACTACGTGACTACTTTGTCATGTCTTCTCACCAGACCTTTAAAAAATTATGAAGGTAATTGGAACTACAGACCTGAAGTCTCTGAGCACTATTTACTTTCTTGTTAATTGTCAGTATGACCCTCTGTTGAATTGGCTTCTGTTATGTCTGTTTTGTAGCTTCAGGCAGAGTTCGGGGCAATAAAATGCCTCTAAATAAAATACTTAGCAGAGATGTTTGAGTATAGAAGTCCTAATAATGTGATGTGCGTTTTTTTCTCTTCATTTGGAATTACTTTCATGTTTTTATCTTGGCAGTAGCCAGCCTAACCACTTGAAGGCCAGATTCATGCCCCCAGGCCAGAGCATTTGAGTTTTGAGAAGACTATGCTTTGTTTAGGGTCCATCCGTGCTGCAAGTGCTGGTGTAGTGGGAACCAGTCTTGCACTGCTGTATCCACAGATGCACTTTCTGAATTTGTGGTTTTGTGAGACATCTCTCCTTGCCTTTGAGGATGTGTTTCCATGATTGCCTTCAAGCAGGACTGCAGTCCTGGGGCCGTGCAGCAGCTTGGTTGTTAGGTTGCATCTCTGTGCCCTGGATGCGACTGTCCAGGTGTGCCCCTCCTGCAATCCTTATCTCCACACACACCATCAAAAGTGTCTTTTCCTGTATGCTGAATGCTGCAATATATCACTGGTGCCAGGGGCTTGGAGACTCAGGGATGAGGACAAATGAGGCTGAGAATCACTCAGAATGTTGCTCAACTCAGGCTTTGGAAAATCAGTGGGACAGGGATTGGGAGCCATTAATTGTGTACAAAAAAATGTCTGCCAGGGAAAAAGTTTCTAGATGGTCGTAAATGAAAGATCCTTTAGGGAGGAAGAAAAGAGTTTTGCAATATTTCAGGGCTGAGGCTTCACTAAATAGAAATTGAATTTAGATATGTCTGTTTTCTATGTTACACAGCTGCTCAGATGAAAATATTATAATGGTCTCTTTAGCTTCATATTCTTTGACTGTAAAATGGAAACATGCCCTTGTAAATGTTTCTAGAGACTTCTGTTTTAATCTCACAAACTGAAGCTACTTGTAACAAAAATCTGTGCTTCAGCAGAAGAGTAGAGAGTTTATGCCTGGAGCTAAGTGACTGGGTTTTGCCAGTGCATCTTCTGTAAGTCTGTGTCTTGGTTCTGAAACATGCACAGGTGAGACAAGAACAGGGAGAAATAGGTTCGATTATATACAGTACATACTCTCAGGGTAATGTGACATTAGCTAGGGTGCCGTGTAGCTAAACTAAATGGTTATTTAATGCTTTCTTTTTCTTCAAATCTGACTTTGAAAAAATCCTCCTATAGGACAAACAAAGTTATAGCTTGTTTGCAGTACTGCGGTGGGCAAATACACCCACCAGCTGTAACTTACGTGGATAAAAACATTCAGAGCAACTCAGGTTTTTTTTTTCCTTTTACATCCCTTGCAGCAGAAGTTGCTTTTCTTTTTCTTGCAAAGAAATCTTTGCTCATCTTGCATTCCACCAGAAATCATAAACGACAGAGTAAACTGTCTGACATAAACTTTGCTGACTGTTGCAATTTGCAGTGAGCTCTAGCTGCTGGAGGAACAGGGCTGGGATGTAGCAGCACAGACGATCTGTGCTCTTTCCAATGCCTGCAGTGCAGGATGCTAGAGCTCTGTTGCCTGTAGGCCAAGAGGGTTCTCCAGGGCTTATTTACCATCGGCTCAGCTGTGTCCCCAGCTGACATGTTGCTTTATTCCCCACTCTGAGCCTCTTTGACATTAAGAACTATGCACTGTAAGTGTCTGTAGTAAGAGTAAATAGTTTGTACCCTAGCAGGAAGACTGCACCCTTGACAAGATTGTACATGTAATAAGCTGAGCCTGTTCTGGGAGGTGAGAGGGGTGGCATCTTCAGAGGAAGAAAACATTGATTTTGATATGGGAAAAATCAACCTTTCCCTGCTTGCAGGAGAGCTTTTCCCATTGATCTCTGAAGTTGAGTTTTAAAATGTGACATTTATCAGAAAACACTAAAATAAACCTGTTTGGATAGTTGAGTGTATCCTGGGAGGGTAAGTGGAGAGCAGCACTATTCGCTCATACAAAATGTTGCCCTGCCCATGGTCTCTCACAACCTTTGTTCCTGTGCAAACAGTCAGAAAAGGTGGTCTAATTTTAATCTGTTTCTTCTCTCTTTAAAATATTCTTAGTAACATGCTGGAGTAATCTTACAGTATTTCCTGCTAAATGTGTGTCTAGCCCTTGTTTTAAGTTATGTAGACTTGGACTTTAGAGCTTTGGGTGTTTGCAGTTTGTCAAGACAAATTCAAAAACAAACTACTGTATCCTTACAAAGAAAGAAAAATGGTGGTGTATTTTTCTTAGCTGCAAAAGGCTGATATTTTCTTTCTAGGACTATCAACATTATAGTTATGTATAATGCTACCAAATAATCCTCTGAATGTAAGGCATCTTCCTTGTCTGTGTCCTTCATGATTGTGGCACAACTGCTGAAGTACTGTCCTGGGAGCTGTGAATTGCTCTTTGCTTGTTTCACGTGAACCAATTGTAACTGAGCTCATCAAACATACACATATGTGCTATCAGGTATGTAATACTTTTTTTCTCAAATGTAAGCATAGGTGAACTGTGAGAAATCAAATTGCACGCATTTTAATAAGTGAGCCACTTTCGTATGTGTTAAATTTGCTCTTTCACTTCTTGCGAGGCAGAAGGTTCATAGTTCAAATGTAAGCCAACCAGTTTGTACGCTGATTTTATGGGAGTGACTTAGAGAACAGCTCGTCAAACTTTTACAACCACAAGCAACTTCTTTTCCTTATCTGCATATAATGCATGTTCTCACGCAATATCCATGTTATACATTAAAACTTACGGCACTGCTTTGAACTCTGTTACATCTTTTGACCACTCCATCTGCCCATACTTGTTGATTCACGCCCTGGAGTGACTGAGTTCTAGCAGTGCCGCTTACTTACCTCTCTCTTCTTAAAAAAAACAAAACAAAAAAAAAAAAAAAAAAAAACCCAACATTTTAAGGTTTCATTTTTAACAGACAGACTCTTCACAATTGCAATGAAAAGAGATTCTTACCTGTGTAGTAACAGGAAATTAACAGTAATATATGCAGTATTCTCAAAGGATGTAAAAAAGAGAAGTTAGAGCAAGTCTAAGAAAGACAGGAAAAAAAGCTTTTTTAAGCTATTTTATGAATCTCTTATCCCTCTTCAAGCCTGGTAGATTCTTGTTCCTTGTAATGGAACCAAGATTTATAGGCAGAAGAATAAGATATCTTTTCACCAAGGCAGACATATTAAAATGCAGTAGTGTTTTCATATTTGTACCTTAACGTCTCCAAAAGGCCTTTCCTTCTTAGTGCCAGAAATGTAAAATCTTATAGCAAAATGTAGCTTTTGTCCTAAAAATCTCTCTTTCAAAGGAGCTCATTCTTACTTATCTAGGAATGTATAGCATATCTGAGTAATAGTCACATTTATCAGCATACCTTTGAGAGAACCTAAGTAATTAGTGCCTGATTGGGTAATCAGTGTGACTAATGTTCCTATTCAGTGAAAATTAGAAGATGGTGATGGTGTTCTGCTTGCAATGATGCAGAGTTTCTCTTGTTCCCAGTCCAAAGATTTGGGACTTCAGGATAAATGTACATTCATGCCCAGTGCAATATTTCCTTACAAATGAAATTCACATGTGGGCTTGTACTTTGGACAAGTACAAAAAAGCCTACAATTTCTGTGAGTTTGTACATATCATTTCTGAGAGTCTGTCCACCCCTCATTTTTGCACCTTTTCAAAGTCGTTGCAGCAAGCTTTTTTTTTTTTAATATACATTTATTAGATATGTTTATTTTTTCCTTTTGTCTTATTATTTTACTACTTCTCTTTCTCTTCTCCATGGTTTTGTGATGAGTGGTCATTGTGAAATATTCAGCTGTGTTTGTTGATCTGAAGATAGAGCTGTCCTTAGGCAGAGGAGGTCTGGAAGACTTCAGCTGTGTAGTGTGTCTCCCCAACACACACACTTAGAAAGTAAACAAACAACTGAGGGAAAAAAAGGAGTCACAAGAGGAAAATTTTCCAAAGCTGGCAAATGAGCTGCCAGTAGCAGCCCCCTGAGGGGTGCGGGGCGATGTAGTCCTGGTCCATGGGGGCCACTCGGCCTCTCGGGGTGTGGGTGGTGGTTTCTCACTTGTATGGAAAAGCCCACGGCGGGCTGCGTGCTGTCAACAGATGCATGCAGCTTTGTTTCATGCTTGTCCAGACCTGTTCGGGCCTCTGCTGCAGCAGGCTTTGTTCCTGCTGCAGCTAGCCATGTTTGGGGGGCAGAGGACCGGCCCTCGTTGTGCCAGCTGAACATGGTCAGCTTTCCCTACTGACAACAGCTGCAGCTCCAGTGCAGCTTAGTGTGACAGGATGTGTTAGGTGCTGCGCTGTGGGACCATCCTACCTGATAGAAGGGACTGTCAGAGCCCTCATGTCCTGAAGCCTTCACCCTTGTTTTGTGCCATGCCTCACGAGGAGCTGTGGTGGTTTTTGGGAGCACCCCAGAGCTGAGGTGTGGAAGGAGGCATGGCTGCCGCAGTATTGGTGGCAGGTGATCGGCACCGCTTCCCTGGGGTAGCCAGGGAGCTGGTGTCTAACCACGCTGGTTCCAGGGGAAAGCCAAATGACAAAGCGAATTCTTCAGGGCTTTGAAATAAAGTGAATTTGGGCCTTTTAAAAATAATAACTTCTATGCTGATTTATGATGACAAAACCTTCTGGAATAGTCAGCCTGTCAGAACATGCTTGCTGTTTCACAATTACTCCTGCTTCTGGCTCCTTTTCCCTACTTTATACCAGTCCCTGGCGATTAATGCCAGGTCTGGGCAGCAGCTGAGGGACTCCTACCCTTGGGATCAGCAGGCACTGTGCTGTCATGCCATCCCCACAGTGGCCTTGGCTGAGGTCTGGCTGGCAGGGCACGCATGGGCAGTGCCCCTCAGGGGGGATTGTTGCTGAAGTGTCTGAAACAGCACCTAACCCCAGTGAGAGTGTTGTGTTTTGTAGCATCCCAGTGCCCAGGGAAACTGTTCCACTGTGGTGCAGAGCTGAAGCTGAGCTGCTTCTCTCCATCTCAGCTGTGCTGTGGCAAAGCCAGCTTCCACCGTGCTGCACAAAGCCTTCTTCCATCACTGCCTCCATGAAAATCTGTGGCTCTGGCGCTGCCTTGCTGCTGGGCTGTGTGAGGTGAGCAGTGAAGCCAAGCCATTGATCCCCAGGCTGGTTCCAGACAGGGACTACCATGTGTCCCTGTGCCATACGTATAAGCATCCTGCTTCATGCACTGTGTTTGGAGGACATTCTGCTGGCACTGTGTAGAGCCAGGCGAGATTTAGCTCCAGTGTACGCTTTGCAATATGGCTAAAACGTCTTCTGTCCCTAGGCTGTACTGTTCTCACCAACACTTAGACAGGTTTCACAGGCTATGCCGTTCACATTAGCTAATTTGACTTTGGTAGCTGACTTTGGATAAGCTGCCTGCACCTGATGTTTAATTTGACAGTGTTTCCATGTGTGGACTTCATTGATACACAACCTAAAGGTTGCATTACTAACTCTACTGGTAGAAAAAAGGAGGGTTTCTGATAGTTGTGGCACGTGCTTGGGTGACGTAAACCATGCTGTTGTGGGACCCAGAGCTAATCTGGCAGGTTGAGAGGCGGCTTGGAAGACCTGCTGAGGGTTGGTCTGCTGCAGCCTACTCTGTAATTAATTACCTCTGTGTCAGAGTGGGGCACACAGCAAAAGGAGGGGTCACTCCTTCCCTGTGCCATCTGAGGACATCTTCCAGTTATCTTCAGCCAGAGCTGGAAAAATTCCTGATTGTTGTTTAATTGGATTAATGAATATAGTAATGGAGAGAGCGGCTTTGCTGTGTTCTCCTTAGGTAGCACTTTCCTGAAAGACTGACAAATTCTTTTGAGATGAGTATTCATGATAAAAGTTAGCTTTGAAATAGTGTAGCCTTATGAACAAAGCTACCATAAAGACTGCACTGTATGCTCAGGGAACATGCCACGTGTTCCTTTCACCTACCTGTAATTTCGCTTTGAACGTTCTCCATTGTGTGTTATGTGTCATCGTGTACGTATTTGCTTTCATAGATATATGTCCTTAGGAGCTTATTGTGTTCAGGGCCTGAATTCCTTCCCTTTACACCTCCGCATCCCCACATGTAAGTTAACATTATATTCTTATATTTTCGGAGAAAGGAAATTGAATAGATGACTACCTCTTTAAAGGACTCCTTCAGTGAAGAAACTTTGGGCTATGAATCAAATAGGCCCTTGGCTCTGTAGCTAGCAGTTATAACTGTGTCAAAACCTCATGCCACAGACGACCTGCAAGAACAACAGGTAAACGCTGGCATAATGAAAAGCCTCTCTATTCTTCTAAAAAATGAGAGTGAGAGGGAATGATAGTGAAGCCAGCGTTTGTGTGTAATTTGGATCATTTGTCACCCAGTCCTCATTTTCAGGAATAACAACAGTAACCACTGGCAGGGGCATAGAAAGGAGCTCAGAGTATCTGTGTCCAGTAAGATGGTGGTTTTGGCTTCTCTTTATGAGACAATTGGTGATATTATAGAAGAAGTTCAAAAATTAGTTTAAAAAAAAAATATTGAAAGGGACTCTGGATTTTGTTTTCTGTTAAATGAATAACTCATGCATCATTTTGGATTTACAGTTTCAGAATCCCTACAAACTCGTACAGAGCTCTGTACCAATCCTTCATATTTTGTTTTTTTTTGTCATAACACAACCCTAAAACTGTTCTTTTGCCTTTTTTAAACAAGCAAAAGCAATGTTAAACTCCTATCTGCGTTTCATCAGAGTGGGATCAAATGATCTTGGAAATTACTCCCTCAAAGCAGATTTCAGTGCTGTCCAAGTTTACTGTCACGTGAAACTTCTGTCTGTTCTGCTTCTCTGGATTCCTGTCAATACAGAAGGACCTAAAACGCAGCTTTTAAATTAAGAAGAGACGGTAACACTGAAACAGACTCATTTGTGTTGTGAACAAAAAGTCATTTGATTTCAAAAATGATTTAAATATAATTAAATATTATTGCTGTGATGTGTACAGTATTTATAGGAGAAGAAACTAAGCCAAGTTTTGGAGAAAAATAAAATGGAAACATACTTAATTTGCAAGAGTTCTATAGTTAATGTTATCTGGAGATCTGAAAGCTATAGTTGTGTATATATGAACATTTTCTGTGCATATGCAAGTTGCAAAATCTTTAATTCACAGGAATTCACATAAAATACATAATGCAGTAGGTATTTTTGCCTTCAACATTAATTCTGGAAAAATACCTGTCAGTGTTTTATTGATTTATATGACTGATGTTTCAAAGCATTTCACGAGTCATTTTCCTCCTTTAATAAGAGCTGTACTTCACTGTTAGCCAGCACTTGTGTGTTACCTTTTTTTCATGTTCCTTAATGCACTGATGAGCAGTCAATTAACTGAAAGCTTGACTTACCTGCAGCAGACTCGCTGTTAGCACCTGAGCCCAGTTGGTGTTGTCCCCTTTCTGAAAGAATAGCAAGAGAGATGCTTCCAGCATCAGATACTGCAAGAACATCTTAGTTTTTATAGTGGATCCTATGGCAGCGTCTCCTCTGTTAGTTTTGTCCCAGGAGTGCTGCCTCTGCTTCTTTGCTGCCTGGGTCAGCAGAGCTAAGTGAGCATTTGTGAGCAGACAAAGTTGGATGGCAGTGGTTGGCGTGCCCTGATAGCCTTCTTCCCAGAGGATTTGTCCACTCTTCATCCTCCTTCACCATCCTGCCTTCCCCAGCTTTAGTGAGATTGCTGGAGGACATGATGAGAAGAAGGGAAGGTCCCTGCAGGGTTTGGATGCTGTCTGAGCACACAGAATCAGCTCTTATGAGCATGGTGTGGAGAGGAACGTACAGAAAAATGAGGCGGAAAGGTTCGTGCAAACATTGCTCTGGTTTTGTTCTGCCTCCCAGAGGACCTTGTCTGGGTGTAACCTTCTTCAGTGAGCCTCTGTGCAGGACAAGGCATACTTTGCATGAATGGCCCCCTTGGAGCTTGAGCTCCCACATAAACATTGCCTCTGATTTTATTACTGCAGCATTACACAAAGACTGTTCATATTCCAAATTCAGAGGCAATCCAATCAGCTGCTTGTGGTTTTTTTCTTATTTTTTTGGAAGAAAGAAGACTATTGATATGAATTGCTTTGTGTCTCAAAAAAGCTGGTGTAATTTGCAGGCTGCTTGTTGAATAGAGTTGTTTCAGTTCTTGATAGCAGGGCATTTTATTCAAATTCTGTCTTGTTCATTCAGTTGCAAATAATCATTGTTTATCTCGTGTGAATCATTGAATAAATATGAATTTAAAATTGGGAGTTTCACTCTAGCTTTAACTGATGTTGACAGTCCAAGATAATGCTTTCAGTGCCTTGTATTGTCTGGAAATGCACTTTATTCATCATTTGCCACACAATAGAAAGGGTGAGGGGGGTTTTCTTTGTTGCTGGGTTTTTGATGTTTGGGTGTTCTTAGGTTTTTGGGGAGGGAGCATTTTGGTCTTATCCTTAGAGAAGAAACATCAGGTTTTGTCCACTCGTGCCTGGAGCTAGTTGAGGTGATTCACACTGGAAGCAAGGGGAGTATCACTGCTGCATCTATTTTTTGGGTACTGCTTCCAGTGGGATGCTCCTGTAGTGCTGACTCGGGGCACTTTGGTGGAGTATCTCCCCAAGCCATGGCAGAGGTTGGTCTGGACCATTCTGCATTCCTCTAGTAGGTGCTTGAATCTACTTTTTGCTCCATCTCAGCACCCTGCAGCTTGGAGGCTTTCTTCATGATTTAGGACTCATTCAGAGCCACGTTTCTGTTCCGGTCCTACAGTTGGCCTGTGGGAGTCGAAGTCTCATCTTGTAGCCTGTCTTCTGCCCTGTTTTTTTGGTTACGTGTTCTCGAAAGCCTGGGCAGCTGCAATCCTTCCACTTCTCGTTTCACAGACAGAAAGGGGTACTTTTCCATGGTGGAGCAAGGGAATGCTTCAGGTTTTCTGCAGCACCGTGGTCACGGTATTTATAGGTGGGTGGAATTCTTAAAAATGGAGGTTTGTGGTGTCTTCAGGTGCAGAGAATGGTAGGTTATACAAGGTCACTTGCAAAGAGAGTTAAATTAAAGATGCACTTTTTTTCTTGTCAGAATTAGCATGAACTGCCTAGAGGCTTACTGTAGTATAATCTGAGTAAAATTTATGTGTTTAATTTGAATTAAATTTCTTTATTGTCTGTCTAGGCAAGCTCAATTGAAGGGTCATGAGCACTGAACCTGTAATTGAAAGCTTGTTTGTACTTGATAGTAGAGCATGTCTGCAAATGGAAACAGACCATGTGTGGAATAAACTGTCTTGAAATAACCCTCGGAGAATAGGCATGAGGTGAGAAGTCTTGATCAGACAAGCTTAACGACATTGGTCAACACCTAGGAAAAGGACAAAGAAGAGTTCTGCCACAGTGACAGCAGGGCTCCCTGGCCTGGCAGTGTCCTGTGTGCTGTGGAGGTCGGTGAAAATGTGAAAGTTTAAGTACAAGGAAGGTGATGCAAACCAGTGCTGGTGTTGTACCTCTAGAAGTTCATGAGCGGTCGGGAAAGGCAATGGGGCAGCCAGCCAGCCAGCGTGTGAACCTGGGAGCTGCTGGTGGCCCAGGCAATTCTGAGAAGTTTTAGGAATAGGAGATTGAGGAGAAGGGTTTGGTACAGGAGGAGGAACTAATCCTAAAGAAAGCTACCTGAAAGGAGGTTGTGATAAGGTGGGGGTCAGCATCTTCTCCTGAGTAGCTACCAATAGGATGAGAGAGAATGGCCTCACGTTGTGCCAGAGGAGGTTCAGGTTGGATATTAGGAAAAAATTCTTCTTGGAAAGAATGGTCAGGCACTGGAACAGGCTGGTGCCTGTTGGTGGAGCCACTGGCCCTGGAGGTGCTCAAGATATATCCAGATGTGATACTAAGGGACATGGTTTAGTTGTTTAATGGGTAATCTTGGTGGTAGGTGGATGGTTGGACTAGATGATCTTGGAGGTCTTTTCCAACCTTGATGATTCTATTAAAAATTGGATAGAACTGAAGTGAGCAGAGAGGGGAAAAAAAAATAGGGTTGTGCGGAACTGTGCGTTACTAATCTGATGTAGTAGATCCAATAACATGCAGAACAGGCATCCAGACACTTTGCCTTAGAGGCCACAGTTAGCATCTCACTGGGAAAGGAGGATGGGGAGTGGGGTGGTTCCCAGGGTAGGTGGGGAGGAATTTTGTAAAATGGCTGGGAAAAGAAGCTGATTCTCTGTGACACCTCTGGAATATTTGCCTGAAGGAAAGGCCAGTGTTAGCGTTACAGTAGTAACAGTATCAGTTTAGTTGGTAATATTCTTTTTCTTGACATAAAAGCCCTATTTAATTTTTCTCCATTGTTAATAGATAAGAAACTTCATTGTGACTTTTTCTTGTTTTGAAAAAGATTATATTGCGTGAAAGCAAACCTTGGGCACTGGTACATCTTGTTGCCTGAAAGATAGTTTTGGGGCAATGGGATGGATGTCTAAGGTCAGTTGTTACAGAGAAACAGTAAATTATTGGACAGAAGCATTATTTGGGTCATACTGTTATCTTACTGACCAGAGAATTTAAAATGTTAAATGTTAATCTGTTTTACATTTGGTCTTAAATTGCTTTTGATTTATGAGGCCGCCTTGTCGTGTATGTAAAGCATCCACTTAGGCAGTAAATCTCTCCAGGAAAAAAAGTAAACTGCTAGATTTTTATTTTTGTTTTTAATCTTCAGGTCCTTGGGCTTTTAATGATTTATTTTTCTCCTTGGAATGCTGCATTCTGCAGTTGGTAATGTGAGCTCAAGTCCTCTTGTTTCTACTTGGAGTCATATACAAAGAGATCTCGCAAGATTTATTGCATTCTTCTAACTTCTAAACACAAGGGGAACACAAGTGATGATCCTTGATGCAGACCAACAGCAGCAATGAAAAAAAGCTGTTATTTTTAAGTGATTGTTTCTGTGTACAGTCCTGTGTGTGTCGCTGGCCTGTGTTCACCTCACTGTGCTGTGGGGTCAGTGATTTGAGTAAAAAGATGCTGTAGAAAGCTGAGGGCACCTTAAACATACTAGCCAAGTCCACTGGAGTTTGAGTCCCATGGATTTTCATTGCCATCACAAAAGCAGTTGGATTTAGTCCTTTGAAAAACAAATGTAGTTGAGCCCCCAGGGTGCAAGAGGAAGTCTGTTGGTTTCAGTTTGTGGGTCACAATTAACTTTGCTTTCTGGTGTATGTAGGCTGGCCAAAAACTCTAGTAGTTGTCTTGCTAGTGTTGTAGGCAGTACTGAAAGAGGTTTTGTTGTTTGGTTGAATTTTTTACAGTTTGTAAGCCTGTCTCTCAGATGACACCTGTACAATTCCTCTTTTCATTCACATTCCCCATCTTACTGAATTTTATGTTTCAGCTCCCATATTTTTGTTACCTTCTGGTTACACGGATTTGAGCAACTGAATTTAAACTGTGTGTGTGATGTGGCTGTGGTACTTCTGTTTTGCACATGTGAGTATCTGTCTTACCACTTGTCATTTATAAACTGCAGGGTTTAACATCATTGACAAAAAGTTTTCTTACCTAGAAGAGGGCAGCCTTTTAAAATGCCCATAGTATGTAAATTTTCCATTAAGTGATCTTGTCTTGTTTTTCGTGAACAGATTCTGTAAATGATCTAGCTTGGGTCAGGGCTTCCAAGGTGTAGGCAGGCCTTTAAATAAAAATATTACAGATATCTCTCTGTCTGAAGATTCTGTCATAACTCAAATACTTATTTGTTGATTAGGAAACTTTTAGCATGCTTTTTGCCTTCTTTCCATTCAATATTGTTCATCAGCATCAAACTGAACACCCAAATGCCTTGTGAAAAACGCTCTGAGAGACTTGACTGTGTGTTGGCTCTGAAGCCTTGAGTGTGACGTGGCTTTTGCAAGAAATGGGGATTGTGTGCCTTTTTGATGTGCTTTACCTAACCACTTAATTCAGCATTATCCTAAATTCACTTGACTCAGCTGTTGTGAAATCCCTTGATACTGCTTAATGACCTTATTCAATCAGGGATTTTTGTCACTTGGCATCGTGTCATGAAATGATACACTGAGAGAGAAAGCATGTGTGCTGCTGTCATTGAGTGCCTGCTCCGACGTTCTTTTCTGGTGTTAATAAATTGCATTACAAATTAAATCTTTTGTTCAAATGTAATTTTCCTTAGATTTTGAGCTTAGGGCTGATTTGTAAGTGCAGAAAATTAATTAGACATTGTTTTGTGGTATCCCCCTTCAAGGGAATGCTGGAAGGATTTTTTTCTCACACCAGATTACTTGCACAGGATAAAGATGTCATTTTCAACATAAAGAAGTGAGAAATAGTAAGGTCTTCATGCTGATTGTCTTGCTTTTTTAAAGGCATCAGTGAAATTAATTGCAATCATGTGCCTCAAACTGCTGATTTGTTGGTGGGTTGGTCTTTTGCTGTATTTCTCCAGTAAGCTCATGGGTAGATCAAGAGTGTATTTATGTAAAATAACTGAGCTTAAAGATACAGACTACCTAATAAATGCCTGCGCATTACAGATTACAGTATGGCATTGCTGATGCAACAATATTTATGAATATGTACCATATTTATGAATATGCAAAATTATGTATATATTTATAAAGCCATCATTTTCATTATATGTCTTTGCCTTTAAAATGGAATTTAAGAGCTGTCAGCTTTCTAGACAGAGTCCCGTACAAAATGGTTTATTCCAGGGCATTCTGCCATTTTGGAACAAAACCCTTCACAAAACCTTAGCCACCGAAACCCCCTTCACCCAGTGTTCATCTACAGTCTCAGCTTTAATTCTGGTGCGTGCTGTTGGAAGTTCTTCAGCTTCCTGCACTGCATTAAAGAGTGCTTTACTGTACCTTTAGCAAAGAAAAGGGGCCTGGGGATCATGATGGTGATGTGTGAATCTGCCCACTGTGCACAACGCAGTCATGCTCATGTCCTGGAAGTGCTTGTGTGCTGCCGGCAACTTCCCTCTTAACTGTTTTCCTTGGCTCTGTGTGCAGGGCTGATGTTCTCATTGTGAGACAATGAGTTTGCTTTTTCTCCTTGTCTTCCTTTTTCATCTGGGCAATACTTCTGGGAATACGAGTGTAGTTCTCACTCCCAGTACCTAGGACTTGACATTGTGCCTTAGATCTGATGAGTGCTTCAGCGACCATGGATGTGGAGCAGGTGTACCTTGGGCTGCTCTGAGAATAGCCCTGTCGCAACAACGCTGATGAATTTTACCATGTTTTGGAGAAAATCAAGTTGAGTCAGTAATCCTGCTGATTTTTGAATAGACGTGAATGAGGACATCGGCCGTATCATCAAAGCTTTGAAAATAGCTTTCAAAACCATACCAGTGTGTTTTGTTTTCACACCTTCTGCACATGACCCTATTTCTAATGTTCATTCAAATGTTCATGTACTCGCCTGTCTATTCAATCTTTATTTTTTTACTAGGGAAAGTAATCTAACTCAGCAGCACGGTGTACTTTCTTCTCCAAGACTGTAATAAACAGTGTTCCTCTAGCCCGCAGGTGTAGTTCTTCTTTCAGCGAGCTGTTGATATTTGGGCATTTGATAATTCCTGTCTACGTTATTTTAGAACCCCAGAGCACCTGTNTTTTTTTTTTTTTTTGTCACCTGGGACCCTGGAAGCATTTGTCCCCTGGGCTTTCAGATGGGTACCTGAAAGCATTTGAGTGCATTTTTGGTGTGCTCATCACAGCAGTGGTAAGGCATGTTAACGATAGTCGAGCAGCTTGGAAGTGGTGTTCTCCTTTCCTTTTGAGGTGCTCTTTACTGGTGTTTGGCTGGAGTCACTATTTTGTCATGTATTCCTTGAGTTTGTTTCTTCTGTTGTTGCTCTTTGCATTACTCCTTTCTATCTCAACCTCTAATTTTCACTTCCGCGGTAAGTTTGAGAGTTCTTATTTTGCATGCTCTCTTAGAGTTTAATTTATAGTTTTCCATGTATTCAGCATGTTTATCATCTTGGACCATTTATATCTCAAGCGGAAAACAGTTTTTGCTGAATTCTCATTTAAGTTTGTCTTAAATCTCATTTCAAGTTTCCTGCATGCTTTTCTTGACCTTTCAAGATCCTTGAGTATGGACACTTTTGTGTTCTGCCAACGTGCTCTTTGTGAAGTTCAGGAGCCTACTTGGTCATCTTCCTCTTCTGCATGCTGACCCCACTGAATGGCTCTCGATTCCTATTTCCTGAGGATTTCATCTGCTGCAATATTTCATAGCGTGACCTTCTAATTAGTAACGACAAAGTTCAAGGCAGCTTTTACATATCCTAATAAAGGTGTGAGTCAAGATGGAAAAAAAAAAAACAAAGCAGGCTTTTCAGGACTCTAGCCGCAGGGCTACCAAAAGCCCATTTGAAGGAACTGAGATCTATGCATGTGATTTTGCTGCCCCATCTAGTGGCTTTCATGTTAGATATCTCTGAAGTTTTACAGTGGAGCTAGGAAATCTGAAGGACACATGGTTCTGGTAAAAATCAGATAAAATGTAAAGGAAAAGTAAGTCCCCAGTGGTGGGGAAGAGACCCTTGTTCTTTCTGATCTGGGTGACAGCCACTGAGACCGGTCAGTGTGTTTTCTGGCTGGCTGATAAAGAAGCGTATCTCTGAATCAGCTTACAGAGATGTTTCCTCATCCAAACCAGAAGGCAATGTGTGGAAGTATGAGAAAGATCAGTCTGAGCAAGAGAAAATTGTGATGTTGAGTGCAAAGAGTAAATCTGTAAAGAGCGTCTTCAGTCATCCTGCCACTTTCAGGTCAATTGTCTTATTTTTCTTGGTGCATTTCTATTAAATCCTTATGTTAATAAATGTGCTTAGTGCTTAATAAATGTGCTTATGGAGTGCTCTGTATACTCTATTAACCTGTGCATCACATATCAAAGAACAGAAATAACAAATATGAAAATTCTCCTCCTAGAAATATTGTTTTGTTTTCTTTCAATGTTCACGTGACCTGCACGAACAGGATACGTGTCATCCCTGTTTGGTTTCATAGTTCTCTTACTGAGTTTATTTTCTATTTAAATTCAATGCTGGTATGTAGCCTCTTAGATTGTTAACTTTTCTCAGGTTTGCTCTACTTAAATCCCTTTTATTTCTAAATATTCCAGTTTAAGATGTTCCTTGTTCTGCAGTATGACCTTCATTTTTTTTCAACATGGTTCTTGCAGTTAGGAACTGCATTTTATTACTCTTGAAATGTAATTATCTCTGATTCCAAACTGTTCTTCATGGTTAGTCTTGGGATTGCTAACATTGTTTTTAGCCCGAAATTTTGTAGGCAGTGGATTCTTTTCACAATTTGTTCAGTCTGGACCGCTCACCCCAGCATCGTATAGAAATTGCTGTTTTCTCCATCCTGGGCAACATCTACCCAGAACAGATGCTTGTCTTGTCATCTTGATAATTGTTCAAGACAAAATACATTTCAGATTTCTGATGTCCATCTCTTCCTGTAGTTAGGAGTGTGTTTTGGATCCTCTGAATCTTTAGGAACTTTCTCATGATTTGTTTGTGTGTCCCACTGATGTTTGTGCTGCATTTCAGCGTTTGTTAGAAATCTGCTCTCCCCCATCTTATTTTTTTCCCCACTATACTTTATTTTGGTATGAATGACAGCTCTAACTGTTCAATGGTCTGTGCCAACATTTGATATATTCAGGCTTGGATATGATCTTAATGAACAGATTTCATCAAGCAATTCTCCTCAGTCATCTGGTGGGTTATCCAATACAGAGCTTCAATATTAAGTCTGTTCTGCATTCCAACTGTTACTTCTTCAGTTTCTTTTTCTCATTTGTCTCAGCGAGACAGGCAAAATCATACTGCAAAGAGTGTCGGGAATCTGTTTTTCTAAATTATAGTCTCTGATAATGCTACTATCCTTGTCCAGTCTTTCATTAGCAGGAGCAAATATATGTTTTTATTTGGAAAAATCTTTGATGGGTTTTCTTATTCTGAGCAGAACTGTTCCCTTCCATACTGCTGCATAATCCCCAGCCTGCATGGGCAGTCCTACAGTGCTCCTGAGCATCTGGGCTGCTGCTTATTGTGCTCCTTCAGTTGATTTTATAAACATTATTTCAAAGAATTTGGGAAGATTTGTTTTTTTATTTTTTTAGTATTCCGTATTATTAAAATACATGCACTAACCCCACGCTCTACTTTCTTAGACTGCAACAATGATGTTAGCAGGGACTAGTGTTGGCAAAGTAGCTTTACCCATGAGATGCAGGCATATGTCTTTATAGACATATGTCTATAAAGTTGGATAGATGAGTTGCCAAGATGTAAATTAAAAGGAAATGGGAAGCTGTGTTGCTGAGCTATTGCTTTATAAACATTAGTGATGTCAGTGTTCCTAAAAGTTTAACTGGTTTGGGAGATATGTACAATTTCTGAGTGTACTTTTGATAGCTTTACAAGTTTTTTATGATAGAGTACTTAAATTATGGCCTTTTCAGGGCTTTTACTATCCATTTGGAGTAGGCCTTAGAAATTTATCTTAAAAGTGCATTAGTTAGAAATTATTCCAGCCATTCATTTTGAAATAACTTGCCACATGATGAACTTAGTGTGCTAATTACATTATGAAGAATGACCTGACCAGGTAGTGGTCCTGATCAGAGGACTGAATGGAAACATTTAAGTGGGTTTCAGATGAAGCATACTAACACTGGTAGCTTGTTTGATCCATAATTTTTGTTTTCTGTTTTGCCATATAAAATATTTCCCCACAGAATAATTTGAGTACACAAGTGAAGGATTTTTTTATTTTTTTTTTCCTGTTGGTTAGTTGGTTGGTCGGTCTTGGATTTTTGGGCAATGATTATTTGCTTGGTTTATTTTTCTCCTAGTGAAGTCTTATTGTAGTAGTCCATTGTAAAACTAGTTTTCATTTGCCCAGAAAAAACCTTAGTGCTCAGTGTATTGTCAGTATCTGAGAGTTTTGTATGACTCCTGTGCATGTTTTTGGGTCTTTAATTATTGTGAAAGAAGCCTTAGAAGAAGGTATGAATGGCAGGCTATTACATTTCTCAGGTCTACACATTGGTGAACTGGATAGGGAATATGAGTTGGTGTGAAAGCTCTTTTCTCAGATAAGAGATTTTCAATGTGTTCTCTAATTATTATTTCTTTTTTGGCTCTTTCAGGTATTCACCTATAAACAGAGCACAATCACTCACCAAAAAGTAACGCCTATGCATCAGACAAGTACAGAGAGTGTGGAAGACATGGCAGCGCTAGTAGATCTGCATGAAGGCTCCATTATGCATAACTTATTCCAACGATATCAGCAGGATAAAATCTATGTAAGTTTCTTCTGAATTTAAGAAAAATATCCAAAGGCAATGTTTTTGTCTGTGTAACCAACACGTGTGTTTCGTTGTTCTGTGATATCTCCCTTCTTAACGTTCTTCAGTTCTTCGTGCATCTCCACAGAATTGAAGCATGTCTTGTCTAGGGACTTCTCACCAACAGCAGTGGAAGGGGAAGGTAGCTCAGTGCTGTCAAGGAACTCCCTTGCAAGCCTCAAAAATCTGCTATACTGCATATGCTTTTTTTACACTTCCATTGGCAGAGTTATGTAAAAGAGTGTTGTTTTTTCCCCTTCTCCTTTAGCTTCTCTGCTCCAACGGTATATGCTACATACGTCACTGGAAATGATTCAGTGGGATTTATTTGTGACTGTCATTTGGAGATCCAGTTGTGACCAACTTCTCACTTGTAATTATAATAGTAAGGGGATGGTATAATTATCAAGCTGAGGATCTATTCAGTTAAATACAGATAGAGTTTTGGATATGTGAAAGCACACAGCTGTTTAGGAAATCTCAAAAACTAGGAATTAGTCTATACATAACTCTTTTTCTCAGCTCTATAATGAAGGTTAGATTGTGATTAGATTTAACTGTTCTTTAAATATTTTCTTTAGTCATGGTCTGTTTAGATGTTAATCTTCTCTGAATCTAGAACTACACAAAATGTGAGAAAGATATAGGGAATATTAGTAGCTGTTCCAGGTTGAGAAATTTCACTTTTCAATTGTTCAGTGGTTTTGACTGTTGTTTTTTTGTTGTTGTTTGTTTGTTTTTAAGAATACTTAACAGAAATTATTTTTGTTTGAATAATCTTTTGAGATCTTTGATTTAGCCACGTACTTTATGCTTTATTCTAAACTTAGTTTATTAAGATCAGTGTCTTTATTTTTAAACATGAACATATCTTGACATAAAAATTTCCCTTTATTCAGAAATTTCTTTATTATATAAAGCAAGAAAGGGTACAAGGAATCTCTGTTCCTTTGTAAATTACATCTAAAGGGGCTTGTACTGAGAATCCTGAATGTTGAGGCAGTTCTCTTTATGGAAGTCTTTGTAAATTTTTTACTGAAAGTATATGAATTATTTTGCCTTTGTGAAGAAACAGTAAACAAAAAATGAGCAGCAGATATGAGCAACCTTGCATGCACAGGTAAAGTGGTACTTGAGAATTTAATTTTCCACTAGTGTTGTTAGATTAGACTATAACATTTTGGTGTGAGTCAAAAAAAGTTTTAAAAACCATTCTGAGCAATTACCCGTGCTCAGATGTGGGATGTGGGTGTTAACCTTTCCCCTTTTACAGAGTGTGAGTATAGAAGGGGGTATTGTTTTGAAGAGGTGAAGAATATCCTTGTTCTGAAGAGACATGTCTTGGTTTATTTCCTAGCTTGTCAAGACAGGTTTAGGGTATTCTGATACTTGGTGCTCGATGTGGTGTACGTTTCTAGACAAACAGGTTTGTGTGCTATTAGTGATGACAGATCTTCAGTTGCTGCTGAATATTCACTGTCCTTTCAGCTTTGCTGGTTTTATTTCTTTTTGGTACAACTCACCTGCAAATTGATTGAGTGAAAGTGATTGGAAAAAACAGGTGTGTTTTGAACTACATATAAAAGTCTGTTGTCTTGTATATGTAGCCAGGGACGATGTAAGAAACACCGTCTTCTCTGTCCTCATTGGTACCTCCAGTCTTGCTGTGCCAATTGCAATATATTATCAAGATAGGGCTCCAGGAGCAGAAACCCTGAGAAAAGCATGTTGAATAGATGGCATAATTTTATGAGAACATAACAGGTTTTAGGAGGAGGTATTGTCAGAAGAATCTGTTCAGTCCAGGACCTCTTAACTGTGTTGAGCTGTTCAGTTATATTTCAATGCTAAAAATATAACTTTTTTTAGATAGTTTTTTATTTTTTTCAAGAGAGAGAGAGAAACTTGAAGACGCATTAGCTTTACCCCTGTTAAACACATAATTGCAGCTGAAGAATTAGGTTCCTGGTCATTCTTCTGTGGGACTAGTCTAGTTCTCATAAAGGACAGTGGAGCCCATTGCATGCCAAAAGCAATCAAAACTTTCCAGATTGTACATTTGCCTTCTCTCTTTCTTCCAAAAAGTCCTCTCCTGTGGCCAGCAATCGCTTCATCACTGAAGCTTATACATTGTGTCTTATACCCGCATCAGCACCTTATTTGTATCTGTCCCTTGTGCAGCAGGGATAAATCAGGAACATGCTCTACTACACTTTGAGCAGAGGGACTAGTCATCTCCTTGGAAGACTTCATCATTGAATAAAACAGGCATATAGTTGCCACGTCCTGGCTTTCAGTTTACAGATGCTTGTCATTGCCTCTCTGTTTACTTCTGCCCTACTCACCTCCTTGCCCATCTTCTGAGTGAGGGGGAAAAGTGTATTTCGTGGCTTTTATCAAGTTACCTGCTTGTAGTATTACAAATATATTAGTGTGGTTCTTGAGTTTAGCAATTCTGTGTTTTTTTTTTTGTTTTTTTTTTTTTTCTGTGGCAGTAGGACTAGGAAGCACCTTTGTACCCAAAATAAGGAATGCAATGAATTAGGACATAAGTTTGGAGGCTTCCTTTTTCACACACACACACACAAAAATGGTATGAAGTGAAATACACAAAACTGGGGTGTAAAGTATTTCTTGGAAAATTTTTAGAAATACAAAAGAAATAGTTTAAAAGAAATTTAAGCAGTTGCTTTCCCAGGGAGACAATATTTATGCAAGCCTTCCCCTGTTGTGTATTTGATGAGCTGTTTGTCCAGCAATGAGCATTTCAGTAAATATCTTCAGATGTTTGAGTTCAGTTTACTTTTCCTTCACTTAATAACATTTTTGCCTCTTCATCTCACATAATCATACTGTTATTCTTAAACTCCTTGTTATTTCCTAATTAATACTATAAAATATATTTGCTGTAGATGTCAAGGATTGTCAAACACATCACTGACTTTCTTTACTGCTGCCAACAGCTTCAGCTCTAAAGGTCAACATAGGATTTTATGTATTTCTTCCCTTTTTGAGGCATGGGGTGGTGGTGGGGTGGGTGTCAGACTGTGTTCATAGCATAAATGATGCCTGGTTTTGTACTTAACGAGTTGAGGCACTTAGCTGAATCTGTGTTGTTAGTGAGAAGAGCAATGACAAAATTTGTTGTGATCTGTGTGTCCATCTTTTTATATCAACATCAGGTCTGTCAACATCTGATTGTGATACTTTTTGTCTGTTTTTCTGTCAAAGAAAAGAATGCGTGTTTTCCCCTTTTAGTCTGTGAGAAGCATAGGCTATACATGCTCTTCCTAGATTCCTCAAAGCAGGCTTCTGTCTGGTATTTTTTCAGCTTTCTTGATTAATACAACTTTTATCTAAAATTTTCTTCTGAGCCACACTGGAAAGAAGCAAGTTTAGTACCGGTGATGGGATGCTGGAGGGTTTCTGTTGCTACTCTCTCTCTCCCTATTTTACTTAACAGGAACAGCTTGAGAGCTTTTAGACAAGGTTTAACTCCCATGTTTGAAGGTTCAGACTAGCTTGCGTGCCAGGTTGGTGTGCGGAGAAATATAGAAAGACAAACACCAGTGCTAAAAGTGGAAAGTGCCCACATTGGAAAATGGAGCCTTTTGTGAAGGCGAGTGAGGGATTTTGTTGCCTCTGAAGCCAAGCCAGGACTGAGCACATGATGTGGAGAGGGGAAGTGCTGAGGCGGCCATTCTTGTCACTGTTCAAAGAGAGACTTGTTCCCTAAGCTGTTGATTCAGGTTTACTTTTAGTTAAATACACATCATGAGAGAGGCCAACTTCATCTTGGAGAGACGATGCCATAAACCACATCATGTATGGATTGTACTACAGGACACACAAATTACGGTGTCCAAGCTGGCTGCGGGAGGAGTTGCTGTTCTCTTGTCTCTGTGGCCAGCGGTTAGGGGCTGGTGCAGGCAAGTGAATTAGAGTGATTTAGGCAAGTGACTGAAGAGGAGGCCTGAAAATAACTGCCGTATACATCATGCACTCCCCTACAGAGATTTCCAGTGCCAAATCAACCCTCATATGGCCATGTTCAGGCAGCAAACAAGTTCCAAAGCACTTTTAATTTTTTTTTCCTGTGGAATTAAGTTCTAAAGTACAAGGTAGGCCCATTTCTCTTTGAAGTGGTGTTTATTCGACAGGTGCCATTTTGTTTAGACTGGAAACATGCCCACGTGCCCAGGGTAGCATGCTGGGTCCAGCAGCCCCCTGTGGGCCTGGCCGGAGGCCTCTTGGAGCAAAGGGAGTGTGGTGGCCAAGAAGGGTGAGAGAACATAGCCTATTTTTGCTGTCTTTCAAGTTAGGACTGTAGCTTGCCCACCAATAATCATAACCATGTGGTAGGTTTGTGTGCATCTGTATGAAAAGCTTCTGTACCAGCCACGTAGGCATGTAGTGCTGTAGCAGCCACATCCTCATCAGAGGAGGATGGTAGCAGTTAGGAGCTCAGTGTTTCTGGCTGGCTCTCTTTGTCTCTTCAGCTGACCTAACAAACATGATATAACTTGGATGAGAAAGCAAAATTTCTTTAAGTCTTTTAAAAA
>WBMW01001218.1:1157048-1184188 GCA_013396635.1 Penelope pileata | reverse complement strand
TAATTCTGTTTGCAGACTGAGACACTTTAGTATCCAGGTCAGTTGCTGCCCTGTGAATTGTTTGTCTAGGATTTTGCATACTCATTTTTTTCGAGTAAAGTAAAACTCATTTCAGGTGCAGCGCAGTTTCTCTGTCAAAAGTGCCATGTCAACAAGAAGCAGATGTTGGTACACATTATACTGGGAAAATCGTAAGCATACTGAGGTCTTGGTTAATTAAAGAAAGAAAGACGGATGTAATTTATAAAGTTTGAAAGCACTCCTGTTTGGATGTCCTCTACTACTTTAGGTGGAGGCAGACAGACAAAAGAAGATAAGTAAAAGACAGTAGTCCAAACATGTTTTATTAGAAAGACAAAAAGTGTCATGATTGTTTTCTTAAGCAGAAGAACTTGGATGCACTCCCTGCAGAAAATGGACCTTAAACAAGGCCGTATCAGGTACTTGTACACCATCCTGGACAGCTGAACAGCTTTGGTCTTTGGGCTGCCATGCTCGGTAGTGTCAGCCATTGACTAAGGAAGAATAGTGACCATTTAAGCCACTTGGTAATCAGCATTTCATTCTCATTTTCAGTAATATTGTTAATTTACATGAGTAATTTTTTGAAAGAGGCCAAAGCATTTCCTTACTTTGACATAAATTGTGTGAGTAGTACTATCTTATTCAATATAAGATGTATATATATTAGTAGTCATAGAATCATAGAATGGCTTGGGTTTGAAGGGACCTTAAAGATCATCTAGTTCCAGCCTTCCTGCTATGGTTGCCACCCACCAGATCAGGCTGCCCAGGGCCCTGTCCACCCTGGCTTTGTCCAACTTACAGCAGCCATGTCCAGCCCGTGGGCCCCATGCGGCCCAGCACAGCTCAGACTACGGCCTGCTGCTGCGCAGAGCCCAGTGGCCCACGCCAGCCCCAGGTGTGCAGCTACTGCTGAGAAACAACCAAACCATCAGTGTGCTGTTTAACTCTGTCTGAGCTGAACCCAGGAGAAGGAGGAAGTGCAGTGCAGTGCAAACTCAAGTTCTGACAAATAATTTCATGCATTTTGACACACTGGCTAAACACAGTCCTGTGAACAGCAAAAAGTATGCAGCCTTGCTTTCCATTTTGATAAAAGAATTTGAGAATAGGTTTCAAGATTGCGAAAAAAAATCATTTTTTTGGTATATTTGTGACTCCATTTTCAGTCAACATAAATACTTCACCTGCATATTTTCAAAAGAAACGTAGATTTCCAGTCAGATATTCGCTTAAAGAAAAATGTGATCATGTCTCTCTCCTAGACTTTTATGAGGCCTCTCTTGCCAGAGAAAACCGTCCCTCACTCCTTAATCACCTTATTCACATCGTTGCTTTTTGGCGGTATGTAAATTTGTGGACAACTTTTTGCAAGGCTGAAGCACAGGAAGTGTAAAATTCCATGAAAAATCTCTGATGAACACCTTGAGGACTCACGAAGAATTGCAACCACTTTCATCAAACTAGACTGATGTATTAGTTTCACAAAAAAATAAGGTCAAATATCTGACCAGTTTTATGTTTTTGTTACTCTCTCTTTTATGTTTTAATAAAAAACATATTTTTTAAAAAAAGTGTTGTTAGTTGTATGCATTAACTATGCTACGTATTTTATACGCGGCCCAAGACAGCTCCTCTTCACTCAGTGTGGCCCAGGCAGGCCAAAAGGTTGGACACCCATGATCTATGGGGATGGGACATCCACAGCTTCTCTGGGCAACCTCTTCCAGTGCCTCACCACCCTCTGAGTGAAAAATTTCCCCATCAGTTGCTAAGATTGCTTGAAAAATGCCTACACATAGCTACTTAACCTCCATAATTAGCATGTTGTGCTTACACACGTCAGATAATGTTTTCAAAATGTAGTTCAAAGAGAGTTCCTGTCTCCAAGCATTAATTACAACTTCCATTTCACATCTGTTATTGGAGAGCAGTAGACAAAATCTATATAAACACAGCTGGCATTTAATTGGAAATCTAGTGGAATCTATTTCTAGTGATCATTATTTCTAAAAATGCTCAGTTAAGTAGATCAACAACTGTCTGCCAAAGGCCAATTACCATTATTTCGTTATTTTTTTCTTTTGTGTACATATTAGAGGAAGAACACAGCTGTAATAATCTGAATAAAAGTAAACAAATGCCATCAGCTGATTTAAGCTAGTTTTCTTCTTTTTGAATTCCTCCTTATTGCTGAACTTGGGACACTGCTGCTGGTAATAATAATAATAAAGATGTCTGCCTGAATGAACTCTACTGAAAATATTGGGGATTTTTAACATTCAGATCTTAGCAAATGTTTTCGTCTGAGTTGTCGTGATCAACATGGTATCATTTAACAAGGGAACTACTCAGAAAGGTCTATGTAATTGAGTGCATTGTCGTGTATGCAATGGCTACACAAACAATTTGCTATTAGTTATATTTCTGTTATGGTTCGTAGCAGGTTAGGTACTTGTAACCTGCTCCGTGTATGTGCTGCAGTAGGGATCTTACCAGCTGTCATCATTGGGCTGTTTCAGTGGGGGGAATGAGGAGGAAGAAGTAGAAGTTAAAAACATCTGTTAAAACATCAAAAAACCTTGCTCTTTCTGTCTCCTTTATACCACTGTTTTTCATTACATTCGTCCAGCTAGTAAAAGAACAAATAATGCATGCAGAACCAATAGGGTAAATTCCTGTTGTTTCCTTGTGTTTTGAATCAGACCTCAGCCTACTTACTGGTAACTATTGAAAACTGCAAAGTAGGAATCTATGATCTTGTACAGGCTTTGGCATTGATAATGGTATTGCTAACGTGTTCTTAGATGCAAAGGATTGCTTTTTGCATTGGTTTCTCCGCATCTTCATTGAATGTCACTGGTAACTGTATGAACTGGGAAGAAAAAAATGTAGACCAACTTACTGAATCTTTTTTTTTATTTTTTAATTGTCAGAACTTTGTAAATGGTGCTGCACACTTTTGCATGCACTTCTGTTTTGCTTGCAAGTAAACTTGGTCTCCTTTCTTCCAGGTCTGTTGCTCTCAAACGTGTACAAAGGAGGGCAGGAATTTGAACTCTGAAATTTAAGCCATTTGTCTGTCACCAGCACGTGTCTTCCCAAAATGAATTGGGCTTTGAGTGTAAAGTGAGCTGTACAAAATTTACTGCTTGTGCTACACAGACCAACTGCCTTATTCACATATTCCACTAATTTAAAAATAGAAAGGCTATGGACAACCAATTTAAGTTCAGAATGAACTAAATTACTTCTATAGCTGTTGTCTACCTGCATAAGTGGAGTGTTGATTCGTAGTCAGACTGATGTCTGTCAGCATTTCCTTCCAAATAGCAATGGGTTCCAGAAGTTGCCTTGAGCAGATTTTTGGCTGCTGCTACTGTTTGCCATCTTAAATTTTCTAGGCCCCTGGCTATTTGGTAGCAGTTCAGTGCCATCTGACAAAGTACCTGGAACTGACTTCAGTTATTCTCACTTTTAATTTCTGTTTTCACACTGTGCTAAAGCATATTTTCTGCTCCTCCTACTTGCCTCCTTAAAGAGCCCTTTCTACAGAAGAGGTTTTAAAACATTTAAGGACTGTGGAAGTTTCAAAAATCTGGGTAGATGTCAGTATGTGATATACTTCCAGGCAGCATGACGTTAATCTCCAAAGCTTTATGCTAAAAATATTTCTTCTGTCTTCTAGAGGAGCTGATTTTGGGGATATCGTTGACCAGATTTTTTGTTTTTGTTTGCATGCGTTTTCTCTGAGAAGTCCCTTTGTCTCACTGAGGTTATTGATAGGAAAGAAGAACTTTTTTTTTCTTTGCCTGAGGATTAATTAGACCTTCAGACAGCTTTCAAAAAATCATTTGAGCATTGTACAATAACATAGCAGGAAGAAGAAGCAATTTGTGGCCACAGGCCATTTGAAATGAAGAGCCATGGGGTCTCCACTCTGTATGGAGCCTTTTCTGATTTGAGCTAGAGATCTCCTCATTAGAGCTAAGCTGTTCACTTGTGCACACAGATTGCTCCAGTCTGCGATGTGCAAGCCTACAGCTGCATTCTGTATTGAAGCAAATGAAAATGACAAAAATCAATGTCTCATCCTGATCGATCACATTATTGTATTCAGGAGGTCACCTCTTCACTTGGCCACGGTGAAGAAAGAGTTTTCCATAAGCAGGAGATGTTTTATATAAAGTCTATGCATTAGATCACCGAAGGTGATTATCCTGACATCCACTAGGATAGGCCTGCTTACATGGTAGGGATTCTCTTGTTAGTCAGCAAAAAATGTGATAAAAACACATTTGCTGGGCTGCAAAGTACCACTTATTTCATGAAGACTAACATCTGTCCTTGGAGAGGCTTGGGAGCAGAAAAGTATTGCTTAAAGTTCAATACCAGGGGAATCTTAAGGTCACGTTAGTTGGATTGAAGGGTGAACACAATGCATAGAAATGAGGATGCTGTTGCCCCACAGTTCCTCTGATTATCTGAAATTGTGTATAAATATTTCAAAGCTATCTAAAATCTTACTACGAGCTGTGCCAGTGAAAAGAAGCAGAAAGCCCAGCTTTGAAAATGCTGAAATGTCTTTTATTCCACAAATCCGACCTATTCTCAGCACAGGAAGTGAAGAGACCATCAGGGTGGTGGCTCGTAGAAGAGACTGATGCAGTGTGGAGTGAACCACATAGGAAGGTGCAGTTAAGGGGTGTGAATGCGTCTGAGAAGACACTTGCAGGAAACAGTGAGAGAGAGAACATTTGTCAGGTGAGTCCTGGATATAGGCAGCTGCCTGTTGGCACTTGATCTTAGCAGTGTTCTCTGTCTTATTCTAGTTCCCTTCAACAGGTTGTCTCCTCAGGATGCTGAGCCTCGTATTTGTAGCATGGCCTGTGTGCTAACAAACGTCATTTTGCAATCAATTCTACAACTGTCTTCGAGCAGAAGAAAGGAAAATTTAAGGGTCATAATGATCTGTGCATTGACAAAGAGAACAGCAATAAAGGAAACAGAAGCTGTTGTAAATTTGGGCTGTTGGAAACCCACCATGAGTCACCAGACATGGTGAGGGCTGCAGAAGCCCAAGCATGTAAGGATGATTACAGAGTATGATATTTCCCTCACAGAAATGGCTTGATTGGTTAAAAACATCTAAACCTGTAGTCTAGTCATTCAACTTGATTATGGCCTTTAAGAAAGGAGCTTGGCTTCAGACATTTTAGCTTATAATTTAGGGAGAAAACTGAATTCCATTCCACTGAAATGAACATGACGCCAACTGAAATATGAAGCATCCTTACCACAGAAAGGATAAATCAAGATCCTACCATGAATAAGAGCATTAATTATCGTCCTTCTTAGGCATGCCTGTGCCCCTTCTTCTCCCTCCCCTAAAAATCACACCAAAATATGGTCCAGCCATCTTTCTCTTTTTTATGCTGACATGTGTGTAGTGGCTGACCTTGTTAACTTAGCCTCAGCATACGCACAGTCATCATTATGATTAATCTTTTTACCTGAGAGAACTGGGAACAATGGAGGCGGTGCCTACAGCATGTAGACGAACACTTCTGTTCCCAGGCTTTGCACCCCAAAACCTTGAAATTTAGCGTTGAAAAGCTACAGAAGTTTGAGAGCTATTTTGTGGTCTATCAAGAATTGTCTGCATTTTGAAAGTGCTGGGAAAGCCTGGGTATTGTAATTTGTTAGTGTTACAGTAACCTTGATGATTTAAAGGTATGAGAGAGATGAGACTTATGGGAAACAGTGATAATCTTTTAAGATGTGTTGTCTGAAGGTAGCACACAGTATCTTTCTAGTGAGCCAATTGTACTTCAGTTTTATTTAAGTTTCCCATATATTAAGGGCAAGCCCAGAAAATGATATTTGTTGAATAAATCATCAGGTTGATACACTATCAACAACAATAAAACAAAAACCAACCAACCCTTCCTTGTCAGATGCAGAATCAGTTCCTTCAGTGACTCCAACAAAGTCAGAAGTTGCTCAAAATCAATCTGGAAACATGATATTTGATGCGTCTGTAAATGTAATTTTGTTTTTGTAATAGGGATAGGTGGGTTTTGTTCCCAAAGCAGAAAGTCTTGAAAGTGCTCTGAAAAGAGAGTTGGCCTGGACAAAGTGTTATCATAATGCTAATGTGTAGCAAAACAACTTAATTCTGTCTGGTCAGTTCCAATGCTTCTAGCGTCATGCTAAGCAATGTCATGGAGTGTATTGATATTTGGTGTCCTTGAAGGAGCACAGTGATTGAAATTGAGGAATGTAATCTGCTTGTGCCTGTTTCAATGGTGCAACCAGTTTTAGCTTCTCTTGTGACTGTTTATCAAATACTTCATTTGGGATCAGCATGTAATGCCCTTTAGCAGAGTTCACCTGCCTTCTTGCCCACCCTCCCTGTAGTACAATGTGCAAAACTTTAAAAAAATTTTAAAAAATTATTTTAATTCCTTTTCTATTCTTTTTGTTTACTTATTTAATAAGGAAAAATTGAATGTCTCAGATGCTAGAAGTCTGGGAATTACAGAGGAGTCCGTTGATATAGTGGGTAAGCAGAGGTCACAAGAAAAACAATGTGGGATAAAACTTACCCTTACATGGGAAAAGCAAGCTTGGGTGAAACAGAGATCGTTAAAGAAACTTTGGGAATAGGGAAGCTATTGTGGAGATGCCTAAGTCTTGGCATAAGAGGGAAGGAGGGCAGATGGTTGCTGGGCATGGAGCAAGGCTGAAAGGACATACACAAAAAAGGTTGTGTGAAGGGGAAAAGGTGGAGAGCAATGGTGGTCCTGATCTATGTAGTGTGTTTGGTTTCTAGGATTAATGAAGTGATTGGGTACTAGAACTGCCTCCTTATATGTTGCTTTTCTGTGTAGAGATTCTGAAAAATTTTTGAAGGGGAAATTTCTTACTTTTTCCTCTTTTACTTAGAAAGCCTTTTCTACATGGGAAGGAAAAACGTTTAAAATTATATTTAGTTAAACTGTTGCAAACTTGTGTCACATTTTAAGCTAACTTGAAAAAAGATTGTTTTAGTCTATAAAGTGTATGTAATGTTAGATGGGACTACTCTGACCATTGTAAGTTTTTCTGGAGTGTTCCTGTGGGTCTCTGAAATCTTTGTGAGCTCTTGAGCCCTGTTAAAGAACTGAGTTGTTCTTGAGTGTTTGAAGAATTCTGGAGTGATTTTAAGATATGAGGTTTAAAACTGAGTGCTATCAGAAGACAAATAAGCAAAACAAGCAAACAAAAAAGCATTTGGAGAACTGATGAAAAATGTCTTCTTTTCTGAAGTACATCTTTCATTTTGACTCTCGTGATGCTATCGTCATACTGAATGCGTGGCTGAGAAGATGGAGTTCAAACTTCCAATTTTGGAAGTCTTCTTAGAGGATCAGCAAACAATCTCATTTCCTCTTTTTGTGTTAAAATGGGGAGCAGGAGCTTCTGCAGGTCATGACCAGAACTGTTCTGGGAGGTGCATTATTAATGGAAAATATCAGTAAAAATTTAAAAGCAGAAAAGGTGGACAACATTTTAATTTGTTAATCATATCACTGCATTGTGATTCGGACTGAATTGCTCAAGTTTCATTTATTTTTGGGTAAAAAATTATTTATTTTTGTGATCTGATAATGAGTTGTTGCTGATTTAGTCCATAACAAAAGAAACCAGGCTTGTGATAGAAGCCCTGCACAGTATTTCTTTGAAATACCCCCTCAGACTTTTTCAACAGGAGATCTTCAGAAATCCTATCTGTTTGCTAGTACCCTGGCAGACATGTGAGTATTTTTGCTTTGGAGTGCTTTCATGAAAACAATCACCTATTGACTGCAAGAATCAGATTAGAAACTGCAAAGAACAAAGAGAAAAATTGATTCACTCTCTTTTAAGCGAAGCGGAAGTGACGTTCTTAGGTGAAAATATCTTTTCTGCGATTTCATCTAACAGCTGCCTTGCGATGTTAGCATAGTAAAGCAATTCAGAGTTCCTGCTTCGAACCGTTAACCATTTTAATTTGCAATATAAATGATGCCTGGTGCAGGAGTAGCTCAGGAGATAACACGACAGCCCTGGCTTTTTTATGTGCGTCTTAGCACCGGTTTAACTTGCTGCTAACATGCTTGCACTTGCAAAACTGGAAAGCCCACCCTGTGAGTGAGCAGTCCAGCTGGGGGGCTGATCATGGCTCGCAGGGAAGGCAGGAGGCAGAGCCCTGTGCGGGGACAAGTGGGGTGAGCAGCCAGCAGCTGCCCTGTGTGTGGGTGACTGTCAGACCGTGCCTCAGTCCCTGAGCTGGGGGCCCGTAGAGGTGCCAGGGTGCCACGTGCTGGCAGAAAGAAGATCAATGTTTAATAAAATTTATTAAAAGCGTGGGATAGTTAGTAGGTGGGAAGAGTAGCAAACCTGGAAGTGCTATAGGAAATGGTCTCTTGTAACAGAATTTGCTCAGTCTGGAGGTGTTTATATAATTTTTAGAAAGTTTTGCTTAAGCCATGGTGAAGATTGTCTCATGACAAGAGACGTGGTGCCGAAGTGGGCTGTGTTCACCTCTTGTGATGTTTACAGTTCGGAGCAGGAGCCGCAAGAAGAGTCACACTGAAGTTATCAGTGGTGCAATTTAGCCAGTGCTTTATCACCAATATGATCAAAGACTATTGTGGTGATGTTCTATGATGTATTTGATCATGCAAAAGCTATGGAGTAGGTACTCACAGTTACAAATGTAGGCGGTATGTATCAGTGTTCATATGTTTGGTGGGAAGTGTTGTTTGTTTGTCGTGGCATCTGCTATGGCATTGTGTCTCAAGTTACTATTCTTACTTTTTAATAAGACTTTGGTCGGACTTTTCAATAAGGTAAAGAGGGAGATCTGTTGTGGTCTGTTATATTGGCTATACCTGCGCTATGTTCATGTAAATTAAAAAGCAAACAAAACAAACAAGCAAAAAAAATAAAATTTTGCCTGTTCAACCTGTGCTGAAATATTTATTGAACTGAGGGAGTTTGTTCTTAGAGACTTCCTCATCAGTTATTTAAGAACCGAAGAGGGGATGATCCCAGGAAATGAAGCGGTTGTCTCAGTGCTGTAATTGCCCTGTGATACGATCTTGTGTTGAAAGGGTATCTTTCCTCTAGCTGAAACCTTATGAGCTATTGCACAGCATGGGGATTTTTATAAAACGCACGGATTGAAAGCTCACTGCTCTGTAAAATACAGCTCGGTTACAGTGAGGAGGAATATTCCCCTTGCATCTAATAAAATTGTCATAATTTCAAGGACATCTCTGTAATCCCCTTAGCAAAAGCTCAAAGCTGCTGCTTGTGTTGAGCTCAACAGAGGATGAACAGATGGATAATGGGAAACAAAATAGCAGGGTAACAGTGAGACAGAAGAGCTGATACACCATGATAATTACTTATTAATTAAGGGGAAGAGGTAGGAGGCAGGTAGATGTGGAATGTAAATACCATGGAGATGTGGAAGAGCTTGAAAGAGAGAGGAAAATGTGAGGGAGCTGATGGTTGGGGAGCCATGGCAAGTGCCTGTGCGGAGGCTTGCTGGGAAGGCACTGCAGGTGGAGGCTGTGGGGCTGCTTCGTGGAGCCCTCTCTGGGTAAGGAACGTGAAGAGAGCCCCGGTCCTGCTGTGAGCTTCATAGCTGATTCCTGGTGGTGATGACAGGGTTATCTGCTGACAAGACGTCTGTCTGTACGCAGGGACTGTGTTACAGAGCAGCTGCCCAGATCTCTGCAAGCCCACAGCAGGGCTGTGGAAGCCAGGTGTTAGCTTCTGGCATGTAACCTCACAAAGAGTGCTTAACGAAATCAGTGTCACAGTGATAACACCACACACACCTCATGATATGTCAGTCCATTTCACGTGCCTCAGAAATGCACTAAAAATTCTGGAGATAACGAGCTTAATGTTATCTCCTGCCTCACTTGGTTTGATTTTATTTGGAAAATATATTCATCTGGAGGATGACTGTGAAGCAGGTGGAAAAGACTGAAAACAAACGGCAGCGCAAAGGGACCGTTATACATGATCACGTTACCACAGCTTGACGAGTTATGGGAATGGGCACAAGCTGCTACCTGGATGGCTTTAACTGATGTGCTCTCTAATTGCAGTGGGATAGAAATGAATGCCTCATCAATTGTCTGTGTGCCTCAAAGCAATAATAAATTGTTGTGTGAATTCAGTGTTCTGGGAACACGTGCCAGTTCACGTGCTTTTCTTTGGGCCTGGTGCTCACCATGTTATCTGATTCTTGTTGTAAAAAGGGGCAACAGAGAAGGATTTTGATGCTGTGCGTGGAAAAATACTTTTGCACCAATACTTGGAGCCTATGGATACAATTAGATCCAGTAACTTCATGAAGTCCTTAGGAATGCATGAAAAGCAAATGTTCACCAGTGCTCGCTGATGCTCCTCTGCAGCTGTAAACGGCATTGACACCAGAATGAAGAGCTGGGAGGCTCTGTGCTGTAGACAGGGTAGACATGGGAACTTGATGGAGGTGGAAACAACTTTCACCCTTCTGTTGCTCATGTCTGAAGGGGAAAACTATTATCCACCCTTACCAAACTCCATGAGGAGTGGTAGGCTTTTGGAAACATCTGCTTGTTGTCTTTCATTTGTGAGGTTTGTTATTCTGTTCTACCTCGTGTCTAGTAACAGCTCTGGTTTATGTGCTTGCAGACGTACATTGGTTCCATAGTTGCCTCTGTGAACCCTTACAAGACCATCCCAGGCCTGTATGACTGCGCTGCCATGGAGCGATACAGCAAGCACCACATGGGAGAGATTGCACCACACATCTTTGCTGTGGCGAATGAGTGCTACCGCTGCCTCTGGAAGCGTCACGACAACCAGTGCATCCTCATCAGGTAAATGGCTGCTGCTCTCATTATCTCTGGCTGTCCCTAATGGTGAACCTCTCGAGATTTAGAAACAGGTGTTTGGACTGAGTGGGGAGGAAAGTTCCAAAAGAAAGCAGGCTTTCAATCATCAGAGTTTTGGGAGAGAGCTTTGAAGTTGCTGTGTTTCATTCTGTAGGCCTCTAAAAAACATCCACGTGCAGCTCAATGATTTGTCACCACTAGACCCTGAACCATGTATCTAGAGGGAAAAAAAAATCTACAACAGTCTTGAGAAATGCTGTAAATAACAATAGCAAAAGAGAAAACCCTCACCTTTTCAACTGCTGATTTTGCCTGACTGCTTTTCCTGTCTTAATCTCATTCTGCTTTAATTTAATGGCATTTTAATAGTTTCCCGTTTGATCCACTGCGTCACTGGTATTCAGGATCTTGCCGCTGCCAAATGTGCATTGAGAGCAGTTGGCATTTCAATAGCTTTTAGCAGCTTTCTCCTCCTCCTTCATCCATACTCCAGAAGAGCAACAAACAGAGCCAGCTCTTTGCCTGGTGTGGCTCCTTGTCCTCGTCCTGCCAACTCAGCTGCATGCATGCACGGGGAAACTGAAGCCCTGCTCACCAGATAAGCAGGACCAGCCAGAGGCAATCACAGCATGGCACCTTCAGGCCCCATAGAGGGGCTGTGAACTGTGCAGGGAGAGACTGTGTTTTCCGTCCCTCTCCCCTTCAAAGTATTTTTGTGCCTGTTCGCTCTTTGTGTCCTGCAGCCTACAGCACATTAAATGTGACCAGAATGAGAACTCAGACACCAGGTGACACCATAGTGACTGTCTCCCAACCTCACAGGGAGTCCATGTGATAGCAGTGAGACCAAACTGGCTGTCAGGGCAGAGAGAGGATGAAGCAAAGTGAGAGCAGCACTTTTTGCAATAGGCAGTTTTCACCAGCAATTAAAATGACAGAGCAATTTTCAAGGTTTCCTGGATAAGGAGAGGATTTGTTGCATGTAGTTCAGCACAAAAGCTGTTGTTAGAAATTTGGATCAGACGCAACACAGCTAGCTCTCTTTTCAACTTGCTGAAAGCTCTTGGCTCACAGTTCCTGCCCATCTTCTCCTATGGGCAGGTCCTGCATGGTAATGAGAAAGACACGGGTGAGCTATGTGTGTTTTTTCAGCTTTCTTCAACTGTATTCTTCCATTTTTTAAAAAATTTAATACATAGTGCTATGCACGTGAAGCTAAGTCCAAGTGACACTTCAGGTGAAATGCAAAAAGATCTTTGTCATGTAAAAATAGCTAGTCTGAAGACATGACTCCATGGTGTAATGTCAGGCAATTACTTGTGAATAGCCCACAGACTCAAATTCTGGGGTCTGAAATCTTACCTGGTGCCTAACAGGTGGCCATTGTTATCTTTATTAATTCTATCCTTCCGGTTTCCCACAAGCTGCCAAGAGAAAAGCAGGTTGCGTCCTAAAAAGGAAGCAAGCATCTCTGAGGAGGAGTCTTCCGAGGAGGAGTCTCCAGCAGTGCCTGCTCTGTAAACCTTGGTACAGATAAACCATAATATGGAGAAGTTTTGCATTAGCAGTCCCTTTTAAAATAGCTTACTGTGGCCTGAGTTAAAACGATTGTATAAGCTTAGAGTTTCAGGCAAGTGCCATAATACAATCTTAGAAGGATGTTTTCATTTCTACAAAATATGAAGGAACATGCAATTCAAAACAAAAAAAGTAAAATCTGCTTTCCTAAAACAGTATTATCTGCTGATCTTTGACTGACTCCGAGCAGGATTTTATTTTTTAAATTACTGATGGTTTTCAGTGGCCCGGATGAGGTTTAGGACAGTCCCTGTGCTTGCATTCTTAGTATGGGGCCTCAGAAGTGAAGGTATAGCAGCTTGCTCTACTTGTCTTCTGCATTCTGCTCATGCCTGTGTTGTTTACTGGCTTAGATTCAGGTGTTGCAACAAGTCACTGTCAGGTGTTCTTGGTTACTGCTGGCATTTGAAATGCTGGTAAAGTGGAGTTCTGCAACGTCTGAAACTGGACAATATCTTTCTTTGTCTTACATTTCATGTAAGAGAGAGAACAGTTCATCAAGTCAAACTGCCTGACCACTCCAGGGATAACTAAAAGTTATTGAGGGTGTGAAAGGAAGGAAAATGTTGTTCCATCACAAAAGTGCACTGAACAGTAACGTCAAGTTAAAAAGAGTCAATTATTACAATAACTTTCACATTCTGATATTTTTTTCACCTGCTGCTATTACTGGGATCTGAAGACGCCTTAGCTGAAGTAACAGTTGTATGAAATAAGGCACTGAATGCTTTTTTTGTGATCCTCTGGACTTCAAGTGCCCTCTGCTGGCATTGAGATCTAATTCAGTTTTATTTCGGAGTTTCTTTCTTACGGATGTAGTGTTGGATTCAGAAAACTGTGAAGAAGCTTCTGGACTATTAAAACACCTGGAATATTTTTCTGTATGGGTAAGATAAGAGGGTTAAGGAAAGAACCTGAATCATCAACTGTCAGCAGTACTGACTCAATACATTGTATAAATCTGAGACCATTTTTTCAGTGTAATGAGCCAGAGCTTAGGTTAAAAAGGAGATTACGCAAGACAGAATATTAAATGAAGCCAACCGAATATGCTTATTTATCAGTCTGTGTTGCACAGGCTTATTTCAATTCATGATAATGCTGCATAAAAAAGACTTTGCAGCCCAAATATCAACAAAGTGCCACATTGAAGAAGCTGTGCACAGCCTGGGCATTAGGATATTAACACAGATGTGAAATGATGTTTTCACTCTCCAAAATGAAAAATGTTATATGGTTATTGAGCTAATGTTTTTCCTGCAAAACCGTCTACATCAAAGAATGTTTAGTTTTATGTAGATCTCAATTTCGTTTAAAACAAAACAAAAGCCCGCCACAGTTAAATTTGATGTTATCACAGACACATTAAAAAAAACTATTAATGTCTTCTCATTTTTCAGCTGTCATGGTTGCTCTTCATGGAAAGAGAAATGGCATGCCCATCGGTTGAGCTGAAGGGCTGGTAGGAAGTCTGGGTGCTTTGGCAGGAGCAGAAGGGAGTCCCCCTTGCTCAAGGGGTAGCCTAGCAGCTTGTCCTGATCAGGAGAAGGAGCTGAGTTCACCTGTGGTTAGCTGACATTTTCATAAGTTGGGACTAAGTTCAAGCCTCCCACCCCCTTATTTTAAGAATAGAAAAATTAACTTTAGGTTTTATTTTTGTTGCTGCTTTAAGGTGGTTAATCCATACGCAAGCAAGCAAACGCTCCTCTCTCTGATAGAACAGTATTTCTGCTTTAAAGCAGTCAAAAGAAGTGTAGAGCAATAGAAGGAACAGTAAGAGTCGCCCTGAATTACATTCAAGTTGGTGCCGCGAGTGGGAAATCACAGCCTGACAGCAGTTTGTTCTCTCTGTTATCATCTGATGGCCTGACATTTTTCTTGTTGTTCTTCAGCTTGAAGATAAACATAAAACAAACTGCTCTTTGGATGAGACCCAGGCTTGTGATGGGAAGGCTTTCTTATGAGACTGACACACCAAAACTCCCATGTGCGTTTGAAGAACAATATTTGCTGAGGGGGGCTATTCTGTCTGTGTCTATCTGTCCTTGGGGATTTAAAGCTGAAAGACAGAACCGAGAAGTGATTTAGAGTTGTGTTGATACAGCCTCACTTGCATTATGTCTTCAGAATGAGAAGTCTCTCGTAGTGACCCTTTTTCCATTGCAGCAGTTCAGAGTTCAAACTATTGTGCCCTTGGTGAGATGCTCAGCATAGAACAAATCATGGAGAAAGGTTAAAGATCTCCTAAGCGAGGGCCTTGTGGGTTCCTGTCACACTTAATATATTCAGAATACTGAGTGTAGTGATGTGAAACAAGCTGAGCACTTAAATTCATGGGGTAAAGATCTACTGGAAAGGTTGACTGCGTACTAAAAAAAAAAACCCTTCTTTTACTGACTTTGACAATACAACATCTTTTTAGGCATGGGTTTTCTGAGGAGTCTGAAAGGCTGACCCCACTTAATCTGCTGTTAGTGTATGTACTGTAGAGATTGTATAAACAACTTCGAAGTTTAGTGTGCTTGTTTTTGATTTTCATTACGTTAAGAATGTCTTTTACAAAAGAGATGCTGAGACAACTTGATGCATATTAAATAATGGGTCCCAGGCTGAATAACACCGTGCCAGAGTGCTAAAGGTGTCCTAGAACCCATCCACTTAATGCTCTGTCGTCGTCATAAAACTGAACACTATCAAATGCTTGCTAATAAATGAATAGAGGAAAAAAAAAAAAAAAAAGATTGTTAAGTAAATGCATTCTTTGCTCATGTCTTGAATACTGTGTAGAAGCCCTTTTCCTCTTGCTTTATATCTGAGAGAATTTTGTGGAACTACAGGTAGTTCACAGGAGAAAAGAAAGGTGTAATCAGAAGTATTGCATGACTGCACGTGGAAATGGCTAGAAACCCATGGAAGATAAATCCATTGTGGTTACAAGACCCACAGAAACTATATCTAGGTCTAGAACCCTTGAACAGCAAAGGACTGGAAGCTGAAAGAACACAGAAGGGAAATACTGCATGTCTTTCCTGGGCATCTCCATCTGATGGCTGTCAGAGTTACACAGTGGCAGGTGGATCATTGTCCTGACACAGCTGTGAGCCTGTCATAGTCTAAGAAAGAAGCAAAAGCATATAATTGTGGCGAAAAATAATAGAAATAAGTATGATAATGATAATAATGATAATATGATGATGATAATAAATAAATATAAATAAATGTGGGAAGTGTTTCCCATCAGCTTTGGTATCTCCCTTAAAGAATCGCTGTTGATTACACTGAAGTAACTCAGCTTCCATAGAACTGCAGGTGCTCCTCTGGAGCATAGGATAGTGGATGAGGGCGAAGGAAGGATGTTTTCTGTGGAAGAGCTGATGTCTTTCATGGCACCTAGATCCCTTCTCTTGAGCTGTGCACTCACTGCATGTGTGCTATCTACCTGGCTCAGAGGGTGAGAATTTAGACAGGAAGAGGTATGTGTCACTTGATGACTTTTTGCACCAGGCAAAGGTTATGCTGGCATTTGTGACGATCTTTCAAAACTGCTAGTAGAAATGTTTTGGTAATCCTTTAGTGTACAAGGAGCCATTGTTATATCTGGGGAATATTAAAGACTTGCTTAGTTGGCATGGGCATGAGTGGGTGATGGCCTGAAAGGAGAAAGGGGACAAATACTGAAATAGCCCTGGGGAAAGGTGCTCAATCTGGAGTCATGGACGTCAAGGGAAAAACAAAATTAAATGTGCGACAGATTTTTTTTGAGATGATAGTAAGTATCATGGGTTAATCATACATGCTGTAACATGTCAGCAAACAGCATATCTTGTATGGAGCTTTATGAAATATTTTAAAGACTTGCTGTTTCTTTTTGTGAAACATTTAAATCTCCGTGTCTCATTTTGTGTTCTGAATGCCTCTTCTCTGATTTTTTTGTAACATTTGGCATTTATTTTCAGGAAAATTACATGCTACTTTGGGCGGTACCTTTCTTCTTCGCTTTTTACTAGAAAGCATCATTATCCTTTGCCATGTCCTAAAATAACCAGGGTCACCACTCAGCAATGGCACAGCAAAAAACTACCAACTCAGTTAAGCTTGCTTCACATACCTGGCTGTGGTCTATGAAAGCCAGTGACGAAACTCCTACTTGATGCAATGAAAAGGATAGGATAAGGCCAAAATACATCTCTTTTTGTTGGCAGTAAACCAGAATTAGGCAGAGTTTAATTAGAAATTAGGAAAACTAGGAATAAGGCAACAGCTAAAACGTAATGCTGTGATGTCATTTGAAAAGTAAGCAAACTAGACAAAGTTTAACCACACGGCACCTTTCTTAAAGGCTTACAGTGTGTTTTTAGTTATAAAGTTACATAATTAAAGGTAAATTATACTGGGGAAACAAGCCAAATTTATACCTGCCCTTTTTAGACCATTTGTCTTGAGAAATCAAATGCATTGCTTTCTGTTTGTATCAGTAGGATTGATTATTAATAGTTTGCTTTTCACATGCCAGTTTAGCATTATCAAATAGCTTTGTTCTGTGGGTGAAGATGAAAGATTTTACATGCCTGACAAGAGGTGAAAGTTATTTTGAACTCGCGAGTGTAGTTCACTTGGATGGACATATAAAAAGTTTAAAGAGCATGTAGCTTGCTAAGAACATCAATATTAATTATACTAGCAGGACTCCCTCCTGAGCTAGATTGCTGTCCAAACTTTCCCAGCCTAATTTGTGTGGGGGAAGTCTTTACATTCTAGATTTTCTGCCTGATGATTGCTGTGCCTTTGTGCTTTGTTTTTCAGTTTTGGCAGGAACTGTTGGATGGTGTGTGTGTGTTCAGAGAACTCTCCTTTGCCTCTTGGGTGTTGTGTACATGATTACTCAATAAATGCCTTAAAATGTTATGTGGAAGGTGGTATGAAGTCTAAGAATAGCTTGAATTTTGTTTTGAATGTCATATTTAGCAAGTTTGAAAGTGTATTCTGTTGCTGTTTGAGAATCATATCTAATCACTCAGTCTTCCTGTCCTCTGGTAGCTGAGAGTTTGAAGGGCTGAACATACAAAGGACTTCTTCCCTGGCAGCTGAAACTGTCAAAACACTTTCTGCCTTTCCTTCTTTCAGTGGTGAAAGTGGTGCTGGTAAGACAGAAAGCACTAAGCTGATTCTCAAGTTCTTGTCTGCAATGAGCCAACATTCGCTGGAGCTGTCTTGCAGAGAGAAGACGTCCTGTGTGGAGCAAGCTATTCTTGAGAGCAGGTACTCCTTTCACACCCTTGCATGTAGCCCGGGTATTGAACAAAGGGTCTGTTAACAAAGCTGGGACAGTTTTAGAAGGTGAAAATACTTAAAATCTGGTTTAATGGAAGAACACCTTTTTGTTCTTGTTTCGTACTGAAGGCTCTATTGCTGTTTCACACAACAACTGTTCAGGTTTGGTGAGATTAACAAAAAGTTGGTTGGGTCAAAATCGTGTGAGGGTCCCAGGTGCTTCAAGCACCCCCCTGTGTGTGTGCCTTTTACTGCTCTGAAAACTATCTCATGAATAAAGTAACCTTGTTTTTCTTCCTAATGTAGATTTGTGCAAACTATTGCTGGTATTGTCTTGGTCTCACTTCTAGGAAAAGACTGAATCACTGAGAAGTGGTTTAGATACAGTCCCTCTAAATGCAATGTGATATATGCTTGCTGGTTTTTAGAGAAGTTGTCTGTACTGCTGCTGAAGTTAATTAAATAACACATAACTAAATAATTTCGCTTTTTCAGATCTCTCAATTCACAGACATTTTTCCAGCAGACAAAAGCCTTGTCATTGAAATATAAGTGCTTAAAATATAATTAAAGATGGGGGTGCATATACTAAACAATAAAATGATTATTGGAATGGGGGGAAATTTGCGTTAAACAAAAGGCACTTGGATGCTCTAGAGAGATGTGAGCACAGTGGGACGAAGCAAAAAGAGTCATGGATTTTTTGTTTGGAGCTGAATTCAGATAATCAGTGAGGGAAATGGATGAAAGGAGGAAGAAACTGCTGCTTTGTACAGCCCAAGGATAAGGTAGAACAAGATAAAACATGGTGAGGATAAAGTGTACAAGCAATAAAGAGACGATACGGAGAGCTGATAAGACAGATGAGGAAATGCATCAGGTAAGTTGGACGCTACAGAAGCATAGAAAGCTCTCTGTGCTCAAATGAAAGAACACATGGTTCTAAGCTATTTAAAAACAAAGACTATTTGAGATGCTATTACTTTTGTTTATCGTGCTTCATCTCATCTTTATCTTTTTGCCGGCTGTATCTTGGTATATAAGGAAATTAAAAATTTCCTTAGGGCAAGGACTATTTTTCCTGCATCTGTATAACAACTTTCATGCATTGAGATTTCTTGTTCCTGTGATTTGATTACTATAATGAGAAGTGCTTGCATCTTTTGCACAGTGACAGATAAAGCTGCCGAGTAGTCTAGGACTGACTTCTTGTTCTTGAATATTTGCATCTCTTGATAGAAAATTGGGATGTCCATTATTAATAGGTTGAGGATTGTACTGAGAATGCAGACTACGGCTGAGGAGGGTGTTGGAAGTAGACTTTACAGAGCACTACTCTGTTCACCAGTCTCCTGTGAAACTGGTGGCATTCTGGTCACAAGTTAACACTTCTGTCATTCTTCCATGTTTTCACAGTCCAATCATGGAAGCTTTTGGCAATGCGAAGACTGTTTACAACAACAACTCAAGTCGCTTTGGGAAGTTTATTCAGCTGAACATCTGTCAGAAAGGAAACATTCAGGGAGGAAGAATTATAGATTGTATCCTTGCTTGATGATTTGCCTCTGTTTGCAGGCAGCCTGCATGCATCTCCTCTAAGGAGGGCTTAGAGAGAAGTGACTTTTACCTTTTTCTGTCCTTTCACCTTGTTCTGAAACCTACACAATTAAATCAACCTGATTTAGGTTGGGAGGAGGAAGTAGTAACACCAAATTCTGCATGTGTTTGTACTTGTGCATTTGTGTCAGGATGGGATGTGCATACTCTTGGGGGACCAGGATTTTGTACTGCTGCTGCTAGTATGATTCATCTGTGTGCTCCTACATAGTGGGCTAATAGAGCCTTAGTTCTTGGGATGACTTCAGCTGTCAGCTGTTTCCCTCGTTCATTATATCTGAAGATACGTTTCCCAGTACTGGAAAAGTACTTGAAAGAGCAGAGCTGCTGAATTTCTGCAGTGTGAGTGTGGGTGGGTCAAGTGCTTGGATTTTTCTTTCATTTGGCAAAATTTGACTATGAGCCAATTTCACCAGAGGTGTGTGAGGATGAGGAACATATGCAGGAGATGGGAAGCTGTATAGATAAATGACTACACAGGGAGATCACAGGCTCTGCGTGCTGTTTCAAAACAGTACCCAGAGTCACCAGTGTGGAAATATTTTGCACCCTGCTTCCATGTTTGGGAGAAATGTGCTTTGAAATCCCACCTAGTATTTTGAGCATAAGCTGCTGTAGTGGTGGAACAAATTCTCATCCTTAAAGCTCCTCCGAAAATTTAGGTAAAAGATAAAGGAAAGGAAAGCAGATGCTATTTAAAATGCAGGAAATCGCAAGTCCAGTTTAGATTGGATGGAAGTGAATGAGATGTGGGAAAGTATTGCTATTTTAACTGTTGTAATATTGCTATTGTTGCTGCTTGGTTCATCTTGTTGTATCAATAGACGTGTAATAAGAAAAGACCCTGATGCTCTTCCTGTCATCTCAAATGAAAGAATTAAGTTTATAAATAGCTTGTGCATTCATTTCTTTTTGCTGTATTCCTTGACTGGATTTTTTGTTCTTGGCTATAGATTTATTGGAAAAAGTAAGTTGACATTTGCTCATTCTCAGTTAATTTTTTTGATTTAATATTTTCTTTGTAGCTAAAAAAAAGTTCTCCTTAAGAATGATTGCTTAAATAGTAACTATTTTTTACTTTGACAGAACCGTGTAGTAAGACAAAACCCCGGGGAAAGAAATTATCATATATTCTATGCTCTGCTGGCAGGGATAGAAGAGAGGGAGAAAGGTGAGTGGCAAAGCTCAAGTCCCACAACTGTACTGGCTCCGTATTAGCGGTCAGCCACAGTGACAGCAGCAGGAAATATAACTGCAGAAACCCAGTAAGCTAAGAGAAAAAAATCGATTATTTATTCAGCTGGAATTTACTGAGTGTGGATCTGAGCTCTCCTTGATAAAGTAACCTGCTTACTTGAGGAATGTCACTGAGCTGTGGGTCATTTTTCTCTCAGCTTCTGCTGTGGCCCTGGGAAAACTACTTGGGGACAAACATGCTTCACTCTGTTCAAGCTGAACATTTTTGCCAGTACTGAATAACTCCACAGCAACAAAGAGAAGAATTCTGGCTCCTCAAATCCTCTCTCATAAAGAATAAATCCAGTGAACAAAAGAAATGGCATTTGTATATGTGCAGATTTGCCTAAGGCTGTTTCAGTGTTTCCCCGTGGGCCTGCTGTCTTTGCATGCTAAAAAGTAGAATTATCTCCATTGTACAGCTAAATAAAGCAAAACCCAACAAAATAAAACACCATATTTGATTTTAATTTAAATCTTTCTTTCATGCATTATCCTTATTCTGAGGAAATGAATTATGAACTGTGTAGCTCTGACTTACTGATCTGTGGAATGCATTTGTTTTGGAAATGTTTGTTGTTTTTTTTTTCACTCTTCCTCTTTTTTCCCCTCATCAGATGCTTTTTACTTATCTGTACCGGAGAACTACCACTACCTGAATCAGTCTGGATGTATAGTGGATAAGACAATCAGCGACAAGGATTCTTTCAAAGAAGTCATTGTGAGTTGTTTCACTGATTCTTTAAAAATGCTGGAGGTGCAGACACCTGGGACCTATTGATAGAGCGAAGAACAAAGCCTTCCTGTGCTTACCTGCACTCTCTCTGACATTCTGGTTCTGCATGGAGCCCTCCCACGGAGGCACTAAGCTGAGAAGGACTTACGTTTTCTCATAACACGCCACTGTCACTTTGAGCATGTCTCTACCTCCTCTCCAATATTTGATTTTTAACTCTTAACATTTCAAAGTGGGTTATGATTAAGTGAAATTATCATGTTTCTGAATGAATATAGTATAAATTGAGAAGATAGTAAGGTTTTTACATGCCTTTGCCCTTCTGTACCTGCTCAGCTGTGGTGACATTTATAGGAGTTTGGAATAGTGAACCATAATGAACCACCTGTATTGGTACCAAAATTTATCCATGTGTCTTGCTGGAGAAACATGTCGTGCAGTAAACATAAACTGTAGTCCGTTTGTCAGGGCAGCCTGTACCTCAAATAAAACACATCATCAGCAGTGCATAGACGTGCGCAGACCGCACTTTCTGGGGTCCTGCCATTAAACCTGACTCATTGCAAACATCCTCTGACAACAGGCTCTTCATATGAAAGCTCACAAAATAAAGTAGTGGATTTCCTTTCTCTCCTTTGCCTTTCTCCAATATAAATAAAACTACTATATCTACAGTAAAATGACCAGTTATGTTTATAAAAAGGCTTATTTTGCATCTGTTCCTTATGTGAAATTGTTTGCATAAAACTGTCAGAATGTACAGCAACTGGAAAGTAGCCTGCCTGTTTTGTAGAGAAGGATTTATTTTGTTAGATTGTTTTATATTACAGGTATGTCTGTTTTTACTGGTTTTTCATTCCAAAGCTTTATACGGATCTTATGGGAAATGGAATAGCATGGAGTAATTTACAGAATAGTGATGAATAAGATGTAAACTCAGGTTAAAAGCCAGCTCCTGGTGAAGATTTTCCCTAAACAGCTTTATGTCTTATACCCATACTAATATCAGCAATTAGCTACAGCAATTAAAGTGCACTGACTATTAGGGTATTTGCTAATTGCTTACTGGATCACTGAGGTTACGTGCAGTAGGTTTTAAAAATCAATAAAAATGAACCCTTTTATGCCCTTCACCAAATTATATATGTTTAGCTACTTTACTCTCTTTGCCAAATGGAAAAATTAATGTGTATTGGATGCAACAGTTACATTTAGTGTAAAACTTGCTAATTTGGTGGGTGGCTGTTGGAAAAGCTGGTAACTTACCGACGTAGTCACACAGCTTAAGTAGATTGGCATGACGTTTAATTTGTGCTAATCATCCAAGGGCGGGCAGGGTATGAAATCAAGTCAGCAGGTGAAGTCTGTATTCTGTCTGAAACGTGAACACGCTCAGAGCACAGGATGTGGCTGCCCAGCTGCTGTCCTGGAGCAGGAGGTGGGCAGAAACCCTCACCTTGCTTACCATTTCCTATACTGTTCCTCCCCTTTCTGTATTTTTATTACAATTTAGATCCAGGTAATGTTACTTAGGTGAAACTTTTTTTGCCTTTCTCTCTCTCTTCCTCTGCTTTCTTTATTGACACTTTCCTGGAGGCAAGATGATTCTCAAGTGCCTGCACTGTATGTCCTTTTGTAGGAGACAGGAAGGAGCTGCACAGGAGCGCACAGCTGACAGGAGTGGGCATGGGGATAAATTCATAGTGCTGCCGCTTTTCATAGAGCTCTGTTGTGAAAGGTCTTGTATACAAAATACACCTTCAGCCTCTGTGCTTTTAACTGCAGCATGAATCAGGTTTTCCATTTGCAACTGATGATTTATGAAAAATGAAGTGTGTCATGTCATCTGTCTACCTGCAGTGACCGTAACACAGTGTGCCTTGACTGTAAGGGTATAATGCTGTGATTTGGTCTCAGATGGGAGCATATTAGACCCGAGTTTGGGAAATTCTAGTAATTTCCAGAGGTACACAACCACCCCTTCCATGCCAGAGAACAGCAGCAATATTTCTTCACATTGAGATTTGCTGTTCTCCTTGTTATATAGTTGAGCCTTGGTCATTTCTATATTGGTAATTCACAAATTCAACACATTTAATATAGATCTGCTTTTCTTGCTCAGTTTTACTGTAGGATGTCAGACCATATTGTTAAGATCTGCACTTAGGCTTCATGGATGGCCCAGAATATGCTGCAGAAGGCTTCCTCAGAGATCTCCACGGCTGAGAAAACAAATGAGCAAATCTGACATGTTGCAGTGTTTTCTTTCATGTCTTGTTACTTACAAGGCTAATGGGCAAAACTTGGTAAAAACACAGAGGAGGTTATCATTTACTAATGAAAATCAGTAAAATAGTGTCAGATACACAACTCATTGGGGCATTTCAGTGTTTATATAATTTTAAGCACATTGAAGAATTTGAAAGCAAATTATGGTATCCTTACAATATCAAAAGGAGGTTTCTTAAATTCAAACTGATACTTGCGTGTTCCAAAATATCTTCAGAATATCTTAAAATGTCTTTGATTTCAGCTGAATCCAAAGGAATTAACTTCTGCTAGTCCTCTGTCAGTACTGACTTGCTTTTCAGGGTCCTGACAGCACAGCTGGTTTATTCTTGTCCCCATTTTTGAGTCAGCCTGCATTTTTCTTAAGAAGTCCACGTGTCGTTCCAGACTGCAATGGAAGTGATGCAGTTCAGCAAGGAGGAAGTGCGAGAAGTTTTGAGGCTGTTGGCCGGCATTTTGCATCTAGGAAATGTTGAGTTTATCACTGCTGGTGGGGCACAGGTGTCCTTTAAAACAGGTGAGAAGGCTGTGCTTCCTTGTAGCATGTAAATATTTTGCAAGGTTGTGAAACTTGCATTCGTTGCTGGCATATCAGACCATAGCAAAGACAAACACTGAAAGGAATTTATTGCTTTTGAGCATCTGTAAATGTCAATTAAAGTGCTATTTTTGATTTTTAACAGATGAAGCAGATTAGTCTTTGTTGGTGGATGCTAGATCTCGATTTGGAAAGACCTTGAGCATGTATTTATTCCATTAATACTAGTGATATTCCATTTTATTTTATTTGCTTGTTTGAAATTATGTCAAGTTAATAAAACTTAAGTGCAAAAGTATGTTGCTTGACTGAGGTCTCCGCTGAAGTTATCTTTTATTTAGAGCTTTCCATACTGCAATTACAAGTCTAGAAGTATGTGCTGATATGTCTAAAGACTAGGCTTATGAACACTTTAAAATTTGCTCATATATAGCAATAAAAAATAGCACTTTGTACTGCTTTACATATCACATTACAGAAAAATTGCCAGTTAAAATATACATGTAAGAAAAGGTTTCATTGGTTTTCTTTACTCTCATTATCCCAAAGAAAGCATAAACGCATTCACATGGACAAAGATTTACTTTTTATATGTGGAAAAGTATGTTGGTGTAAGCAGCAGATTGTTCAAATCCTTGATATGTAGCAGTAGGAGGAAAAATATGTGTCTTAATCATAATGAATTTCTACTTCTAGATTCCTTCAGTTGTTCAATTTGTGATACTGTGCCTTCTCATGAGCAGCACAAACTCCTAATAGAAGTTCTGTCTGTGTTTTTATTTCTAATTCCTATCTTAGAATCTTAGATGCTTAGAAGCAACTTAAATGGTGATCATAATGATAATAGTATCAACCAAAGAGTTTCATAGCCTTATATGTTCAAAGATATACCTGCATTTGTCTCCTCCTTTTGCCAGCTCTGGGTAGATCTGCTGAGCTACTGGGGTTGGACTCCACACAGCTAACTGAAGCGTTGACACAGAGGTCAATGATACTCAGGGGAGAAGAAATCCTAACACCTCTTAGTATACAACAGGTAAAGGCATCTATATTTTGATATGTTTCTGTGGTCTGGTAAATGTATGGATCAGTCATCAATTGAAGATAGATCTTGGGTTGCTCAGGAACAGAAGCTTAGCTCATACATTAGAAGTTGCTGTCAAAAATTCTGCGTAGCTTTTTTGGGAAAGGGATAATTGTACTTTTAGAAATATCTGTAGATCTATTCTGTCATTCTGGCCACGGCTTGTAGCTTGGCTCTTGTAATTATTATTAAGTCTGACTGCTTAACATTTTTTCCAAATTATAATAATGTAGGCTAGCACTCTTCATTATGGAAGTTTGTATTAGGTGAGTGTTTTAGGAAACTTTCTTTAAAAATAATTTTGTTACTTACAAGAAGAGGATTAGAAAAACGTATACATAAAAATATGCTTACTAATGGAAGGGGGCAAATTAAGGCATTATTTCCTACCCTTCTCTTCATCCCCAATTTAAGTCTGTAGTTTTCTAATGTTTGAATGGTTTAGTTTTGAAATGTAATTTTAAAGCCATGCAGGTAAGCTATAACTTACTCTGTTAAAGATTAATTTGGGAATTTTGATAACTATTAAGACGATTACTGTCGTGGTAGATAGGAATACAAAACTGCCTGCATTATCACTTGCCTTATGCTGTGCAGAGCACTCCAACTGGCTAAGTCTGGAAAGTTCTCGGTTACAGTGATGATTGATATATTGTGTTACTTTTATTGCAGGCAATAGATAGCAGAGATTCTATGGCTATGGCACTTTATTCTCAGTGTTTTGCTTGGGTCATTAAGAAAATCAACAGCAGAATCAGAAGCAAGGAGGACTTCAAGTCCATTGGGATTTTGGACATATTTGGATTTGAAAACTTTGAGGTAGGTTTCAAGTTTGTTCAGATGGATTCTCTGATACGGATGCTTCATTGTTCTGTACGTTTGTCATCTTCACCAGAACTTGATTATCAAACGTGTTATGACTTAAATCAGTTCGTTGTTTGTGGAGTAAAATACTCTGAGTGCATGTATTTTTGAAAATTTCTGGTCTTTTTAGGTAAACCGTTTTGAACAGTTCAATATCAACTATGCAAATGAAAAGCTGCAGGAATATTTCAATAAGCACATCTTTTCTTTGGAGCAACTGGAATACAGCAGGTAAGAGTTACAGGTGAAATTTGAAAGAGTTTTGAAAATGGAAATATTCACTTGAAATTTGAGTTACCAGCTAATTTAGCTTCCTTTGAAAATATCTTATTCGGTGGCTGTGTGTTTTCTAAAAACGAACTGATTTAACATTATTTTGCAAGACAAACTCATCAGCTCCTCCCATTTGTATATTTAAAATCTTTTCTTTGTAGTTATCATAAAAAGGCTCTCCTTATTTTCCTTAGGGAAGGATTGGTTTGGGAGGATATTGACTGGACAGACAATGGAGAGTGCTTGGATCTTATTGAAAAGGTAATAAAGTATTTGATATCAGTACCTAACTCTAGGTTTTGTTCTTAGGTAACACGTTTTTAAAACACTTGCTGACATAAANAAAAAAAAAAAAAAAAGTGTAGATGATAGTGGCTCTTGTATGTTTAGGTAGTAAACTTTTGATGTGATCATTTTCATGCATGGACATATTCTACATTAAATTCTAAGCTAAACGTATGTATCTTTTCTTGCAGTAACTGTAAGCAGTGTACAAGTATGTACAGGCTGGAGAGATGGGCAGAGAGGAACCTGATGAGGTTCAACAAAAGCAAGTGTAGAGTCTTGCACCTGGGGAAGAATAACCACATGTACCAGTACAGGCTGGGGGACGACCTGCTGGAGAGGAGCTCTACAGAGAGGGACCTGGGGGTCCTGGTAGATGACAGGTTGGCCATGAGCCAGCAGTGTGCCCTGGTGGCTAAG
>WBMW01001218.1:1127273-1156840 GCA_013396635.1 Penelope pileata | reverse complement strand
CTGCAATTCTGTGATTCTGTGATTCTGTGATGTACAAAAGCAACATTTGGAAATTATTAAAAAGAATGGGAACAGTCTTTAGTTATGAAGTTTTCCTTGCTGTTTCTGTTGTATGTGTTTTTTTTCTATTAATTACACTAATAATCATTACTATAGTAAAAAATTACAAATGTAGTGTAATGGAGTCCAAATTTAAAATGTAAAATGCAAGATATTTTTTGCTTTGAAGATTTTGCAAGCCAAAAAGGGAATATTGACAGGTGGCAGAAGGAGGATAGAACAGAATGGATGACAGTGTCTTTTTCCCATAATTGTTTTTTCTGGGTTGTGGATAATCCTTATTCATTGCCTGACAATTTTTGCTTCATCCATAATTTAATTTTTGTTTGGATTTTATACGTAAAAGAAACACATAAAAGAGCGTGAGATTTCTGCACGATTATTAACAGGAATTTTAGCAATGAAAGGCAGATGAGATCACGATAACTGCCTAGAAATGTCTGGATGCCCTCTCTCTGGATGTCAAGGTCTAAGTTATGTAGTTTCATTTGTGTTCACTTCTGGCAGCAGTACAAGAAGACAGCATGAGTTTTTCTCTGTAGCAAGGTGCATAGCTTTTTGAGTTCAGGTAATCACAGAAACTCTGTGGTGGTAGGCAGAAAATACATCTGTCAGGATGTGAATGCCGTCAGGACAGCAGAGTTTGGCAGAGGCTCCTCTGGGCTAATGGGAGGTGGCTTATTAAAATGTGCACCTGGAGAACTGTGTTCTTCTGAGCAGCTGTATCAACCTAAAACCTGCTGGACATATTAATTAACTGCAGAGTAGCTTACTTTGTTGTATTCTAGTGCAAGAGTTAGGGAACATCAAAGGAAATTATACAGAGACATATGCAAAACAAAGGGAGGGTCTGTTTTACATGGTGCATAGTTAAGCTGTGCTTCTCTTGCTGTGCCCTGGGCACTGTGGGTGCTAAAAATTTTCATTGGTTCACCAAGTAAATAGATAAATTCATGGAAGAAAAATTGTTGAATGGCTCAGGCTTGAGGAGCTCCTAAGTTGCTGATCACTCGAGATCTTAGAGGCTGGAGTCACTGTATGCACCTGAAAACTCCCTGCATCAAGAAGACTGTGGCTTTTTCCAGTAGCTTCTTTTTCTTTGTTTTGCCTGCATATCTTGTGCTATCTGTTTCAAAAGGAATATTACCAGGAAAATAGGATTGCAGTCTTCTAGGGAGTGAGTATTTAGTCAGGCACTTGTGATGTTGCATCTCTCTGCAAACAATAACTTCAAGAAAGTTGTGATTTTTCCAAACTAGGGACAAGGTCTGTGTGCATCTCATTCATCTTCTGACTGTTTTCACTGTTCTAGAAACTTGGCCTGCTGGCACTCATCAATGAAGAGAGCCATTTTCCTCAAGCTACTGACTCCACCTTACTGGAGAAGCTGAACACCCAGCACGCTGTATGTGATGCTTTGCTGACATATTTTGGGCGCGTTACAGAGGGTCTTTCCACTTGTGTAGAAATCTGTAGTTCAAATATTGTTCGTAGTTGTAGAGGATGTTCTGGATGTGATCCTACTTGCGTGGCAATCCATATCATTTGCTTTCAGTACTGAGTCAATTACCTACGAAAAATATCCTGTTACTGTCTAGTTAGATTTCCATATTGGTGAATAGGTCACACTCTGTTCTTAGAGCTCTGACAACCTGCAGTAACTCAGTTTACTTGAATTTTCAATTTTCCTTGATTTAATGAAGTATGCACATTGATGTCATTTATCAAAGGGTTGCTGTTTTCTCTGTACACATTAGCATTGCCTTTATTTGTAATCATGGAAATATTGTAAAGAATTTTGGTGATGCAAGCACATATGTCTACCGATCTATGTAACCACTGGTTTAAGACAGAGCCTTCCTTTTCAAAATGCCTTTAATAGATGGGTTTGCCAGATGGTTACAGCTTTAGTATAATGCCTTTGTAGATACTATAAATCTGTTGTTATTGCATTTGAAGCAGCCCAGACTAACAAATCCTATTATCGTTATAAGTTGGTTGTTTGCTTTTGAAGTGCAGATCTAGGGAGTTTGCAGAAAGACAGTGTTTTGTTTAAATCTGGGTTGAGAAGATAATATTATTCTACTCCCTGACCCCCTCGAAATATTTTTCTCTTTTTCTTCCAATTAGAACAATCCTTTTTATGTAAAACCACGAGTTGCTGTTCACAACTTTGGAGTGAAGCACTATGCTGGGGAGGTAATTTTCTTTTATTTGCTGAGATTATTCCAAACTGAGTTTTCATTAGCTTAATTTTACCCCGAGGCTGCTGAAAATTAACTAAAGCACTCTGTTCCCTCAGTGCTTTTTACAGTACCATCATTGTGAGAGCTGCTTGACTGCTTGGCTTGTTGTTTGAATCTGCTCTGTTTCCTGCTAGGTCCAGTATGATGTCCGGGGGATCTTGGAGAAGAACAGAGATACTTTCAGAGACGACCTCCTGAACTTGCTGCGTGAAAGCAGGTACATTTCTGTGATTTTTGTTTAGCCCATCATGTTAGGAGGTGTCATATCACCTAGTTCTGCTAGAGTTTGAGTATGTTAAATGCTGCCTAGTATTACAGAGTTGAAATGAGCACGGAATAAATACTAGATCTGGCTGTAATCAGTTCACAGCAACTCAGGCTTTTCCTCATTGTACAGTACTCTGTTGCTATTCATTCCAGAGGGTTGCTAGACATCTCACTTGCTACCTGATAAGTAAGGATACTGAAACTTTTAACTTTTAACTATTATAACTATTATACTTTTAACTATTTCAGGGTGCCTCACAGGCGGAGTGCATGCGTGATTTTTGTTTCACATATAGCCCAATTTGCTTGCATTTGTGGCATTCCCTAATTTGGTTGAAAGCTTAGTGGTCAGGACCTCCCCCAGTTCAAATTAATAGCAAGAGCTTAAAAGGCAAGATTTCTAAACTGAGTTTATATTACTGGAAGTCTGCTCTTGGATGTCTTTGGTACTCGTGTGCCTCTTGTCATTTTGTAAGATCTCAAGATCCTTACAGTACTTTGTGAGTAGGAGCACATGCCTTTCTGTAAGCATATGACTGAGACTCCAGGGAATACAGAGGGCTCTCGGGAGAGGAGGGAACTGAGCCCAGGTTGGCTCTCTTCTCTACAGCTACCCTAGCCCATCCAGTCATCCTGCCTTGCTGTGGGAGTTGTTTATTTCTAAGTCCCTTCATCTCTTCTGTGCAGAGGAAACTATTGATAAGAATTTCCCTTAGTATGTTGCTTGCTCTATTTTTGTGATGTGCCTGACATGACACCTGTCAATTTATATGTGTAGGTAAAGGTAATAAATGAGTTAAAGACGCCGAACCTCTTTTGCTTTTGCACCAATGCCTGTTCAAAGATCTGTGTTTATGTAGTGGTAGGAGAGAGATGCCAAACTGACAACGTGACAAATAGCATATACAGTTAAGATCTGAAAGTGGGGCTCATGTGGGTAGCTATTTTGTGTTGTGGTCCGAAACAAAGAGGAAATCTTGGGTTTTAGTCTTTGGTCAGGTTCCCACTACAGTCACTTGGAGTTTTGGTTGAGTGAGTGGAATAAAATACAGTGAAGATTCTTCACACTTTCCCTAATGGTGTGTTGGGAATGAAGAGAAAATAATCTCTTTGTTATGTTTTGTTTTGCTTTTTTTTGCTCTCCTGCATAAATTCTACAAATGTAAAGTTTATTAAAAGTTATAAGATTGATAAGCTTATTTTTTTGCATGTAGGAGTTGCTTGGAAAGGGACAGAGCTTGCTCTGCATTTTCTAGTTGTAAATTGTGTGCTCTGTACACTTCAGAGATTTTCTTTTTCCTTCCCGTTTCAGTCTTGATTTCATCTATGATCTATTTGAACATGTTTCAAGTCGCAACAATCAAGATACTCTTAAATGTGGAAGCAAGCACAGAAAACCCACTGTCAGTCTACAGTTCAAGGTTAGTTATTGTGTCATCTCTGCTCTATAGCTAATCAGTGACAGATAAACCCCGTACAGTAAAGAACAAATGGAGATCAAAACAGGTGAAAATTCAGCATCAAAGCACTGCTATCTCGTCTATGAAACTGTGCTTACTAATCAGCTGATTGGGCGCACTGGCTAGCTTCAAGCAGAAGCCAACCTTCACATCACACCATCCACAGAAAACTCCAGTTGCTTTCCATTTGCGTTCTTGTCCTTATTTTAAAGCTATTCCATAAAGTTGATCTCTAGTCTTGTTTTTCTCTTTCTAATTCAAAACCGACCACACAGCAGCACAAAGCCTTACAGCAGTGCCTGTATGCTATGAAAAATAAGTACTGAGTAAATATCTCATTAAGGTGTTGCGTTTCTTTTTAACTTAGTTTGGAAAGCATTTTTATTAAACACCTTTTTATGAGTCTTTATATCCTTGCCATCAAAAATGGCACCGAACTGAAATCTAACATAAGGTCTATCTGCAAATTATTTAAAAGAGAAAGATTGGCACAAAACCCTCCCCTAAATTGCATGCGTACAAGTCTGGATTAGTTGTCTTTCATTTTGCTTAAATTAACATTGATTTGCACTCTTCATTCACTGTTTTTTTTTTTTTTTATAAAAGGAGCAGACTCAAGCCCCTTGAGGGCAGATTTTATCCTAATAGACTATTGCTACCTGTTGGACAGAACAGCAAGTAATGTATGCTGGGATGCACACAGTGTATTTTATTAAAAAACACTAATGTTATATTTCCTGGACAGTCTGCTGTGTGCTATCATTCCTTGCCTGGCAGAATACCCACTTCTTGTGATGGGGTGGTATTATTTGCTAGCTTTTGGAGATAAGGGAAGATACTGTTTCCACATAGCCTTTTGTTTTTGTGCAAAGTAGATCTTAAGATGTTACAATGTAGAAGTTGAGCACATTTTTGCTCCCACTTTTACAATATAGAGTTCCTTCTCATCTTCTTCTGGACCCATGGGCAGCATAAAACATGATAAAATATGAAATCAAAACATGATTGCCTCTTATCTAAAGCTACAGTAACTGACTATTAACCAGTCAGAGTGCTTTACAGCAGGTTGTCTTTCATGCCTTCCCCAGATCATTTGGTTTGGGCATTTTTTCCATATTTCCATGTGTTCCAGGGGTCATCCATCTCATTTCAATTGAATATGAGAATAAAACTGTGAAGGCAATGTTCTTAGGATAGGTTGGTTAACTTGCTGCTTTTCATGTGACAGCCTGGATTCACAGTGCTGCCTAATATGGGCCAGGGTGTGCATGCAGAATAGCTGCAGGTGGATACCACCTCTTCCAGCCTATTGCTTAAAACAGAGCTTACTTTAGATTGGCCCGTCATCTGACACTGACTTAAAGGTGTGCAGAACTTTATAAAATCTGGCTACCTGTACCAAAGATGACTGTGAAAACAGATCAAGTTATTTTTGTTTAGACTGACCGACTTTCCAACTGGTGCAAGTAGTAGCCAGTGTTGCTACGAGTCTGAGGATTGACTTAGCTGTCCATGGATACAGTAATGTTCACACAGGTTTATACAGATGAAGCCTTTACTTTTTAAAGCTGTAAATATTTGTCCTTACATGAAACTATTGGCTTAGTGTCTTCTTGCTGTTTAATATTTGCTGGTCCAGAGGCCAGCAAAGTCAAACAAGCGAGAGAACTATCATTTGTGTTTCCAGTCACTTCACCACTTGCTCGCTTTGCTCCGTAGCAACTCCTTTGCACACCCCCAACTTTGCCTGCTGCTGTTATCACTTCATGTTTAATCAAGAAAGCCCTTGGTTTGCAGATTAAAGCCAGAATTTGTTGCAACAGACTGCCCTTGGCAGTTTCTCTCAAGAACATATGGTAGGACACAGTGTTACTACTTTAAAAAGTGAATTTTCTCTCTCCTTGGCAGCTTGCTCTATATCCTCTCTGCTGCCTGGCACACAGTGCTACCTTTAAGGGATGAAACATTATCATTGCTAGGTTTCAGGGCTGTTCAGAGCTTGGGCTGTGTTCAGTCATCTGTATCTCTGCAAAGTAAATATAAGACTTCAATTTTAAATGGTATATGAGTCTTAATGGGGCAAGTTGGAATGAGATGTAGAATGATGGCTCAGGAGAGAAAGGAGTGGATGTGTAATTAAAATAATAATTGTAAAAGGGCTGAGGGATTTTTGTGATTTTTATCTCCTGTTTGAGGTGAAGATAACTGATAGCCTAATGTGTGTTGGGTCATATAGAGTTCCAAAACTGAGGGTTTTTTTTTTTTTTTAACAGAACCTTGTAATATTTGTTTATATTATTAAATGTGGTTAGCTATCAAATGAAATAACTGTGAACCTGTCTGCTTAATGCTGTAAGTGTTGTCTTTCAGTAAGAGATATTTTCTTTGCCTCTATATCCCTTACTAAATTTTTGTAAATTTGGGGGGTTTGTTTGAAAAAAAAAAGTATTGATAAAACAATGGCTACTGTATCCTAAAGAACTTTTTCAAGAATGTTTTACATTTTTTCTACCTTCTTGTTTGATTGCTTTTACTACCACAGTGCTCTTTTAGCAAGAAAGAGAGACACTGTATAGGAGAGGGGAACTGTGTGCACAAAATGCTGCTGATTGCAGGGAAAACAGAAAATGAGTGGGTATGGGGTAGCTGAAATGAAAAGGGGAAACCAGTTTTTTGCAGTTATTTTTGTTTCACCTTACACCCCTTGTCCTGCTTTGTGACTTGCTTGAGTATAGCGGTTTGAGTATGTGGATCCTAAATCTTAAACACAAATTCAATGATGCTTGAAACAGAATTTTCTAGCTTGGCGTTTCTCTATGAACAGCTTCCTTAATACCAGTCTGTACATTTTCTTCACTGCAGGGCAGTGCTGATATTTTTGATCAGAAGGGTCAGTAGAAGAAACAAGCATGCACGTATTTGTTCTGTACGTTCTCTGTGTAACAAGAGCTTACATAATGCTGTAATTTCTGGTGTGAACCGCTAGGTGTTGCAGTAGACACTGTCTGCAGGGCTGAGCTCTAAGAGCTTTTGCCCGGGTATTTTGCTTGTACAAAAAGCCCACTTGTGAAGTGCTGTCTTTGTGTTCTAGGAATCACTTCATTCTTTAATGGCAACGCTGAGTTCTTCAAATCCTTTCTTCGTTCGGTGCATCAAACCTAACGTGCAGAAGGTAAGATTTAAAATTGCTCCCAACTTTTCTATGTATCCCAGGCCGATCTTTCTGACTGTTTGGTTTTTACAGCTGTGTGAAGCAGACAGCGGCATTCTTCACTAACTTTGTAAAAGAATCTTCAAAGTAAAGGCATTGGAAAAAAGTTCTTGAATTTTGCCAGCAGGCTCTCTCTGGGCACCTTTTCAGTAGCCATTGTTCTAAACTCTCTGATGTGTGCCTCTAAGGATGGCTATTGAAAGATTCTAAAATGCTGCGCATTTGACAACTTTGTGAGAGCCTTTTTAGGAAAAAAATGTCAAAAAAGTGTTAGTTTTACATTACTAGAGGAAGTGAATGGTTGTACATATAGCAAAATGGGTATGAATGACTGGCTGTCACCAAAGTTAGTCTTTAAATTTATGTACAATTCTAAATCATGCTGGCTGTTATGTTCTCTTACACAATTATGTTTTTAAAACAGACTTGGAAACGAAGGCTTACTGTATAACTTTGTCTTTGAGATGCAGATAATGAACGACAATATCAAGATTTATTTAGATGTGTTGGAGGGCTCTATAGGAGGTAAAGAGATAATGGTATAGAAATTGCTGCAGTTAACATTGTTAGCTGGTTCTGATATTCTGGGATTTTATGTGCCCGTTTCTGGCTTTATAGACTGTTGTTCAGCATAGTCTGCATATGTCAAAAGTGCAAGAAGAAGAGGTGCTAACAAATCTGGTTTATGGTTTTCATGTTGTAACTTAGAAATGGGTGACTTTGCTATAAATCTGGTTTTATATACCACATTTCTGTGGGATATCTAGTTAATCAATACAGTGAAACATCAGGCAGATGTAATTCCAGCTTTTTTGTATTATCTGGACAAGGCATCCTTGACTTTATATGCTTCCAGTTGCTAACTGTTTCTAACTCTGCTTTTGCACCGTTGCTTGTAGTGTGTCAAATAACATGTACAGGCTGCGGGCACCTTAGCAAGAGGGAGCAGCCAGGAAGCAAGGAGAGCCTATTTTATGTCTTTGGAAGTCTTTGCTGCTGAGTACGCATTGCTTTGCAGCCACTTGGTAGCCAAATACTCCATGGATGATAGAGGCAGATAGGACGGCAGATGGGATCAGTGAGCATCTGCCATAGAACCATAGAATCCTTAAGAGTTGGAAGGAACCTTTAGAGGTCATCTGGTCTAACTCCCCTGCAATGTACAGGGACATCTACAGCTAGATTAGGTTGCTCAGAGTCCAGTCCAGCCTGACCTTGAGTGTCTCCAGGGATGAGGCAAGTCACTGCTAAAGAGTCTGTCCCCTTCTTTTTTATAAGCCCCCCTGTAGATACTGAAAGGCTGCTATCAGGTCTCCCCAGAGCCTTCTCCAGGCTGAACAGCCCCAGCTCTCTCAGCCTGTCCTCATAGGGGACGTGTCCCATCCCTTGGATCATTTTTGTGGCCCTCCTCTGGATGCACTCCAACAGGTCCCTGTCTCTCCTGTGCTGAGGGGACTCCACATCTGAATGCAGTACTCCAGGTGAGGTCTCACCAGCACAGAGCAGAGCGGCAGGATCACCTCCCTTGGCCTGCTGGCCATGTTTCTTTTGATGCAGCCCAGGATACAGTTGGCTTTCTGGGCTGCAAAGGCACATTGCTGGCTTATGTCCTGCTTGCCACCCACCAGTACCCCAAGGGATATGTGTAGCAACATCCCTGGTCACTGAGGGAGTGCAGTTTTGAAAAGCCTGTTTTCCCTGCTCCCATTTCTTTCTGGAAGCCCCACAACCCTTATAAAGCCTACCTGCTGCCACTGGAGTAAAAGAAGAATTTCAGCAATTTGCATGCTTTTTCTTGTTTGTCCATTTGCATCCAAGAAAGGCTCATCTCCATACTGCCAAAGTCACAAGGATTTGCCATGGTTGGTGCAAGGACCAGGTGCTTGTTGCGTTTCCATAGTAAGGAAGCTGCTGAGTTCCCACTCCCATATTCCTTGTTGTTCTCACACTCTTTTCCCACTGGAATGCTCCATCCCTGATGAATTTGGCATGTGCTACTGTATCTGCACATACATTTTACTAGCATTAAAGCAAAGTTCTCACAGAGTTAGCAGCTGTGAAAATAGCAGTTTTAAAGAAGCTTGAGACAGCTTCAGTCTCAGAAACCACATCTAAGTGTAGGATTCTATGTAGAAAAAGATTGGGAAATTCCTGTAGACAGTCCCTTTCGAAGTATGTACTAACATGTCAATGAAATCTTTCACACAAATGGTTGCCCATGTTTTCCATTTGCTTTAATTTGATTGAGAGATTAATTGGATTTGATGGCTTCACCCAAATAAATTCTAATTAAATAACAGACTGATGTTGGCGTAGGGGAAGGGTCATGCATTTTACTTGTTGGAGCTGGTGCAGTATAAAACTTGATGGGAAAGGAGAAGGAAAACCATACATAATACTTGTGAATGGCATTTTTCACTCAAGGAAGTGTTGTCAGAATGCATTTTTGAGATTCACTGTTTTGTCTGCTGGACACTGCTGTCTGTTCCCTCTGTCTTAGAGACACAGGGATTTTTAATGCCAGTCTTGTGAATTAGTGGGTATTGCTCCTGCTGAGCACTTCTGGCGCAGAGGCAGACCTGTGAACAGCATCTGCCTCTTCTGTAGCTTGGCTGGACTCTGTGGATACACATCACATTAGAGTTAAAACTTCCATAGTTTCTGACAGGAGAAAGTTGTGTTCTCAAGAGCAAAACCTCTCGAGCTACTTTTGCTCTCTTGATTGGGTACAAATAGGTGACCCATCAGCAAGCATCCTCTGTAATTTCTGAAGAGGAGGAGGTAGAGGTGCCCGAGAGCTGTTTTACTGTAGAAGTATGTTTTAATTCTGTAGGTGAATGAGGTTGAGCAGATGGAATATGTTCAAAGCTTTGAAAAGCAAAACATGCAGCAGATAGTACCTCCTCTGCGCTTCTAGTCATTGAAGTTTATTCATGTTGGATAAGAGATGTGATAATTTACAGTAATTATGTGATTTTTAATTGATCAAAAGTTTAATTTTCAAATACGTTACAGTGGCAAGCAAAAACAATTCGGCATATGGAATAAACTACTAAACATTTACATATCAAAGCAGGATCTACACTCATTAGAGCAATTTCCTAAAGAGAGCACATAGAGTCCGTGACCTTTGTCACAAGACATTTCAGCAGTCGGGCCTCAGACAGAAGAACAGAGGACCCATTAATCTTTGGGAGACCCCCTAAACAATCAATCTATGTTTTCACAGTTTCCAGTCTCTTCTGAACTAGCCATAACTTGGAAACTGTTCCACTTGGAATGCTTGATGAGTGTTTTCTGCTAATGAAGCCCTTTCTCCTTCACTTCCCTTAACTTCAGTGCAGCATTGAGAGCTACATATCATTTCATCCTTCTGAACTTCAACACAACTTTGTTTTCTGTTTTATGTTTTTCTCATGTTTTTTTTCATGCCTTCTTTGCTATCCGATGATGATTCATCCCTGCAGCCTTGCCTTTTCTGTTCTCCATCTATCCTCTTTGTGCATATTAAATAATCTTTTTAAAGGAGTCTTTTTAAAACAAGCTACATCCATTTCTACAGTCATTAAGCTGAATGTTTCTTCCAGATTTGCTGCTATTAATAAAAATATGTTGAGCCTTGGTGCTGCTCAGAAGACAGCTTAGGGTAAATTGAGTTTCTGGACTTTCTGTGTGAGCTCTTCCAGAGGCAAAAATTCTCCCATTGGTCAGAAGGAGCCAGCCTTGGCAGTTGGCTCACTTGCCGCCTTAAGTTCCTTTCTCCATTCAGAATTTTTCTTCTGAGTCTTAATATTGGCATAATCCCTGTGAGCGGCCCCTGCTTCCAGCATCTGCATTTTTCTCTAGGACAGCCTTATCTGTGCTGGTCTCTTTTAAAACTTTGATTATTGCCGTTTGCATCTGTAATCCTCTGCTCCTGAGACTTCCAACAGGTTCAGCCACTGCTGGTTTCTCACGCACATAGACACATCCACTTCTCTTTGGTTAATGACACAGGCCCAGGTCTTAGTCCAGTTTGGTCCTGATGAACAAAATCTTGGCTTCATTAGAGTTGGCATGAAGCTTTTGATTAGGTAAGGATTTCACTTATTGTGTTTAGGAAACCTGTGTTTTAGTGGGCCACCTGAACAGAATTGCTGGACCTCTACTAACTTCACCTTCTGCTCATTTATTGTTGCTCTCATTCCTCTGTTGCAGTGAGAGTCTAGCCACTGGCAAGATACAAGCCTTCTTCTCTGAAGCATGTGATCTCTGAAAGGGAAATTCTTTTTCTTTGCAGTTATTTTATATATATACATATTTAATCTTAAAATTTAATTAGGTATGTAAAGAAATTAGACAAAATTAAACCTGTATTGTAAACCTACTGCAAAGGTAGGTACAAAGAGGTCTGTAATGGGTTCTGTGAGGATTACTGCCACTTAAGAGTCCTGTCATCACGCTGCCTATTCATTCTGGGAAAATTAGTATCAAGGCACTAAGATTGCTAACAGTGCTCCTGAGGACAGAACCATTTAAAAGGATCAAGGTAAGGCTGTTGGCACCTGCGATATACTTTGAGGCATAGGTCATTAAATAGCCATGAGACACTGTGGAATAGCAAGCAGCATGTCCCCTAGCATGAAGTAAGATGCAAACCTATTTCACTTGGCGTCCGAATGAAAATTGTGCTCTTAAAATAGCTCTGAATCATTACAAACATAAGTATAGCATGATAACAGCCTAAACACCAATTAGAAGTACAGCTCAGGAACGCGGTGCAGAGGAACAGTGAAAGAACAGCTTGGTCTCATCTGTGAGGATGATTGTATGCAGGGTGTGGAGCAGGTACTAGGTCAGCGAATGCAGTGTGTGAACTGGTTGTCAGGCTGGAGTTAGAACATCATCGTATTGAACCTTGACTATGTCAGTTACTGAGTTTACCTGGTAGAGAGGTTTTTTGGAGAAATAAGCATGAGGACAGAGCAAGTATAAAGCCAATGCAAGTGAGAACAGCCTTAAGGTGTAGCGAGAGAGATTCTGAGCTTCAAGGCTATTCTACTAGACTTCCAGCCACAGGATTGCTAGCTATCTGGGTAAAATCTTTATTTTTAAAAGTCTTTATTTAAAAAATTATCCTTAATTCAGTGGCCCAGCTTCAAGTTGTTTTTTTTTGCACATCCTACTGCAGTTGTGTCCCAAGCATGTGCTTTATGCACCAACCTGTCAGTCAGCAGACTCTGGGTCTCTTTATGGGAGCACAGGTGCCTTTGTGGCTTTTTTAAAGAGACTGAGCCTAGCACTTAAAAGCTAAAAAGTGTTGGACCCTAAATGGAGGCATCTTTATGGTTTACTGACTCAGCTGTAGAGCCTTGGGGTAGACCTTCTGCAGGGAGGCTGCAGTGTTGGCTGGCGCTGGGAGCTGGTACATTACAGGGTAAATCCATAAGAAAGGGAAAATAGAGAACCTGATCATTGCCTATACAGCTTCTCTGTAATACTGTGAAAGTAAATGTAATATGTTATGTGGCCCACGTACAACTACAGGGTGTGTGGTACTGTCTGTGAAAGTTAAGCTCTGGTGGTATTCATTTAGAGGTGTGTAAGTGGCTTGTGTATTAGAGATCCTTCATGACTATTTTAAAATTCTGTCTTTAATCACAGTTGTTCTCAATAAATATTTGTCTTAAGTAGTCTTTCTGACTGCCAATTACTGCTGTCACTGGTGCTCAAGGAAGCAGAGCCGCAGGCTCCAAGCATGGATCAGACTTGCCGAGGCAGTCTGGGTACAGCTGTGCAGGCTCATCCTGCTGAGGAGCCCAACCATTTCCCAAAAACAGAGCATGTTTCCCCGCTTTTGCATCGCATGCCACAAGTGCACGGGGCCAAACACAAGCTGTCCTTATTGCTTTAACTAGCTCATAAGGCCTTATGCTTCCTCAGGAAGGCAGAGTCATAAGGTATGGCATCACGCCCAGCTGACGCAGCTTAATTCAGCTACCTGGATCTTGTCGCCTTGGGTTTTACAGAATTACATAGCTTCAAATCAAGACTTGTGGAGTATGTCCCAGCTGCATCATTTCCTGGCATATCGCTGGAGTGATTAGGTCAGGCACTAGAAGACTCCTCAGGTAAAAGCGATAAAGAGAGTGGGTGTGAGGAGAGCAATCCTCCTTGCTCGCAAAGCGCCAGCAGGAATGTTACGTGTGGATCTGAATCCACAGAACAAGACAGTTCCTGCAAGGAGTCTTGTGCTGCACAGGCAGTGCCCAGCCTCCGCGCCGTCTCCGAGCCGCATGCCAGGAGTGCAGCCCGGGGTGTCCCTTTGTCCCCATCCCAGAGCACAGCTGCTTGCTGGCCTCAAGTAGGTCATTCCTCTCACAGGGCTGTTACCAGACAGGCGTGTCCCTCGTCTTCAACAGGGTTTGTTGTCCATTAAGCAGGGCTGACTGGCATCTCTTTGTGGAGTTTGTCTGTCAGTCACCATGGCATAAGGAGTTTAAAAAGTGAGGCATTTAAAGCTCGGGGTAGAGAACTGGAATGGTGCAACCAGAGAGGGAGCAGCCACTGCCTTGCAAAAATCACATCAAAGCCCAGGCAGTGCAGGCAAACAGATTTTTGCACATTTTCAGCACATATGTACACAGTAGCCAGGTTTCCCAGAAAGACTGGTAGGAGTCTGTCTACAGGTGGTGGGAGTCGCTGTAAGATTTCAGATAGTACACTGATCTGGTGGCGTGCTCTCGTGAGCAAGCGCTGCTTTGGGAGGAGGTGGCCCAAGCAGCAAGCTCCAGAACAGTTCTGTGGAAAAGTAAAATGGCATTTTTCAAGTGCAGTACTTGCTGCGTACTTACTCCTTTCTGAATTGTGATATTTACAAGTGGGGAGAACTTGGGCTGCTGCAGTAACGAAGAGTGTCACCCATCTTATTCTGCATGTTGCACCAGCTGGTGGCTTTTTTTGTGTGTTTTATGAATTCCTTCATACGTCGTTATGTGGATAGGCATTTGTGGAACTGCAACTGCTGATCACAAGTCTGGAGTAGTTGTTTTTTATATATACCAAGCAAAGAACTTCGCTTTTCTTCCTTCTTGTGCTGCACCAAGCCTTTGAATTGCAAGCATTGTCATGCAAATGTGTGCTTGGAGAAAGTGTGTACTTCATCAAGCTTTGGGAGTTTTCTTTTTTAACTGCAACAACAACAACAGAAATCCCCCCACATCTCTAGATGGCAATTTACATTCAAATCCTGTTTGGTGTGTTCTCATGGTAACTACTACAAGAGAACATGCTTGGTCCACAATAAATAGCCATCTTTAAAGCTCCAGAAGCGTAGCTGGGGTAGAGAGTATTGTTCTCTAGCAAAAAACTTAAGCCTTCGTAACTCCCTTGCTAAACTGTGTCTTGGGGCATTTTGTGCATTTTATCTCTTAAGGTTTAGGAATTTGTTGGCTGCGAAATATATTTACATTCTCGATGCTTATAAAGTGAGATTAGCCCTGCTGTCCTGTTAGTCAGGAATATCTACAGCGACTGCCGCAGAGCCAGCCCTCGCCAGGCTTGACTTCCTTTGAGTGCAGCAGGAATGAATTAAGCAAGTACAGCCAAAGATATCACATGAAAGACTTGAAATACCAGTGAGCTGAAGAAAGCCCTGGTCTGTGTGTGTGCATAGCTGCAACTGCTAAAGATTCAGTTTTTCACAATGGGGGAGCGCTGAAGGGTGAAAAAGCCTTAAAAGGTAAGGGGTTTCATGCGTGCATTTATTTATTTTTTTTTCAATAATTTTAATCTTGCATGCTTGGAGCTGTAGCAGACTTGCAGAAAGAGAAAAGAAAGTGGAGTTTGGCAGAGCAAGCTGTACTGAGAATGTTTCTGCTCTTGTATTTTCTTTGAAAGAGGCTAAATGCGTGCAGAATCAGGTTTATGAACGAGTGACTAAATTACTGGTCTAATCATATTTCCAAACGCCGGGAGAGCTTTCCTTCCAAGCAGTCTGCTTTAATAAATCATGCTCAGTCTGAAAGTTAAAGGAATGATTGTTCACAGAGCAGGAAAAAAGTCAGCAGAGCTAGAGCTGTGTGTGCAGGGGGGAAGCTGTGAGCAGTGGTGATGGTCTGCTTTGTGGCCGGAGATCTTTCCTGCTGTTTAGCAGTTCCTGGTGTGGATTCAGGAAAACCAGCTAGGTAAAGTTTAGGAATGTAGAATTCCTGCAGTTTATTAAGGCGCAAGGCAAGGCTGTATTTTGGCGTTGATTACAGTGTAAAAAAGTGACAGTGGGGACAAATGCGGTTGGAGGTGGGGAAGTCCAGCAAGATATCAGCAGCACCCGGAGGTCTGAATTAATGTTGTCGTGCCGCTGGTGAAACTTGATGGGACACTTCTGAGACACTAGTTCTTTCTCTGCAGAAACACAGGAAAAGGAATATGCTTAAAATACATATAATTGTAGCAATGGGAAAGATATTATAACAGCAGCGTATTTTGAGATCGCTCTATGTCAGCTGCCCGCTGTGACACAACCCCCCCAGCCCAGCAGGTAAAATAGCTCTCTTCTGGGATCTGCATTTTGCTCTTGCTTTCCCACTTAAAGAATTTGCCTCTGCAAACATTAGTATTCAGCCACAGGGTTGAAAATTAGGATAAAATTGCTTGAAAGAACCTGTTATGAAGGGAATGGGTTGGATCCTGCATCATTGAAGTCTCTGGGAGTTTTATTCTGGTCTCAAGAAGAGCAACCCTAGATTTGCCTTGCAAATCTAGATGGAACTGATATGATCTGATAAAGTGCATATGGAACTGGGAAAGGGGATTCTCATAACTCCTGATTGTTCTCTCTCTGATGTTGAGATATGGCCTTTCAAACCCCAAGTTGTAATGGTGGTAGGTCAAAAAGTAGGCATTTTTGTTGTCTGAAACATGAATTAAGTGTATTTAGTATTTCTTCTGTTAAAGCTGCATAGCTTCAATAAGGGTAACGTTAATTTTGCTTCTTACTTGTTGTTTGCTTACTCAAAAAACATGTATTTACAACGTGTGTACCTCGTGACATAAATAGAAACAAAATAACAATGATTTTTTTTTTCCAATACAGTTAGATTGCTGATAGGATTTAGCTGAAAGTTGTAGTACTGTTCCAGCTATTCCAGTCTTTGTCAGAGGCACCCTCGGAGCCCAGAATTCATGTTAAGAGCAGAATGTAATGTTGTTTATGGGTAGGCTTGAGTCAGTTCTTAAACTTTTTTTCTTTCCTATTTAACTGTGTGTATGTGTGTATGTATGTATGTGATGTTTCTTGATTTAATCACAGGATACTGCAAACAACGACTCCATGGGAGAAGAACCCACTGTGATAAATTTGTGAGGACTAACTACGCTCCAGAACATCTGCAGTTGCCTCATAACATACTTTAAACATGAAACATTTGCTGAAAGGGCATCAAAGCATCTTATTTTTGTTGCCTGCTTTCCACTCAGAACATACTATCTAGAGGTTTTAGGCAATTTATAAGCCTAAAAAATAAGGCACATCCATTCCTAGCACTGTTTTTATGTCGATATTACAACTAGAGAAATGAGATTGCATTTTTAGTTGCATGAAGTAGAACTGAATAGTTGTAAAATCCATCAGCTGAGTTGTGCCTGTGCAATGGCAATCAGCCTAACCTGCAGGAAGTTTGAGGTGAAAACATGATGAGGTTTGAGGTTGGTGCTGTTGGTCTGTCTCCTCCAAGCTCCTGATGTTCTCCCTGTTGTGTCAGTGGTGAGCTGGACAGCAGGCCTTGGCTCCTTGGAGCTTTGCTGTGGAGGTGGTAGGAAGCGAAACTCTACAGCCTCTGCAGACAGCGTTGATTTTGTTGTTCAGTCCCGAGCATGGGGTAAATGTATGCTTTATTTAGGCATTCAGTTCTGTGAAATTCCAAGTTTTCAGCACACAAGCCAAGAAGTGCTTTGCATTGCGTAAATCACACAGACCACTGAGAAGTTTCTAGTTTTGCCTGCCACCTTGGATTGTCTCACACACCCATGGGCATTGCACAATGTTTAGTGTAGAAAAAGCAAGTTTCTTGCCAAACTCTTAGTGCAGGGCTATATTTTCAGAGTTGACATGATGGGATCTATCATGGTGTTTTTAGAACTTACTCTCTATAACTGTTAATCTTTAAACGTTAGATATATGGTAAGTAAGGCTGTTGGGGATCTCAAACTTTTTATGATCAAGCAGAGATAAAAGTAGATGGATTAAGACGAGCTATCCACTTTCAGAAAGCCAGATGAATGCTAAATCCTCAGTGCCACTGGCTTTCTCAAATGAATGGCTGCCCCAGATTCAGCATGAAAAGGACCAGTATATCTATCTACAGTTTGCCAACTACACAATTTGTGCATATTTAGCCAAAAAGAGACAGTGTCCAGCCTCTGAGCTACACTATCATTAACTAAGTAGTCTTTTAGCGGCAGAAATTGTGATTTTTGTTGAAAGTGGTCTAGCATTTAAGTTAGAGTCACAGAAGTTGTTCTTGTAATAAAACAATTCAGACAGCAAACCAAATCCAGTATAGAAAAGCTGATTCTATCTTCAGTGTTTCTTTCTGACTCAAACATGTAAGGGTTATGCTTTGTTGTGTACTTAGCACCAGACTAGCAATTTCTCAAAGAAAATGCTGTTCAGATATCTAAAATAGCCATTTCTCTGTGACCACTGGCACGTACCACCTACAGTGTCTCAGATCAGCGACGTTCTTAAAGGGCATGTGCATCTCATTGGCTTCAATGAGCTCTAAGCAAGTCTGAGTGCTTTGCTTCAGTTATTTATGCTGCTTCGGGTGTGCTGGCCAGCACATAATAGAGTACCTGGAGCCACGGTGCCTCTTGTCACACAGCTTTGAAGAAGAGTGAGGCATACATGCAGCTCTCTTACACTTAGAATTGTGGAATTCTTAAGAGTTGGAAGGGACCTTTAAAGGCCATCTGGTCCAGCTCCCCTGCAATGAACAGGGACACCTACAGCTGGATCAGGTTGCTCAGAGCCCCGTCCAGCCTGACGTTGAATGTCTCCAGGGACGGGGCGTTGGGTACTTTTGTACCCAGACTAAAGTTGCAAGTCAGCTGTGCAGAGGAGGAAGGAAGATTTTTTAAATGTCTTGTTCCAGTGGTGTGCAGTCCACAGTGCTGTCCAAGAACAACGTAGTTTGCATATGCCAGCAGTGAAAGTGCATCTTACCAATCATAGAGCCTCAAGATTATGTTTTCCAGATTTTCTAATTGTAGTGAAGAGGGATAGAGGAAAATCCAGTTCTAAGGGACAGAAAGAACTATGTTCTTATTTAAAAGTAATAGGGCAGATTGTAAAACTATAAATAATGGCAGGGCTTTAAATCCGCAGGATTGTCTTAAAAAATGGATGGAGTCAACAAAGCACATGCTTCATGTAACTAAGGAAAGATAGAACTAGCCTTTGTGAAACAAAGGGCCATCGATCTGTGTTCCTGAACTTAGAAATGCTGCATGCTTCATGGAAATGACAGTGGCATCCCAGTTAAATCACTGAGGTGGTTGAAGGTTAAATTAATTAGGCTCTGATGTCATTTTACAGTCTATTATAGTAGATGTACACAGACACACATACACACAGAGTTGGATTGCTTAATTTGATTTCTTTTTTAATGGCATATCGGTGTTAAGACAGAATTCTTGCCCAGAATTCTTACCCAATTCTTTGAGTAACTCTGGAACATTCTAGTAAAGCAAAGCCAATTGACTCCGTAGTTAACTCTGCTTTCACAAGATACATGGCAACTGGAACAAACAAGGAAGTTGGTGCAATTTTTTTGTGAATAGAAAATATTTGGTGACTTTGATTGCAAGTATTAGTGCTTGCCAATGTATCATCTATAGCAATGAGATCACACTGGTGGCTTTTTTTGGTCTGCCAAATGAAATTATTAGCAGTGGTGGTAGGAAGCGTGAGTAGCTAGCTGCTTTTCTAGCTGAGCTCCAGCTGCTGAAGTTGAGTCATCTGTGCCTTCAGCCTGGCCCCTGTGGCAGTACAGGTAGCTGTGATCTGCAGGGGGCTGTGGGGGAAAGAGCTCCTCTGACTTTTGTTTGCATAACATATGAAGAAATCAGTAGAATGGCTTTTTGTTTGTTTTAGGGTAGAAATCAGAATTATTAGAAAAATGTAATTTGATTTTTATGTGATTCTCTGAAACATCAAAGAACTCATGTTAGGAGAGTTTCCAACTCTTAATTAAGAGAGAGCATCTATTACATTATAACAAAGGAGTCCAAGGAAAATGCTTTTCTGTGATACACACATACAGAGGAACAAACAACTGCCTTCATTTTCTGTCCCTTCCCTGCAAACATGCACATGCGTATGTGTGCATTTCACTTGGCCTTGGTATCTTGTTGTCTAGTTGGTTATAGATCTGCAGGGCACTTTCTGAATGTATAACGTGAAAAGGCGTAGGGATAGAAGAGCAGCAGCACGAAGGACCAAATTCTAAGAAAAATACCGAAGTTAGACTGATGCTGTCTGAGACATGCTGATACAACAGAAGTGGGGGTAATTAGCATACTGATTATATGGATTAAGCTGGGCCATTTATCTGGGCTGTCACGCAACTCTTGTTGGCAGCCAGATAGATGTCTGTGCTAATCATGGGGATCCTTGGGACTTTCTGTAAATTTGGGTTTCCTTCTGTAGACTTAAAAAGTATCAGAACTGCAGTTTTACATGCTTTTAAAACTTAAGACAGGTCTTCAGACCTTTGCAAGTCTACAAGACCTCAACAAGACTGCAAGTCTGCTTAAGCACAGCTCTCAGCCCCTGGACGTCCTGGGCACCCCAGACAGAAGCGTGTCTTTGACAGTGATGCAAAACAGCAAGTGCCATGCAGAGACAGAAGGGGTGCAGAGCGGTGTGCAGTGGTCTTGGGGCAGCTGAGTGGTGTTGGTGCCTTGGGGTACTGGGTTGCACACCGCTGCAGCCAGCAGCGAGAGCCAGGGCTGCATGCTGAATGGAGCCCTGTGCCTTTGCCGAGATGGGAATAATCTGCCCTTTCAGTGCTGCCCGACCTCTGGTTTCCCAGCAACTCGAAGCTGCTCGGCAGAATATTTTGTGGCGTTCCTAATTTACACATACCAGATATTGGCTGTGATTGAAGCCTGGCTAATTTCCCTTAACAACTTCCAGACAAAAGGCTGATGCATGAAGAAGTGAGAGAGCTTCTTGGGAGACAATTTTTCAATTCCTGTCTTTTCTTCAAGGTAGGAATTGTGCTCAAAAGTTTACTTGCTTGGGAAAACAGCACAGCTGTGCGTTACGTCAGCTCTGTGTCTTATAGCTGCCTTCTGTGGTCTACTGAGAGAATAAACTGTGTGCAGGCACAAAATGCACCAGAGAAAGAGAAACTGCTTGTGGCCACAGTATTGAAAAAGGGTGTGATCAAGTGCTAACATAACATTGCCTGAGTCTGGGTTTTGAAATTTAACTGTGAAGTTGCTGGCCTTCGTGGTCATACAACAAGCACACACACCCCACACTTAATTAAAGATAACTCAAACTTTTTTGTTATTTTTAAACCTTAAAGTTTTCATGGCTATGATTCCTGATTGCTGCTGCGTTTTTTCTTTTCTTTTTTTTTTTTTAACGATTGGACTTGATAATGTGAAGGATTTTTTTGTTCTTTTGTGACAAATGTGTGAAGGCTTTGTAATGACTTAATCTAAGCCAGCCTGTAGTTCTGCAGCCTGTGTCCTTGCAGACAGTCAGCCGCAGCAAAAGCTCAGCCAAACTTCCCTTGCTGGACTGTCAAATATTGCATAAGGAATGAACTTGCTTCCTGCTGGGACGAAGCTTGTGCGTGGGAAGCGCAGCTCTGGATTATAATGCACTGGAGGTCAGTAGCTGCGTGTCTCCTTCCTATCTTTGATGCAAAGTCTGTGTTTGGGAGTTCCAACAACAAAGGTTAAAGCAGCCAGCACTAAGATCTCTTAAATAAATAAATCAGTGTTTTTTCCACAAATGAAAGGAGACTGCTGAGATCATTTAGTCTAACCAGCTGCGTGACCACAGTAAGGGAAACCACCTGCTGGAAGAAGGAAGGTGCCCGGTGTTCTCTTTGTGCCTGGTAGTTTTAGGGAGTCCCACCACGACTGAGCTATTTCAGTGAATACAGTCAGTGAAAAAAATGTTTTGCCCTCTCGTTTGAATATGTCATTGGTTTTCATGCTCTTTATGTCTTTATCTGCTATGTTTAGAACTGTTGCTCTTGGTTTAGCTGCTTAGAGAGTGAGGCCTCACGGCTTTCTCACTGGTGAGCTCCTCTGAAATGCAGAATGCTGTGCTTTGCATTTACAGTTCCTCTTCTGCTCTCCTTGTGCTTCATGAGCTGGCATCTCTTGTCCTTCTGTTGACTGCAATGTTAGATCCTTTATCTTGTGCCCTTGTATGGAGTTGCAGTCTGAGAAAGGGTTGCTTAAATTTGTGTCTCCCAGGGAAAGCAAGGAGAATTGCAACAGTGGCAACAAGTTATTTGCAGTAGGGTTTCAGGATGTACTGCTGAAGTGATACTGCTTTAGCATCTCTGCAGAACTGGTTACTTGAAAGGTTTCACATACTGAAGTGTGAGGTTATTTGTAATAATACTACAGCAGACATTAAAAGTAGACTGGATTAGGTTCTTAAAAGAGTATTTCCAAGGTAAGGTTTTACAGCTATGTCAGACTTCGGCCACACAAATGAAATTCATCTTAGTAAGGTTCTCTCAAGTATTTTTGTCCTAATTTTCTTCCTCCTGATAAACCTTTGGGTCTTTCAGAAATAAAAGCATGATGCTTAGAAGTAGCTAATCCCAGAATCATAGGGGTTGGAAGGAACCTCTGGAGATCATCTGGTTCCACTCCCCATTATCTGTGCCATGCAGGCGAGAAGAAATCACACTACAGGAAGCATCCTAAAATGTGTTTTACAGCTTTTAAATACAGAAAGGAACTTGTGTGACCAGCCTGCCAATAAGCTGTCAAATAAAAAAAAAAATATGTAAGCTGTGGTTGAAAAGTCTGGTGTGGAGGAGTGAAAGTATGGTGAAAAAAAAATAAAAGCAAAACATGGGTGGGGTCTTGATATGTGCGATTGGAGTTACTGCTGACCTGTAGGGACAGGATTTCACCTTGTGCAGTTGGTTTGTGTGCAGCCTCAGCAGATGTGGAGCAGCAGTGTGTGCCACAGGCATGTGGCATTGTTCTCCTGACCATTGTAACGAACAATAGTGACACTGGTGTTGGCTGCCTTGACATGGGGTTGGCAAGGAAGGACAGCTGTCCTTGTAATTAGTACCTCTCAGTATGTTTCTCCATGGTGTGTCTGTAGCTATCAGGGAGCCTGATTGGTTCTCTTCAGGGGAAGCATGCTGATCGATCACAATGTAGGGAGAATGAGGCCAGATCAGGGTTGAGTCTGCAGGGATTGGAGGCTTTAATTAGGGTGACCTCAGATGAAATGGCAACAGATTATTCACAGGTGGCGAAGGAGGGCCCGTGAAGAATTCCAGCTGGGTCTCTGCTGTGAGTTGCACCTTCTGTCAGTGCCCCGAGACACTGCCAGAGCAGTTCCAAATCTTAAATCCCTCTTTTCCCAAATGCTCTTAATCGTCTGTTTCACATGGATGGTCCTGCAGTCCCTGTTTTGGGACAATCGGCTGTGAGACCTGCTGTGCATTTCAATGGACTCTAAATAATGTATTCAAGCAACAAAGGCTCACTTCAGCTAAGATCTTGGCCCCTGCATAGATAGTTCTAAACATACTCAGATAACTTAGAAATCTCCAGTATTTAAGCTTGTGCCTTTAACAATCTGTTCCTCTTCCATGAAGTTTTAATTATTGTGTAAGAAATTATACACTGAAATTGTGAGGAGATAGCATTCCTATAGGACTTTAAATCGCCAGTAGTGAAAGAAGTGGACAAATCCTGTCTTCAAATACCTTGAGAAAGGAAGGTTCACAAAGAGGCTGTTGTGTATTTACTTGTTTGGTTCATACAAACCAACCAAAAAGAAAATTGCTCTGAAATGCAAGACTACGGTGACACTGACTAGTAAGGTAGTTTAAATAGCTCCAGGATTGTGAGGTTATTGATTATTACTGATGAAAGTATGAAATCACAGCAAGCCAGTCAGAATCATTTGAGCATCTTTCCTACAATTATCGAGCTAATTTCAGTTCTTATCTTTGCTACAGACCAGCAGGACCTGAAATGTGGCATCTTTGTCAATGGACCTAACTCAATCGTGTCTTGATCCAGTTGAAATCTTTAAACACTAATGCCGAGGGTCAGTGTGGTGATGTACTGCTGCATAGCTCTTACGTGATCGCTTTCTTTAAAATATCCTTGAGATGCCCTTGCTTGTAAAGCAAGCTGGGTGACAGGCAGAAGATAAATACTTCGTTTATTAAGTCTCCTCCTGTGAGTGTTTCAGTACAATGGAGGAACTCTAAAATTACTGTGTTCCTTCCATACAGTAATATTTTTAACATATGTATGAGAGTGACTAAATTTTGCAGTTTGTCACCTACCTGGGCCTTTCAGGGCTGGAAGATGTGGGTCAGATGCGGTAGTTGGAATTGAAGAGAAGATCAGCTAATCGTGTAAACACTTGCTGTTGGTAAATGCAGTACTTTCATGTTCAGACCTGTAGAGGTTATATAAATGAGGCAGGATATATTATTGAGTGAGCAGTGAAATCCGGTCTGGAGCCTGCAGGAGAATTTTTTGAGGTGTAAGTGTTGATTTAACAGTGCCCATTCTCTTTTTCTGTCAAGTTACCACTGGCAGTGTTAGCACTTTTTTATGGGATTTTTATGCTTTTTGGAGGGTTGTGTAGATGTCCAGAGAATTTTGGATATGCAAAATATTCACTGTAATTTCATGTTTATCTAAGTATTCCTTGACTTCCCGCTGCCATGCAGTGGAAATACGAAAAGCTTTTTAGCTTTGACATGTTCTTTGTTTTTATTGTTTTATACTCTCAGTGTTTGTCTGTATAGACACAAATACTCTGAGATAGGAAGGGAACATCTTCAAAAAGAAAGCCAACATCAAAGTTGCTGCTGTTTTGGCCTGAATCTCTTCCAGTTACAGCTAGATGCACACTTGAGAAAGACTGTAGAGGGTTTATTCTCTTAATCTTTCTTTGAAATGCACGTGCTCTCAAATCAGTGGGACTGATGTTCTGGGTCCTGGGAGAGGACACGCAGGGGTTTTCACGCTCCTTGTACTATAAGTGTAGTGGTTGTGGGGTTGAAACTCTATTGTGTAAACAGGTGCCATCAAAGTTGATGGTGCAAACACGTGAATGTGTGGCTGGAGGAGGAGGGATAGAGAAGTGAAGTGGTTTGTTCAAGGGAGGATGGTGACCAACATGGCACTGCAGTTCAAGTCTTGAATTGACAGGGAGAGTGCCCCAGCCCCTGCCCATTCTGCCTTTGCAGTGTGTTTTCCTATTGAGACCGCAGGCATTTCCTTTTCACTTCTTTTGGGTTCTTGAATTGACTCATCAGCGTAAGTAAAGGCTGTAGAGTTGCACGTATGGGTAAGAATCACTAAGCATCATGTGGTTTAAAAAGTCAAACAATGGGCATGCAGAAGTTTATTATCAGTTCTGCTACATTGTATATAAGAAGTTAATTTATTCACACATTTCACATTCATCTGGGAGAAAAGCTTGGCATCAGTTTTGACTTGTGGAGATGGTGATTGAGATCAGAGGACCATAGGGGACTGCTTCAGAAAGATCTGGTTTAATAGGTCCCCCTCTGCAGGCAGGGGTTATTTCATTTCTGAAAAAGGTATCAATACACTTTGAGATGCAAAAACCAACTACAAAGGAGGGGAAGACTGACCTCCTTTTAATTCATACTGCTTTTTCCGGAGTAAAATTGCCAAGATTTCATTCTAGAATTGAAGGTGGACAGATTTAAAGGAAACTGAGAAAAATTGCTGTTTTTCAAATAAGAAGTTAATTTTTCCTATCCGTGTGTCTGTTGTTCATCTTTACCATCTCTGTATCTGTCTTCCACACTTCATAAGTCAGGAAAATTAAAACTTACAAGATGCGGCAGCAAACTGATATCATCCTGTGCAAATTGTCATAGAGAAATCTATAAACAAGACACTGTTTTTTTTCTTTTGTTTCCCACCTGATCTCTCTTTCTCTGTGAAGTTCCTCCTACCTAAATAAAATCCTTGAGACTGTCATCTGTCGTTGTTGGGGCTGTACTGAGGCTGCCAGTAGTTCTGAGATGGAAAAGGATGTCTGACTGGTGAAAGTCAGGTATCCTCTTTGTTTGAATGGAGCAAATGATCTGCAGAACATAAAAATAAGTTGTCTGTGTTACTTGCTTGGGGCCTCCACTGATGGCACTGTCCAGGGAAGAGATGTTGTTTTTTTCCAATCTCCATCAGACTTCAATCTAAGGAACTATTTTATAATGAAAATTAGGAGTTAGATGTCTGTCCTCATGGCTTCTTCCAGGTGTGATATTAGACAGCAGCTTTGCCCTTCAGGAGGCTCACAGCATATCAGGGCAATCGTTTAGCAGCGTAAGGATCCAGCCTCGCCAGCACAGGCTCCAGGTCACATTAAAGCCTTGGCTTTAGTGCTGCCTGGTGAGAATTCAGGGGAGACCCTGGGATTCTGGAAATGAGAAATTACAGTTTGTGCTCTGAGCTATGAAGGGGTGCACCACAAGAACAAAACAAAAACCCTTGACTTTTATGAAGTAGAACAGTTCTGACTTGTAGCTATTAAAGCATAAGGAATCCCACATACTTGTTCAATGCTGACATGAGTCAGTAGCCTTGGTCTGGTGATCTTGTATGTCAGAGTGGTTTAGTGCTGCCAATCCTTGGTTAAAGTGAAATAGCTATGAGAGCTCGATTACATCTCTCAGGAATTATGATAACTATCGGTTCCGTTCCTTATCTGTTGCCTTCTCTCATATAAAGTTGATCTTCACAGGAGCCATACTTTTAGCAATTCCAATTTTTACTTTGGAAGACGATGTGGATTTGCTGTTGCTTTAAAATCCGTTGTGGTTCTGTTGTCCATCTGATTTTTTTTTCTACAAAATACAGTTTCTTCCTTGCTGTTCATTTATGAAACAAGTCTACTTCACAGCAACACTGATAAGGACCTCTGTGTTACCTGGGTATAAGCCTGAAACTTAGTGTAATTATCACAGGAATTCTGAAAATTCTGACTGTGCCTCAGCTCTGTAGGTAGAATACCCTTCCTCTGCATGGGTATTTTAGGCTATTCCAAGCTTTGTGGCTGTTCTGAGCATAGCTGCATCCCTGGTTTCCCATTTTATTGTGTTGGGGTTTGGCTCCCTCCCTGACTGGCTGCAGCTCTCCTTATTGCTCAGCTCTGAAGAGTTTCTGTGATGGCTCAGTCAAACCCCCTCCAGGTGATGGGAGATCTCTATCTTCTGGCACTCCATAATGAGAAGCGTAGGAGAGGAGTCCACCATATTCCTTTCCACTGCCCCCAGGTTCACTCACAGCAGCCAAATTTATTGTGAATGTAATTCCTGTAATACATCAGCTTTGGCCCTCCAATTTAATACCGCCATGTGTCTGCAAGTAATTAAAAATAATTAGTTTAGAAAGTGAAGGAATATGCTTATGTAATTAAAATTGAGATGGTCCTTATATTGCCATGCTGATACCATGTTAACAACTCTTCCAGTGTTTTATGTTTTTCTTTAAAAATGGATGTTCTGAAGTTGGGTGATGATCTGACAGCCTCAGCTGCTGGTGACAAAACAGGGCTGTGTCTAACTTCTGTAGTTACAGGGGAAAAGTCTTGAAAAAGTCTCTTCTTCCCTTGTAAATCAAAACATGGATGGAAATGAATTCAAAAAACAAACAAAAAACAAGAGCATTGAAACCAGCGCTGTGGCTGACTTTTGACTTTTTAGGTACCTGGGGCTGGCGTTAAAAGGATTAGGTAGCAGAGCAGCCAGCTGGCCATGAGCAGGAGGGTGCTCCCTGGGGAGGGGCAGACATCCGCAGTGTCACTGAAATTCTACCTGGCTCTGGTGTGTCCGCTCCATTTACACATCTGCCTTGCCACACTGAAAGTACGGATTTGTTTGCAAATTTGGTGGGGAATGCCACCCTTTGAGCCAATGAGTGTGGGGGTAAAAGGACTAAAAGCAGGTGTTGAAAAAGACATATTGACCTGTACAATAAATCAGACAGTTGCACAAGGCACAAAGTCAGTATGTTTGTTCTCATGGTTTGCGCACGCATCTGTGTTCAGTCCTTCTCTTTCCTTTTGGGAATCATTCATGACCTTTGTGGAGGCAGGCAGGATGCGGGCCCCTACAGTGGGATGGTGGGTTGGAAGGCTGGTTCTCTGGCACTCCACTTCCAGGGGGTGGGCACTTACAGGTCCTTATACAGGTCCTGACGGTATCGGTGCCTTCACGGTAAGCATCCATATGAGTGTGCAGTACAACACACAGATCTGACTTGTGGTGTATCTGACTATTGTCAGCAAAATCTAAATTAAACACAGAAAAAAAAAGCATTCCTTCCCCCTCCCTCCCCAAATTAGTTTATGTTAGTGCAGGCATGGAAATAAAATGATAAATCACATTACAAAGACAGGCTGAGGGAGCTGAGGTTGTTCAGCCTGGAGAAGGCTCCAGAGAGACCTCATTGTGGCCCTCTAGTACTTGAAGGGAGCTTATAATCAGGAGGGAGACTGACTATCTGATAGTGGTAGGACAAAGGGGAACAGTTTTAAACTAAAAGAGGGGAGATTTAGGTTAGATGTTAGGAGGAAGTTCTTTACTTAGAGTGTGATGAGGCACTGGCACAGGCTGCCCACAGAGCTGTGGGTGTCCCGTCCCTGGAGGTGTGCAAGGCCAGGTTGGATGGGGCCCTGGGCAGCCTGATCATGGTGTCTGATTTACTGGGTGGCAGCTCTGCCCGCAGCAGGGGGGTTGAAACTGAATGGGTTTTAAGGTCTCTTCCAGCCCAAACCATTCTATGATTTGCAGCAGAACCCTTAACCTCATGTCAGCCAGTATGGACAGAGCTGGCACTGCTCCGAGGCTCTCTGGTATTCCACGTGCCCAACTCAGCAGTGGGCAGAAGCAGCTTTTGGTGGCTGAACTTCTCCATGCCCTTGTCCTCCTGCCTGGGCCAGATCAGGCCCTGCAGCCATGCAGCACCAGCTGCCCCATACTGGTCAGGGCTCACCACTGGGACTGGCCACTTTCTCAAAAACACAAATTGTTTGCATTTTTGTTCAGCACTTTGAACTGCAGAGGAAGGGTCAGGCTGTATGAGTTTCAGCCCCAGTACCAAAGGAAGGAGCTGAAGAATTTTGCTGCGGGAGGAGTGGTGAGAGCCTGGGCGGTGTTTGCTATTGCGGCTCAGTAGCAGAGTAGCCCAACTCTCACTGCTCTGAGAAAAGACTGATGTCAGGAAGAACCACAATGCTTTGTTATAGACATTCTGCCTCTTCAGGGAGGGAGATAGAAGCTGACGCATCAATACTTTTGAAGCTCCCTAGCTAGAAAATGAGAGTTATCATCACTAGCATCACTAGTATTTTGTTTTATGCGTAAGCAGATGAAAAAAGTTTAAATTGGATATTTTTAATTAACTTTTGAGTCTGTGCTTTCATGAAATTACTTCTGATAAGTTCAGATTTTGGGGAGTCACTTATTAGCTGAGTTGAACAAGAAGCATGATTAAAGCCAGTTTATAAACAACAGGAGAGTCCTCTGATTTACAGTTGCTCAGGGCTTGATCTTGCTTTCGTTTCTGTCATCTGAAGAACTTACACTGACAGCAGTGGGAGCTACTTCAGTTTCATATAAAAAAGTGGCTAGGAGATCCTGCCTTACCAACTTTCACTTCCAAAATACTGAGCACTGCCCTCTAATCCTGCAAATGGCTGTCCAGGAGGGTAAACTGCTGTGCTTGAGTGGACCTTTGGGCCTGTGAGTTAGAGCATATTTACGTGTGGTGTTACTTCCGCGTCAGGACCATCAGCAGTGATTAGCCCTGTCCTGAGCAGCTTTGTGTGGTGGCGACTGGTGCTGGCTCTTCTCAAGATGTGGCTGAAGCACAGGTGGCCTGAGGGCTTCAGGGATGATGCTGGAGGACTCCTGAGAGCGGGAGCAGAGCCAGTCTGCACTCTCAGGTTTCCATGACGGAGTGGCTAGGGCTGTCTATTTTCTAAACGAGAAATGATCCCAAAAAATTGACATGCAAACCAAGGGAATCTTGGCAAAGTGGATTTTTTTTTTTTTTTTTTTT
>WBMW01001218.1:1083873-1127257 GCA_013396635.1 Penelope pileata | reverse complement strand
TTTTTTTTTTTTTTGCTATTTAGAGATGAGAACATTTCCGATGCTCAGAACAGAAACTTTTTGAAAGACAGCTTATTTAAGATTTGAGGCATTACTGTCAACAGTAGATAAAGTGTCGTTACACTGAAACTTAAATATTTTCTGATTTTCTGGCTTCATTTTTTCTAAAACTATCTTGAACATATGTTCTGAGCAGCTAATGAGATGTGGTGGGTGCCCCATCCCTGGAGACATTCAAAGTGTGGCTGGACCTGGCTTTGAGCAACCAGACCTAGCTGTAGGTGTCCCTGTTCATCCAGGGGAGCTGGACCAGGTGACTTTCAAAGGTCCCTTCCAACTCTAAGGATTCTATCATTCTAATGTGCTTAGGACATTTTGTAGCCAGTTTTTAGCCTTTGTCCATTTCAGGTTCAGATAAATTTGCGCTGTGTTTATTTCCCCTGGTGTCTCTGACCATTGCCATTGAAAACCTTGCTTTGAACCTGTTTGTTTCAGATGCCAGACCAGTTTGATCAGACTGTGGTGCTCAACCAGCTGCGCTATTCTGGGATGCTGGAGACTGTGAGAATACGGAGGGCTGGCTTCCCAGTCCGAAGGCCCTTTCAAGACTTTTATAAAAGGTAAAAGCAGTAATTTGTGGACTTCAGGTGTGAGTCATGGACATCTAATCAATGTTCCCATGTTGAAGAATAATGTGAAAAACTAATATTGAAAAAAGATACAGTAGAAGTGGATGGAGCTTGTCTCTTAAATGAAGTAATAAATGCTTTTTGATTGCCAGGTATAAAGTTCTTATGAGAAACTTAACTCTGCCCGAAGACTTAAATGAGAGATGTGCCGTCCTACTCCGTCTGTATGACAACACAAGTACAGAGTGGCAGCTTGGAAAAAATAAGGTAAAATAATCTGACTGCATGTGTTGTGGCTGCTGCTTATACAGGTTGAAGGGATTAGCACAGCACAGCTGCAGAAGCGTAGTGGTAAGGGTAAATTACCTTTGGCCTTAAAGGAAGCTGAGCATGTCTGCTATGCTCTGGAAACCCCTACAGTAACAATTCCCAGTTGTGCTAAGGAGTTTGCTGTCTGAGGCACTTAAACCTACATTTCACTCATGGAGAAAGAGTTCACTTGGATTTTATACCACTGTTCACAGGCATGAGCACTGGTGAGGATCAGAATGTAAAATGTGGTTGCTGGTTGGTTTTGGAGTTCTGAGAAGTCCCCAGCCCATGAGGCAGCGCTTTGTTCTGCGAGGAGCTCTCTTCACTCCAGTAAGCCCACCTGGCTGGCACCTGCTCCGTAGGGGAAATCACAGAGAGGGACTGCAGCCAGTGTCAGTGTGGCAGAGCTGAGCTCCATGTGTGCTTGCTTGTCCTAGTCTGAGGGTCTTTTTCAGACATCAGACCTCAATATGTGTCCTGCCAGACAACCTGAACTGAACTTGGCCTCCACCGTTGTTTTTTTTCTTCCAAAAGAATTTCACCTGATTTTTACTAGAAAAGTGTAACTTTGAGTAACAAAACAATTCAGGCATTTCTGCAAGCTCATTTTGCATGTCTGGTCACGGACAACAGCTGTGTGCAGAGCTTCTATCTGTCTTACAAATTTGTGCTCTTGGACTTAATGTTGTAAAAGTATCACGCACTCAGAAGGTTCCCCCGTGAAGGTCTGAGATTTCCTATTTAAAACACATGGTGCAAAGGACTAGAGAGTGGATTACAAGGATCCTGCTGCCAAAGATCCTCCACCGTGCCTCTGCAGATTGCTCGCTTTCTTTCTCTACGAGTAGCTCCTGTCAGCTCCACAAGGGCTTCCATAGCGGAGAGAGAAGGAGAAGTGGATCCAGAAGTGAAGTTAGCTGAACAATAGATTACTCTTGCAGTTTTGCTGTCAATTTTTAGGTGTAACTGTGAATAAGCTTTCTCATTGCTATAAGGCAGCAAAAATATTTTGTGACATCCAACTGTGTGAAGTGCCATTCCTCCTCCGCCTTTTCTCCCCAGAACTGCATAGTTGTAAACAGTGTCCTGTGTTCCTTAGCACATGAAAGGCGTCTTGGAGATGATACTGGCAAATAGGACTCAATCATTTCCAAGTTATTTTGAGACATGAAATCTGAGATATTCCGATTGCAACTGAAGTCATGTTTCAACCCATTTTTGTAGACTATGGCTTACAAACAATACAGCGATAACAGAAGATGCTAGATGTCATTTCCCCATCTTCTTTTGGATGTAGTATGCTAACAATACTTACGCATAGACCCTGGACACAGCTATGGCACCTGAGTGAAATAACGTCTGTGAGAACCCTGAAGTGTTTTAACCAACTGCTCGGCAGGAACGAGAGCTCTGTTGTAACCTCCAGTACTGGGGGCTGGGATAATTGCCCCAGGAGCTGTGCGTGCATTTTTAAGAGACTTCATAAATAGCTTATTGTAGAAGAGAACAAGGGGGCATTGGTTTCAGACTGAGCATACTATGGGGCACTATGTGATTTAAAAGGAGTAGTAACAACATTGCAATGATTCAGCTCCAGTGTGAAATTTTCTTGTTTTTCACATCTCAAGCTGCATTGCACCTGCTCAGGAAAATGCGTTAGCCTGTGCATAATATGTGCTTAACATCTATTTTGGTTCAGGAAGTAGCTCAGTGCCTTTCTGAATCAGAATTTCAGTACGTTTTTAAAGCCAATGTGTGCAGAGCAAGGAAGATTGCCCACTGAGTGAAAGAAAAGGCTTTGTTCATCACAGCCTATTCTATACATGAATAAAATCTTTATACATAAAGAGCTGCCCAGTGCAACTCAGGTATTGGGACTCTGTAGCTGATACCAGAAGATTTATCCCTCAAAAAGCAAAAGCTGAGAAGACCTAGAGAAAGCACTGGCAGCAGATAGCTGATTGCTTTGGGAGTGTATGGGAAAGAACAGACATCAGGGTTTGTGGAAGGGGTAACTGCACCACCAGTGTCTCCTTTTCACTGGAGAAGCAGTTTATTTCATTTAAGGCAAAACAAGCTAGATTAGCTAAATGTATTTCAATGCTTCATGTTAACACTGCCTCTGGGAGCCCGTGCCACAGAGACGGATACTCCTTGATCCTTTCTAGCCCCATGCTCACAGTTTCCGGTGTGTAGCCCTGAGCAGCCCAGGTGAACGATCCAGGTTTCTCAGCCGTGCCAAAGAGGATGGCTTGGGGAATGGACAGGTGGTAAACTGCAGAATTTACCCAGAATTTCTTCCCAGATCTGTGTGCACAGATGGTCTGCTCCAGCCTCAGCCATTCTGTGATTCTGTGAAATCAGGAAGTTCAGGCTAAGTCCTACAACTTTCTGACCTGTGTTACTCTTTGGTGGGAAAGCTTGTTAATGAAGCCAGTAATTATGTTGCCTTTGGAAAATCCCTGCTCCTACTTAAAATGCCTGTTACAGTACTCAGTCTTTTCCTGCTGAAATCCAAATTCAGTAGATCATCTGCAGGTATTTTCCTTTAAAAGAAATGTGTTTGGTGTTTTCTGTTAAGGAAATGATATGCTTGATGCTGAATTCAAAGCTCAGGCTTGCTGCTCAGAGTGACACTGAATCAGGCAGCACCCTGGCTGTGTCACTGTCCTCAAGTTAAGCCAAAAGTTTTCTTGTGTAGGTTTTTCTCCGGGAGTCCTTGGAACACAAGTTAGAGAAGCAGCGAGAGGTGGAAGTCACCAAGGCAGCAATGATTATCCGAGCACACATCTTAGGTTACGCCGCCCGGTAAGTGACTTGATGGGAATATCAATACTTAAGCTTTTGTACAAATGGCTGGGTGGGTGTCAGGTACTGAAATTTTTTGGCACAATTTTTAACTTTTCATAGGGGCTAGGCATCCAAATCCTGTTAAGTGGCTTTTGAAAATACCACCTGGTATCTTTACCAGACTCATAAGAAAAACAAAATGGAGTTTGAGGTATTTGGATATAATGAATAGGGCAGTATGGAAGATTCAAGGTCAGTCATCCTTGTAATGGTATCACGGTGTTAAATACATGGTAGGAAACCTAGCAGGATGGTACCTAACGGGGCTGCCCCAAGTTATTCAGATTTATCTTTGCTTTTTCATGATAAGAGAGGGCAAATAAAACTAGTCAGTTTGGTTCTTTCAGAACCAAACATTGGGTAAGTGATTAATGTTTCATTTGTTTACTCAGCTTCCTGCATTATGTATTAGGTGGAGTTCTTCATCCTCATCTCATGTTTATTTCTCTGCTTTTTCTACAAATCAGTTGAGGGCAGCATGAGGAAACTTGTTTGCGTAATGCACTCCTCTCCTTATATCCTGACTAATATGTTACTCAAAAACTATATTTGTTTTTTTAATGACAGAGCTACCTGTGCATAATCTTTCTTTTTAGAGACATTGGATAGATACCTTTGTGTCTTTCCTCAGCCATCATGCACACAGGTATAAGCTGTACTTGGTAGCATTTTCTTGTCAAGGGCATTAGAACATGTAAGATGGGTAGTGTGCATTTCCTTAATGAAAATACAGACAGCTCTGTCATGGAAATGAGAGAATCTCTTTCCTTTCCTGGGGAAAAGAATGTGAACCAGAATGGAGAAGCCATCACAGAGATAGAAGTAATAAATTGTTTCACCAGTGTGCCTCGTTATTACAGGTCACTATGGCAGGACCTACCATGACTGCTCATCAGTCCCTTGTTTTCTCAGAAATTTGCTTTATTTTGTGGTGTTTTTTTTCTTCTTTTTTTCCAGAAAGCGGTATAAAAAGGTTCTATACTATGTGGTTGTGATACAGAAGAACTACAGAGCATTCTGCAGTAGGAAAAGGTTCCTTTGCCTGAAGAAGGCAGCCATAGTTCTTCAGAAGCAGCGGCGAGGCCAGCTTGCTCGACGTCTTTACAGGGAAAGACTAGAGGAGAAGCGGAGACAAGAGGAAGAAAGAAGAAAAGAGGAAGAAGAAAGGTGCAGTATGCTCTCTTGCATCACACTCTGTGCCATGTTAGGTTTTGCTCTTAATAGCCTTTCTTTCAGGTAAAACCAAGTGATTTTGGAATTCTTTGCTTCTTTTGCTAAAAGATGCATGAAGCTATCATGGTAGTTACGTATTCACAAACATATCCTTGGTGTCCTTATTTTTGGCTGTCTTTTCCATGTGGGAGATGATTGAAAATTGAGCTGTTGCTCTAGCAAAGGCATTTGATGAACTTATGTTGAGCTTGATTTGCTAACTTTTTTCTTCCCTCACTTTTAGGGAAAGACAAAGGCAAGAAGCAGAGCGTCTTGCCCAGCAGGTAAACGACATTCTTAATGCTTTCAGTCGTCCTGTTTTTTTGAGTATCTCAACCCAACCATTAAAAAAAATAAAAGGCATCTGTGGCATTTAAACAGAACTTATTACATGAGCTGGCAGATAAAACCAAAGGAAACTTGATACAGTTGTTTGCATGGAAATTTCTTTCACCTCATGCTTCATTTAATTTCTGGCAAAGACTGAACTTTCTGCACATACTTGAGCTTTCAGTATCTCAGTAAATGTAATCATGCTTTCATTTTTCTTTCATTTTCTTCCTGATGTAGGGACAAGGATCCTTTTAAATGAACAGCTGATCAGAGTATAGTGCTTGAGAACAACAAAAAAAAGTCTTGTGTGGGGGAGACAGTATTATATTTTCTTCTATTTTGAATGCAGGCTGAAGAGGAGAGAAAGAAGCAGGAACTGGCTGCCATTCAGAAAGCCCAGAAGGAAGCAGAGCTAAAGCAAGAGGTGGAGAGGCAGAAAGAAAGCAGGCAGGTGGAAGAAATCTTGCGTTTGGAAAAAGAAATTGAAGACCTGCAGCGTGTGAAGAAGCAGCAGGAGCTGTCTCTGACAGAGGCTTCGTTACAGAGGCTGCAGCAACTCCGAGATGAGGAACTCAGGCGGCTTGAGGATGAAGCTTGTCGAGCAGCTCAGGAGTTTCTGGAATCTCTGAACTTTGCTGAGATTGATGAATGTGTCCGAAACATTGAGAGGTCGCTCTCCGTGGGCGGTGGGTATCCTGCTGAGCTCACTGAACAGACTGGAAATGCCTGCAGTGAAAAGCCCAATTTTAACTTCAGCCAGCCATATCCTGAGGAGGAGGTAGATGAGGGCTTTGAAGCTGATGATGATGCATTTAAGGATTCGCCCAATCCAAGTGAGCACGGCCATTCTGATCAAAGGACCAGTGGCATCAGAACAAGCGATGATTCCTCAGAAGAGGATCCGTATATGAACGATACTGTGGTGCCAACAATTCCTGCTGCTAGCAACACCATGCTTATACCTCCTACCCATGATACAGTCAGTCTCCACAACTCTTCCAGCGGTGAATCTACATACTGCATGCCAGAAAATGTATCCTGTAGACCACCGGACTCTGTGGAACTTATTTCTCCTGATGGAGACTATGATTACGACCAAGATGATTACGAAGATGGTGCTATTACTTCTGGTAGCAGTGTGACCTTCTCTAATTCGCACAGTAGCCAGTGGTCACCGGACTACCGATGCTCAGTGGGGACATACAATAGCTCAGGAGCATACAGGTTTAGTTCTGAAGGAGCTCAGTCTTCTGTAAGTATCATTCTTTGTATTTTCTAAAAATTGGTATGTGCTTTCTGATATTTATTCCATTGTACAGCCATACAGTCACCGTGCTGTTCTTAGAAATGCCTGTTTTGTATAATTTGACTTATTTACACTGCACGTGGACATAGGTATGTGTTGATTGCAGTCCTAGGGTTATGGAAGGATATCCTTCTGTCTGGTTTAATGCAGAGCTGCACATTGTTTTGTGAGGCTTTCAGTGCATGGCCATGGATGCTATTCATAAGCAAAGTTTGTGTGTGCGTGCCCATTTGGAGTGGGAGCATGGTGGGGAATTGATTTCAGAAAAAACTGGCTCAGTTGTGCAACAAGTCGGAACAGTGTTAAGTAAACTGCTTGCAGAAATCCCCAAGATGCCAGGTGTATTTGAGATTACTTGAAGAGTAAATTTCAGATGATGGCAAATGGTGGAACTACCGAGGTAGACACTTAATCGAAGAGCTCTTTTCTCAGTGCTGTTTACTGAATATATTGTGGTGTTTACTGTCACAGATATTCTTGGAAGAATATGATTTTTTCCACCACTCACAGAAAACTTCAGTGAAACTGTATGACTGGGAAAGTGAAAAAGTATTTCAGCAACATGGGCTTATTTAGAAAGAAAATGTTAGCACTAAAATATCTACTGCAGCTTACTACTGTGTAGTCCCACTTTGTGAGCTGGACAAAAAACAGTGAGAAATCATGTCCTTTCAATACATCATAAAATGTTTTAGCTGAGGACTTCTAAGCCTATTTTCTCTAAACTCTTTCCTGAGAGATCATTTTACTTTTGTTCCTTTCTTCCATAGTTTGAAGACAGTGAAGAAGATTTTGACTCCAGGTTTGATACAGATGATGAACTTTCCTACCGGAGGGATTCAGTCTATAGCTGTGTCAGCCTGCCCTACTTTCACAGCTTTCTGTACATGAAAGGTACGAGGTGAACCGTAGTTTGTTAAACATACGAAATAATCAGAAATGTTGAACACACCTTGCACTCCAATTCCTGTAGAGTTAAGCTATTTCCAAAGGCTGATGGAAAAGTCTGGAGAGAGCTGGTCTCAAGTGAAGTTCCTTGCAGCAGCTTACATCTGGCAATGTTTTTCCTCTCTGCAAAGAGACATGAAAATTTTTGGACTGCCTTTGTACCATTTTGTTTCTTTACCAGCTCGCAAACAATGGAATATCCAATATAAACATAGCAAAATAACTCACAAAGCCAAATTGTACCAAATTTTGAAGAAAGCAGATTCCTGCTACCAAAACCTTATAACATGGGCAGCATTATATGCTGCAAAATAGTTCTACTGACTTTGGTCAATGCTCTTCTGGTTTCTGAAAGAATGAAAGGAGGTGTATGCATCACAAAGGGGCATGAGAGACTCCAGAAGAATATACACCAGAGTTCTCTGGTTAAGATTCTTGGCTTTACCTTCTAAGGATCAACACTAAGTTATAATCTGTGTGAAATCTCATATCATACCCATCATCAGCATAACTTAGTATCACAGAATCACAGAATTGTAGGGGTTGGAAGGGACCTCGAGAGATCATCGAGTCCAACCCCCCTGCCAGAGCAGGTTCCCTACAGCAGGCTGCACAGGTAGGTGTCCAGGCGGGTCTTGAATATCTCCAGGGAAGGAGACTCCACAACCTCCCTGGGCAGCCTGTTCCAGTGCTCCGTCACCCGCACCGTGAAGAAGTTCTTCCGCATGTTGGTGCGGAACTTCCTGTGCTCCAGCTTAAGGCCATTGCCCCTTGTCCTGTCCCCACAGACCACTGAAAAGAGATTCCCCAAATCTTGGCATAGGAACAGGGATGAACAGGTGCATGGGTACATTTATGTGAAAAAATAATGTCTGCAGTTTCTACCCTCTGACATAGTTAGCAGTAAGGAATGACAGGAATATACTGTTTTTGTTGAGTTTTTTGTGGCTGATGTAACTACAGTGCAAGCTGTATCATCTACTGAAACAAAATCATGAGGTTTACGCACAGTATAGCTACGCTTTGGTATGACTGAGCTCACACTGGTATATGTCCCTCTTAAAGTGTGGTCCTTGTAGGTTTTTCCAGGTTTTTTGGTTTTGAGTTGAACACCTACCTCCTAATAACCATAAATATTGAAGAAAACTTTATTATAATTTATGACATATATTTGTTGTATATATGTATATATATATACACTGTATATTTTTATATATGTTCATTGTTTTTATTACGTATGTATTCTAATTTATAATTTAAAAGTCTGCCAATCGTAAGTTGGCCTTAAGGGTATGTAAAAATGAGATCTTTGGCTTCATGGTGTACAGCAGAGACTCAGTTCAACTGCAGCATTGTTGGTCAGCATCTTCTAGCGTTGGTTTGGTCACAGCTTCTGTTTTACAGTGTAATTGTCTTCGCTATGTGTAAACCCACATCTGCCTCTTTTGCCAGGTGGCTTAATAAACACATGGAAGCGACGCTGGTGTGTCCTGAAAGATGAGACCTTCCTGTGGTTTCGTTCCAAGCAGGAAGCACTTAAGCAGGGTTGGCTTCACAAAAAAGGGGGTGGATCATCTACTCTTTCCAGGAGGAACTGGAAGAAACGATGGTTTGTTCTCAGGCAGTCCAGGTTGATGTACTTTGAAAATGACAGTGAAGAAAAGCTGAAGGGTTCCATTGATGTCCGAACAGCCAAGTAGGTTTATTTGTGTTTATATGCTACCCATAGTTCCTCCTAAATACTCACTGGGAGTAAATATGGGAAGATATTGAGTGCTCTGCCTTCAAATTGTACAAATGCAAGCATGAGTGTGTGTTTGATGAAGATCTTGAAAGCAAGTGTTGTCCTTACTTGGCTCTCTCTTAAGTCTGTGGAGCGCTCCAGTTAAGGCAGTGCCAAGTACTCCAGAAAGCTGCTGCTGTAATGAACCATCTATGCTTTCTCCCAGACTAGAAGCCCTACTTAGGCTGTAATGATTCCTAAGGCAATTCAGGGCACGTTGCCAAGTCTGTAGCTGGAGGCAAACATAGAATGGAGAGGGTGGAATTAATAGACAATGAATGTATCTTTAAGTTAGCATGGGTCAAAGCTGTATCTTTGGTATACATTTATGGATTTTTTTACATGTTTGAAATAATTAAGGTATTTCTACATGAAAGATGCATGCATTCATTTCAAAAATCTAGAATTGCTAAATCTAACAATTTATGTCTTGCTAACAAAAGTTCCTTATGCCTTAAAATTCTGTGTTTCATAAAACGCATCAAAAAAGTTTTCTAAGGGATAGAGTTTTTAATTTTAAACAGTAAATGTGTTTTAAGACTTGATGGATCTAATTTAAAAATTAGAGTTTGGTATTACATTGGTAGTTTCATTTCTGTATGAACGCACCTACGCTTTCCTCCGTGGTAGAGAAACACAGAAACGGCTGTAACGCTTGAACACCGCATCTCAGCACTGCAGCTGTGCGTTTTATTTTGTTCATTTAATAAGAGTACTTGAGCTAAATTAAAAGCTTAGTTTAATCTTTTCTTTGGAAGTCTTGGTTGAGCCTGATTCAGGCAGGACAGCTCTGATCGTTTCAGTGAGCATCCTGACTTGCTCTTGTAAAACCAATGGGCTGATGGCTGTCAAGTAAATCTCTGAATGGAGAATAAATTTCCTACACTTTTTTTTTGGTTGAAACTGAATTTGACTCTGTCTCATATGCCATAGCATTTATTTAATCTTTTTTCTAACATATTTAAACCAACTTTTTTGTTGTCACTACATTGTTGCATTGACTGTTGAGGAAGCTCTTTGCTGAACATTCCTTTAAAGCAGTCAGATAACGATTGTCGTTCCTGACTTGAACTGTAGGTTGAATCAATGAGTATTTGTACATAAAACAGCTGAAAGAAAGGGTACTTGTGTTTAAAGGGCTGTATGTTAGAAATATGCAGTAACTTTTGTAGGTAACTTTTCACTGAGTGTATTCCTAACATACCATGTGACACATATTTCACCACTCCGTATTAGGAATCCCATTCCGATTTTAAAAATATTAGGCTGCTTCACTGAAAATACACCACAGGGAAGTACTATGTTGGACACTGTTATTGGGAGGAAGGAAGACAGATTAAATAAAACAATACAGAAGGATAGCATTTTGTTTTAACAGCAGATCAACAAATTGTCCTCATGAGGCTGATAAGGAAAGCTCCCATGTATGTAGGAGAGAGATTTATGGAAGTAGTGTAACTCCTAAGGAAGTATAGCTAAGTAAGAAAGAAACAATAAGCTTCAGACAAATACAGTAAAACAGCAAAAAGGAAATAAGTTGATGTGTTAAGTTTCAGGAAAATCTTAATCTTCCATCAAAAACATCCAAATATAATAGTTCAGTTACTCCTAAAAATCTTATGCTTTCTGGTTCATCGTCTTTACACTGACTTACAGCCACACAGAATCACTGATCCAGGTTTGGTTTGGTTTTGTTTATTTTTAATCTTCAAGAGCTTTCCTTTCCAAAAATCACATGGCACACAATCCAAATATATCCATTTCTAAATTCAGTTATCCTCGCCTCTCTCATGGTTTGATAACGCTTTTTCTTTAGTTTGTGTTGAAACAACAGAGTAGTCAACTTGGTATAGTGACATTCACAATAGCTTGAATATTTGAATCTAGGCTGAACACACGGCAGTTGTAGTTTGGTGTATAAATACTGTCTCAAATTAATCAGCTGCAACATTGCCAATTGCTGTTACTTGAAATGTTAGTGAGCCTCCCAGCAGAATAGCATTTTCAAAATATGTTGACAATCTCTAACGCTCAATCTTGTCACTTTCTTCTTTTCAGAGAGATTGTTGATAATACAGGCAAAGAAAATGGTATTGATCTAATAATGGGTGATAGGACCTACCACTTGATCGCCGAGTCTCCTGAGGATGCAAGGTATGAACATCATCAGGCTTTTTTTTTTTTTTCTTTTTAACCTCCATGCCATTTTGACGTGTGCTTATCATTTATTCATTTGCCCGCTATCACCAGGCTGTGTTAAACACATTGCACTTTTGCACTTAACACTTTTTCCAAAGGCCTGCTGATGAGAAAATCTTACAGCAGTGTGTTACTGGAAACAGCCGGACTCTCAATGAAAATTTGCCGACAACTTGGCTGTGTGCTTTCTCCATTAGTTTTTAGCAACTTTATGAAATATGGTGTGTCTGTAATTGGCTTTTAATGATTTTCTTTTGTACTACCCTGCTGCACTTAGCTGCATAGATTAAATCAATATTTAAGATTCCTCTCAGCTACCTGAAATAAAGTATTAGCTGCAGTTGAGATCTGTTTTGCCTACGCAGAGCCTAGGTATTTTTCAGGTACAAGTTGTAATGGGATCATTAGATCTTAGGATGAACGCATGCTCATGAACAAAAGGAGCATGCAACAGTGTTGGCCTTTCTACTGATTTATAAAAGATCTTAGTTTTGCTGCGGGGACCCATATCAAACTGAAGGGGAGGGCTGGTAGTTGAGCAAGCTTAACTTGTCAGATCAGTTGTAGTGTATATCTAAAATAATAAATAAAATTAAATAATCTCCACACTACCATTTGTTTGAGATAATAATATGCTTGCCTATAAAATCAAGCATTTGAATAAAGTGAACTTAGTAATCAAATCTCATTACCCCTTGCCTTGCTGCCCCAAGGCAAGAGCACAGGATGCCTGTGTCAACATTACTTGAGCTAGTTTTGCTCTGTAGCCTTGAAAGTTGCTTCGTATTCAATTTTTCTTGAAATGAGAGTACTTTCCTGTATCACATGACCCTGAATATAAATTCAGCAATGCTTACAACGCAGTCATTGATTCCTATTTAGGCATCCTTAAAACCACACTTAAAGAAGTAATCCAGCCCTCGTCGTTATGATTCTTGTGTGATGTGAGTACATCTTAAAAGGAAAGGCTAGCTAAAGTCTCTCCTGCTAGACTTGTGTGCGTGCTCTGATAAAGGTTCTGTAGGGATCAGTAGGGAATTACCAGAATAAAGATTTGTGTTTGTTGCCATTAATCTCTTAATTTTTTTCTTAAATGTGGAGGAGGAGACACACGTTGTGTATAGGACACATAACACACCATCCAGGTTAAACTATGTTTTACCAGCGTTTCATGTTTCCTTTTTCACATTCATCTTATAAAACTTTAATGTGGGAGACGTGCAAGGATTTCCAGGTGGGCTTAAGTCAAAGCCTTGTTAATGTTTGGCAATATTAAAAGTGAAGTACAAAATTATTGGACTACGTTGGTTCTGGATCTGATATTAAAATATATATATATGTTTTGCACTTGGGCTGGATGATTATCAGAGGTTTCTTTTTGTTCAAATGAAAGAAAAAAGAAATAAATCTGAATCCCACCAAGAAAGGAATTACTATTTTGATCATGATCATGATGTACTTGAGGGGAGAAGTAATGTTTCAGTGGGCAGCCATTGTTTCAAACCCCTCGTCTGTCTTTGTCCCTATTCCTGAGTTCTGCAGTACGGCTGAAAACCAAGGGTCATCCCAAGGGGGAAGAAAGCAAAAGGAGAGTAAAATCTGTCTTTTTGCCAAGTGCCATGATGGATTTATTTTTCATTGCTTACACAAAGATTACACAATGAAATTAGGAAACCTCTGAATTGTTCTTTAAAATTGAATAATAAGTTATTACTAACTGTGCATACAGTGCTAAGAAGTCCTTATTGTCTTTTTATGTAAAGATTGACATTTAAATACATTTGCAATTCCTTAGCCGAGAGGAAAAGCTGTATCTAATTTGTGGGAATCTTCAGGTAGATGAGTTTAAGCTTCTTCGGCTGACAGTTCTTTTTCTCTAGATAACCTCCTCATTTTGAGGGGTTTTCAGTGACCTTATCTTACATAAAGAGTCCTTCAGTAAGTTCGTGTTAAGCACAACCTCTCTGTGGGTATCTCTGAGTCTTAACAAACGATTCAAAGCTAAATACATTCTCATCTCCTTTCCTATGGTCAGTCACTTCAAATCTTCATTTTTCTTCATACTTTCTATTGTTCCTAATGAAAACATAAGCTGTTAGAAAGAGGTTAGGATGATAACGGCACTGGTGGTCCCTTTTGACAGACTACATAGGTTTTCTCAAGCAATTTTGGCAAGTTCAGTTTCCAGATACCTACATTGTGGAGAGCACTTGGCTTCTGAATGCTGGAGTCAAGGAGGCAGCATTTCAGTTTCTTTGGCATAATTCTTTGACTACAAGCAATTGCAGGGAAGATAGTTTTGCATTTAGAGCCATTAGTTTTGCATTTGTTTTCTCAACCTGGTGGTGGTAGAGAACCCCCTGCGGAAAAGGGAGGACTTGGTTTTAAAGGCTGGGCTTTTCAGTCCTTTGAAAACTCAGCCCCAGGTAGTTTTCATTAGAATGGCAAATTCCTATCTCAAAAATGGCATTCAGGAACCTGCTGAACAGGCCAAGCTCTGCCCTCAAATTTCTTGTAGTGGGATTGCTGAGAGCAGTTGAGCTTTATCATATACAAATGCCAGAAGGGTAGAGATTTCCCAGAAGCAGAAGGTGTGGTCGGAATTAAATCCCTCTGCAACTACTGCTCAGCACTGGGACCAGAGTACTGGAAATCTCTCTGCCAGTTTTCCTGTTGTGGAAATACAAGGCCACTGGACTGGTGCAAATTGGCTCTGGTTCAACCACACTGGTCCTTCCAGCTGCTGGATTTTCCAGCGCTCCACTGGGAACAAAAAAATGTAGAGGTAGCTGCTTGGGGTTTTTATTCTTTTCCCTCTCTCAACTGTGGGGGTCCTCTTGGCCTTTACAGAGATACTGTTCTAAGTATTGTGTAAATTGTCACACCAGCAGTGTAGCAAAATCTATAATCTGAAGGTTGGGTTTCCCATTAAAGGCTTTGTATATAGCTAATAATGTTTTTGTTTGTTTGTTTTCCCAGATGAAATGTGTAGAATGTGTTACAGATACTTTCTAAACACTCAGATGTTTCAGTGTGCTTAGTGCCAGTTCTCTAGAAATGCCACATTTTATACAAGGTATTTGTCTTCAGGAAGCAGAGTATGACATGAATTGGGATGGGAGATCTGGAGGGGCTTCTGTGTATCCAGTATTACCTGAACTGACATAAAGCTTTGCTGCTGATTATATGCATGTTGACAAAAGGAATCTTAAGCAATTTCAGAAACCAGCAGAACCTGCTAGATCTCTGCAGAACAAAGGTGACAAAAGGCTTGTGCACAAGTGACATTTTACTTACACTGCTGCCTTTCTCTCCCCAGCCAGTGGTTTAGTGTTCTGAGTCAAGTCCATGCGTCCACGGAGCAAGAGATCCGAGAGATGCATGATGAGCAGGCAAATCCACAAAATGCTGTGGTAAGTCAAAACCTGAAGAACTTTTAAAAGCAAATATTTTCAGAAAACAAGCGACACTGGTGGCCACAGCTTCTAACAGTCACAATCTGAATTTTGTTAAATACAGTGACAGCTGTGACTCTGGCTAGAGACTCCATGTCGCAGGCCCTGCACCTATGCAAGAGGAGAGGCTGATTTCCCTCCCCATCCCTGTCATTCACCTCAGTGAAAAACAAGCATTAGTTTCTTTTTCCCTTTTGGTTCTGTTCTCTGCCACACCACAGTGTACAGCTGAGTTTGAGGCCTTGCAAAAAGATGCGGTTAATGAGCAAATTAAAAACCCTAGAGTAGAAAAATTGAGATGTCTCTGGTCCTGCAAAATAAAAACTTCTGCTTCAAACGTTTGCTCTCAGAGGATGCCATTTATATTGGGATGGCACTTTTAGGACAAAACTTCAAGCAGGTTTGGAAGCATAGAAAAGCTGAGCTGCCTCCAACTTAACTGGAGTAATCTTTTACTGAATCTGAGTCTCGTAGTTTCCCCCTCATTTTAATGCTTAGGAGAAACTGATGCCCAAACCTGCAGCTCATTTTCCTTGATCAAAGCTGCTGCTTCTTCCCCCTGTTTCTGAGTAAAGTACTGTGAGTAATGTAATAGTAAATGTCTTCCTCCTTTTCTGCTTGGATATTTGTTTATAGGGTACACTCGATGTAGGACTAATTGATTCTGTCTGTGCTGCTGACAATCCAGATAGGTAAGTCAGAACCATGCCGAGTGTCTTTCTTCTCCTTTCTCTACTCAAAATCAGATGCTTTTTACTCCAGTCTATATATTTTACTGACCAACCATGCATTACAGTGAATCAGTATTGTCTCCCTTTTGGTAGTATCAAACACTATGTTAAAACGGGGAAGGGAAGAATGGTGTTGTTTTATGTGGGGACTGCACTAACTTCCCTGACATCACTCCATATGTGAACTGTCAAGCAGTTTTGCTACTAAGATGACCCAAAAGCAGAGGATTAAATATTTCTTTCACTTACACAAGTAACACACCTGAAAAAGAGAAGCATATTTTTGAGTTCTTTCGCAATAAGGTAGGCAGAAAAATTCTTTTCAACATTTTGCTGTTCGTCTTCCCCTGCAAAAATGTTGTATTCTACATAGATGAGAATTATTTCCTAGAATAAAAATGTTTTTTGTAACAAACTAGATAATGAAGCATTAAAAAAAAAAATCAGAATGTTCTCAGACTAGCAACAGTGTATTGGGGGATAAAAAGTAATCTGTGTTCAGGCTATGGCTCTGGTTATAAGATTACTGGCTATGAGGTAATATTTGCAGTGTAAAAGTTCACTGCAGTCCCCTCACTGCAAATGTGTGAAACAGCTGGGTTTAAGTTACTGGTTTCACCTTGGCTTACCATGATCCTGCTTCTACAAGTAACTGTGGTACAGTCACAGCCCAGGCTTCCTAAATAATAGAACACAGATGTCCAAAGCTTTCAAAATGTTGTTAGCGAGGCATTTCTCCTGTAAGCATTCTTCATGTAGGTTTTTTTTTTTTTCCCTTGTAATTTTTTCTTTTTTTAGTTCTCTGAGTCTGGGAATGTAAATCAGGGATGGAAGGGTTTTCAATTAGGAAATTAATTTGACTGATATATGCAATATAATATTTTTTATCTTGACAAATACAAAATCACTGGTGCAAGCTAGAAAGAGAGAAGCTGAGCAGAGAGCCCTTTGAATCTGTATTCAGGAAGATTCCCAAGAATGGGGCTTCCATCACTTTCCTAAACTGGAGAAAAGGAGAGCCTGGAAGGTTGGCTGCTGTTGATCATAATGTTGTTTGTTAGCTTGATCTACTTCAGCTTATACCTTAGCTCTGTCCTTTTTCAGTTCTCTTGCTATTGCTCATCTCTATCTTCTTTTTTGGGCGTCACATTACACAGCTTTCTGGCATGTGCTTTCACGTAGCTCAGTCTAAAGCCGCCTCCTCCTCACATGGTCAACAAAACTATGCTGTTCAGTTCATGCCTTTGTGTGTTTCCTCATCCACCACTACTCCTGACTAATTTAGCCCTGCAGCACCAAAGTGACTCTGGCCAAAACACTGAGTTCTGATCACCCCTTACCCACTTCTGTCACCTGCTGAGTGCTACCTACAGACAACATTTTTCTCTCACTTCAGTATATTCAGATGTTCCTTCTTTCTGTTTTTCTGTTTTTGCGTAATTACAACTCTTTTTACATACTTCTTATGCTACTTGACTTGCTGTAATCTCTCTTCACCCAGTATTCTAATTTTACCTCCTAATTATTTTATTTACATTTTTTTCATACTGACCTCCATCTGGCTTTTAAACAGCACACAGTGGTTTTGGATGATGCTGTCGTATTTGGGTGAATGATCCCCACAAACAATTTCAATTGGTTCTAAATTCTACCCAATTACCTTTTGCCAGAACAATAAAAAGAAGGTCTGTGACCTTCTTGTGCATGGGGTAGCCTAGACTGCATAATTCCCATTTTCTGCATCTGATACAAGTCTTAGGAACTGGGTGGACGTGGTCCTGGGCAACCTGCTTTGGGTGTCCCTGCTTGAGCGGGGGAGTTGGACTGGTTGACCTCCAAAGGTCCCTTCCAGCCTCTGATTCATTGTGTTCCAGGATGAAAAGAATTAATGGTAAAGGGTTAAAGCAAGTGTTTGCAAGCTGAAAAACCTGCCCCTCTAATCCAGAGAGCCATCAGCACAGTTCACTCAGGCTAGTTCTTCATGCTTCAGTGAATCCTGGTGTAGCATTGGATAAAAGCCAGACTCATTAAAAATAGATTGTACTGTCTGCAAATTGGGTTGCACTGCATTAAAAATAAAAGAATCTGTGTTCACACGCTGTTTCACTATAGACCTCTGTAAATTGTAGTTGGTGGTAGCTAATGTAACTACTGAAGCAGACACTCTAAATAGATCTGACCCTGAAATAAAGTTCTGAGTAAGATCAAAAGCTGACTAAAGATGGGTTTTTTTCTCACAATAGATTTGGGATATGACAAGTTGTAATTTAATTTAAACTCTTCCACCATAGAGAGCCCTAGCATTCTGGTATGAATCTAACGTAACTCTGTGTAACTGTGTCTTTTTAAATGCTTAATATTTTTAGACATACTGGTGTTGAAATAAATGTTATAGAGGCGGACGGTATTTATCTGAATAGAAAATGCGAACAGGTACTCTTCACGCTTACAGTGAGTGAGTTGAACAGTATGTTGATTGTAAAGGCTTCTTCAATCTTCATTTATTTTCGTAGACCCAACTCCTTTGTGATTATTACTGCCAATCGTGTTCTTCACTGTAACGCTGACACACCTGAAGAGATGCATCACTGGATAACTCTGCTGCAGAGGTCAAAGGGGGACACTAGAGTGGAAGGACAAGAATTCATCGTAAGGGGTAAGAACCAAGATGAATAAAGGACACAAGATCCATTAACCTCAAAAGAGACTGCTCCCCAGTACAATCTGTGTAATACGCTAGCGTAGCACGGCAGTGTTGGAGCCTTGTCTTTGTGTGGTGCAGTTTACTCACGGGTTTGTACAGCTGAAGCTGTACTTCTGACGAGCCAAGTAAGAAAACACTGCAACGAGAACAAAAGCAGTTTTGTAAGTTGACAAAAGAATTCTGGTTAAACAATGAAGTTGAAAAGTTTTCATATGGATTTTATATAGTATTTTCATTGTTTCATTGTTTGAAAATTTTACTCAAAGTTGTTTAATGTATTAGCTAAACACATCGTGTTTGTATTGTTAAAAGTATGCAACTAGCTTTTTGCAATTTAATTTTGTCCAACTCTGTTTAAAAAAAAGTGTGATTCAAATTGTCTTTAACAGGATGGCTGCACAAGGAAGTGAAAAACAACCCAAAGATGTCTTCGTTAAAACTAAAGAAGCGTTGGTTTGTTTTGACACACAATTCTTTGGACTATTACAAGAGTTCTGAGAAAAATGCTTTGAAATTGGGTACACTGGTCCTAAACAGCCTTTGTTCAGTGGTTCCACCTGATGAAAAAATCTTCAAAGAGACAGGTAATTGCTGCTCTGGTTCCAATATGCTTTGTTACCTTCTGTCCTACCTACCTAGCAATGCAACAAACACTGCCTAAAACTATTTTGAACGGATTATTACAGCTGCAGTTTGACGAACAAATCAGATTCCTAAGTCACTGGGGAATTTTACAGGGACTTACCGGTCAAAAGACGGGGTAATCATGTACGCAGCAGTAAAAGTTGTTCTCACCAACATTCAGGTTATCATAGAATGGCACTGTTGCTAAGTTAGCTTGAACGCTTACGCTTACACATCAAAGACCTGGGGAATGGGGCACTCTCCTCGTACATTATTCTGTGAGCTGAGGAACGTTGGTGGAGCAAGTACAAGGATGTGCTAACCTACATACTTCATCTGAGTCAGCTCCTCAGTGCATTTTCAAAACTGGTTTTCAGCTCGGACGTGGCTGTTTGCAAATGAGAAGTGACTGTTGACAGCTCTGTGTAATCTCGCCGGGGTCACTGACACTTCAAAGAGGCTTTTGCTAGTGAAAGAGAAACTAGATTTTGTTTAATTGAATCTGCTTCCTAAAAAGCCTATATAGTGATGCAGAAAAGGAATTTGAATTTAAATGTTCTTCTTGTCCTAGTTGCCTATTAATTTGTGTGAAATTAGCGACTTTTTTTATACAAGCAGTAGCTCATGCTTTATACCTGTTAGTACGTGTGCCACAGATAATGAAAGGGTCGTACACAAAACGAGCCTTACACTTTCCTTTCACAGACAGGACTGGAGAAGCAGGGCTCCCAAGCTACATGGCGCTAACAGCGTTCCAGTGTTGTCCTGTGGTCACTTTTACTCAGATCTGGGTGAAGCGGAAGGCTGCCTGGTGGTGGCTGCATTCTGAGATTATTATTATGCTTTTTAAAAGGGAAGAAACTCCTTAAAAACCACACTGTCTATGTTGTGGCACTGAATTACAACTTCTTAGTCCTGAAAAACTGCCGGCACCATCCAGAATTCAGCACTCAGAGTCTGATGGACTACACCCGTTATCAGATACAAGTTGTGCTATTTTTGCAGCTGTAGCTTCTGTGATTAATAATTGCTATCGTCGCCGTAGGCTACTGGAATGTAACTGTATATGGACGCAAACACTGCTACCGCCTCTATACAAAACTGCTGAACGAAGCGACCCGCTGGTCAAGTGCCATCCAGAATGTGATTGACACAAAAGCACCCATTGACACCCCAACTCAGCAACTAATTCAGGATATTAAGGTAGGAACAAACAGGTGGGGATGGGGAAAAAAGGTCATTTAAATATTTGAAATCATTCTATTTTTTGTTGTTGTTGCCTTTCCATATGCAGCAATAAAGCAGAAAACATGAGTTTTAACCATGCAGTGACATAGACTGAAGTTGTGGAACCTGATGTATTCATTCACCTGCTGAAGGAATTTCTATTAAAACAGTATAAAAACAAAGTATGAAGTGCAACTTGGAGGGGAAAAGGGTTAATTTTTTTTCCATGAAAAAAATAATAAGCTGTACAATAAGCAATAAGTTGTGTAGCTTAACAGATGTTGCTGTACTGGGCAGAAGAGTACAATGTGTGTGTTCCTGAGTTAGCAGACCTGTTCAGCTATGTCCACAGTGAGCAGCATGCCAGGATGTGGACTAGACAGCTCCTGGTGATTTGGTTTTTTTTTCATTATGCTTCATTTCTTGTTGTATGGTAGCACGGGCTAAGCATGCCTCTGCATGACGAGAAACATATTCTATTAATGCTTAATGCTTTATGCTGGGGACATTACATGCATGGGCAGAAGAGGTCTTTCTGGAGATTTCTGCTTTCAGGAGATGGTGGGAGTATGATTCTCAGNAAAAAAAAAAAAGGCAAGGGAGAGAACTACTAACCTTTTCCCGTAGTGGGAGCCTCCCCCATGAAGAAGAATTATCAGATCCTAAACTTCAAGACTATGAAGGCTGTTCTTCAGAGCAGTAGAAATATGTGGAAGTTCAAGGTTGACGGAAGACAGTGGTTACACATTTGTCAGACTTGGGCTAAGAAAGAACGGTATTCAGATGTCAGAATGGATGCATCAGGTTTACAGTAGCTGTTTTTCTGGACTGTCTTGTTTATGATACATCCTGTAGATTACAACTGAAAAGGCCAATTAGTTCTGCTGTAGAAATAATTCTAAATAAAACTTGAAGACCAATATCTTGATATAATTTCAGTCATGAAATACTGGCACAAAACAGTTATAAAATGAAAACACACTTCCAAAAAAATGGTTTGAAACTTCACTTTTCTCTCCTGCAGCTGTGCTATCGTTAGTTTTATACTGCATCGATAAGTAAGCTTATGCAAGTACTGAGGTCAGTAGGCAGTGAGCATTCATAGCCTGCAGAGTGCCACGGCAGCTGCAGCACCCACTTCTTAGCACCAGCCAGTGTTGGTTACATGGATGACTCATTTTTCACAGCAAACCTAAAGGCACACAGCACTCATCAGTGTTAATGCTAAACCCAAATTCCTGCTTTTTTTCTTACCCCAATAGGAAAACTGCCTGAATGCCGATGTGGTTGAGCAGATCTATAAGAGAAACCCTATTCTCCGTTACACTCATCACCCATTGCACTCGCCGTTACTGCCACTGCCGTATGGGGACATCAATCTGAACTGTAAGTTTTTCAGTTACAGAGACGCTTTTCCTGTAGGACAGGAGTTTTCAGTCCGTGGGCTGTAATGCAGCAATGGTAGGCAAAATATATTTTTCTAATGCAAATAAACAAGTTTCCTCCTTCTCTTATAGAAGGTAGAGAACGGCAGTTTCTATAGCACAGAACCGTGGGCTTGTGGTGCTCCTTCAGGGGTGTTACAGAAAGGATTGCTACTGCTGCTCTAACACAAATTTGTGACCCTCACCAACACAACTAAGAAGACAGTTTGAAAGCCTGGCACTGAAATCAGGAACTAAACCCAATTCAATCAGTCTCCTTCAATCATATTCTCCTCAACTTATTGTTGTTTCAGACCCTGTGAGGGGAGCTGCACAACTTCCAGTTCACAATAAGTGCAAGGTTCAGTTCTGGTGGGAAGTATTATGTGAAAAAAAAATGCGAGTGGGCATGATCTGAAAAAGTAATGGTTCATTTACTCCTGAAAAAGGTGTAGTCATGTCTTTCAATATCCTTTGTTCAGTCACTAACTTAGAAGTCTGTTTTAAATGAATGGTTCACAGCTGTTGATGGTTCTGAATTTGATGTCCTTAAATGGATTTACTTATCTTATTTTGCAATTGCGTATTAAAGAACATGTGATTCAGATCAGAAGCTTCATCCCTGGGAGGAGGGTGGGAGGTGACAGCTGATTAAAAGCTAAAGTACTTCCTGATAACTCAAGTGATATCCTGCTGCTCAAATGACAAGGAAGAGTAAAACCTTAGCAGATTTCCCTTTGTCTTTCCCCTACTCCTCCTGTCCAGTGGCAAGGCCCTGCTCTGTTCTTGTCACTTGAGCTGCTTGTTCCATGCACAGATGCAGCACGGTTGCTCTCTGTTCCCTACAGACAGAGAAGGCTAGCTTCCTCTGAGATAGGAATCTTTCCAAAGTCTTCCTGTACTCAGTGAAGCTCCACAGATGGACTGGTGCTTGGTTATTGCCTTGACTTGCCACTGGGTTCCAGTTACTTTCTGTAATAGCGTACTGTCAGGTTAGGAACTCAACATTTGTAAGATAAGTCTGTACTCTTCTGTGCTTTGATGGTTAGTAGGCTGAACCATCAGACATCTGATTTGGACATCAGAGCAATCTCTTCCATCCCTTGAACCCAAGTACTGCATGGTGCTTTTAAGTATACTGTGACGGCTGTTAGCTCATGCTGAATAACCTGTAGGACAAAAACCAATCACCTTCTTTTCCAGCACTTAAAAAGACAGTTGTAGTTTCATGGCAGAGATCTTGTTTTATTAGTATTGTTTGGGTTTAACTGAACTTCTGCTGTAGACAAAAGTGATGTTGTGTATCTTTGTCACTTTCCATAATGCACTCATGTTTTACCTTGCTTACAATCTGATTAGCTTTTCACTTTCTTGTGACAGTGACAAAGCGATACACTCTCAGCAGTGTGGATTTCTCTGGAAAAAAATTCCTCCATCAAAAAAAACCCCTCTGATCAAGCAAGATACATATTTTAAGCTACATTGTCAGACATTTCAAAATGGTATTTTGTTCAGTTCAGAACAAAGCACACTAGCAGAATAGCTCATAAAAACGAGTTGGCATCATATGTTTGAAATGGAAAATATCCTGTATAATAAGGGACAACAAATATCATTGAACATTTCCTATGCTAAGCCCGAGTGCTTTCTTTCATATTTCAGTCTAAACACTTTTCTCCCTATTTTTCGTTTGTAGTGCTGAAAGACAAAGGATACACAACTCTGCAGGATGAAGCTATCAAGATATTTAATTCTTTACAGCAGCTGGAGTCTATGTCTGATCCCATCCCTATAATTCAAGGAATTCTCCAAACAGGACATGATTTACGGCCTCTTCGCGATGAGCTCTACTGTCAGCTCATCAAGCAGACCAATAAAGTGCCTAACCCTGGGAGCGTGGGGAACCTGTACAGCTGGCAAATACTTACCTGCATGAGTTGCACATTTCTGCCAAGCCGCAGCATCCTCAAATATCTCAAGTTCCATCTCAAAAGGTGAGGAGCTTTCAATTACAAGACCAAGAAGTTTCTTCGCTCACTGTTTTTCCACACAATGTGTAACAGTGTTTAGACATCTCGCAGTGAGACTCGAAGGTGCATTCACGTAGTGAACTGGTTACACTAAAGAATTAATCTGAAAAAACAGTTGTAAGAAAACAGTGCTTGAGTTGATCTAGATGGAATTATTCTTATTTGAAGAACCTAGCAAAAACCCGCTGAATTGAACGCATAATTTATTAATGTTGAAAAAAGGTGGGAGGGAGGGGCTTTCTATAATTGTATGAATTTGCTTAAATGNAGTATCTCGGAGGTACAAGATAAATTCATACTAGACACTACGAGAAGCGTACCTTCTGTTAGAAACTAAGACAACTCTCAGCCACTATGCCTAGGCCCCATTCCTAACTGTCCACATCAACCTGCTAAAAAATTATTCATTCTTCTTACCTTAGTTTTTTGAGGTAGGTATTATGCATATGAAAGAATACTGCAGCATTTAAAGGTGTACTTGAGGTAAAAATGTCCACTTACAAATATAAGACATTAACAGCTATTCAGGAAAAAAATAAAAAATAAAAAAAAATGCCAGCTCAGCACTAACCAAAATGTGGAGTTCCTCTTGCTCTGATGCGGTAGAAGAGTCTTTCATTAGGAAAGGCAGTCCATTAGTAGCTGCTCTCGATAATTTAGAAGTCATGTCTATATTTGTACTGGAACATGGGCTTTGTAAATCACTTTGCTAAATGTAATTTACAATGTAAAATTGTAATGCTACAAGTATTTTATAGATATTTGTAAAAACTTTGAATTCAAGACCATCTTTCAAACAAAGTCAGATTAGTGAAATAAATCAATCACTTTACATAGATGTTAGAATTAAAAATCAATCTTGATTCACTTTCTTAATTTAACTCAGTTCATAAAATAGTCCCTGTTAAAAAAAAATGCAGCTATATGATGCAATATTTGTAGGTTTCAACACTATAGCTGCACGGTCATCTTAAAGCATGGCTGTCATTCTGCAGGAGTCTTTTTATGCCTTGTGTCTCATGAGTCTCTGTAAATTTCCATATACTTACCAGCTTCTTTAAGCTAACAAGGTTTAATTTGTATTTTATCACTGGAAGTATTATGGAAATTCTCTCTACAGAGAGCTGACAAAGTTCAACAGTTTGAGAAATCAGGAGTTCATTAAAGTTCATTATGAATAAATAAATATAATAAACCATATGTATAAAATATAAATATATAATATTTCATAATCATAAATGAGTTCATTAAAGTTGTTGCTGAATACTCAGTAATGTTTTGAGAGAATCTTCAAGAATGTCAGTAACAGAAATCAAGTATCTCAAGTGACACTACTGCAAAATTGAGCTGTCAAAAATCTGGGTTTTCTTCTGTACTACCTCTGTGTAGTTTTGTCTTCATTCAACAACCGTTACTGACCAAAGGGGAGTTGATTACAAGATGATTACAGTTATTTTGCTGCCAAATCTGAGCCATTGCAATGTTCCCATAGTTTGTGCTGTAAAGGCAGTTCAGGTTTTGCTTTCCGCTAAGGTTTGTAGAACAAAATGATGACCAAAGGTAGGGTATCTCACATTAAACCACATTAGAACGCTTTCCTTGCCAGTGAAGATAAACCTTTCAGTGTGTCATTTAAACAGCATAGTGAATACAAGAGTACTTTGTCACTTTCAGGGAAAAAAACAGTTCTTAAGTAAGTAAATTTTCTGTGCCACAGACTGGCAGCTTAAAGTAATATTTCTCTTGCAGGGTTCGTGACCAGTTTCCGGGAACTGAAATGGAGAAATACGCACTTTTTACTTACGAATCTCTGAAGAAAACCAAATGCAGAGAGTTTGTGCCATCACGGGATGAAATAGAAGCTCTGATTGGTAGACAGGAAATGACATCTACAGTTTATTGTCACGGTGGTGGCTCCTGTAAGATTACAATCAACTCACACACTACAGCTGGAGAGGTGAGAGGTGGTGACAGAACAGCTTTGGCACACAGTTTCTCTGTATGTGACAGTTCCAGCCAGCGGCAGTGTTAAACTTTGGCAGCACCAGGGGTTTCTCCACCGGTTGAGAGGGCGCAGTCGCTCCTTTCAGGAGAGGGAAGGCTTACAGGTCTCTCTACCCTACCCTATGTATATACTATATATGTATTTACTCTCTATCATATGTATTTACTCTGCAGAGGATTACCCAGATATAGTTCTCCCTTGTAGTACAAAATACAGAAAGACTTACAGCTCAGTAGAGGCAGTACTGGAATAACTTCAGTAGATACCAGTGTGTATGGGAGCCAAATTGTTTGCTAAAGCTGGAATACTGTAGCTGTGTTGGTGGAATACAATAGTTATTCCTGGCCAGGTGATAGCACATACTTATTCTAAAGGAATCATCCTTATTTAGGATAAGAGTTAAATTGGAATTTGGCAAGAAGTAACACTGATGATGAGAATATCTGAGCAGCATTTATAGCATGATGTAAAGCCTAATTCTGAGTTTTCTCCAACTTATTTCTCTCCCCTCTGTGGTACTAACTTTCCGTGCCACGGCTTCCTCATGTGCTGTTGTTTTTCATTAGGTGGTTGAAAAGTTAATTCGTGGTTTGGCCATGGAGGATAGCAGAAACATGTTTGCTTTGTTTGAATACAATGGCACTACAGATAAAGCAATTGAAAGCAGAACCATTGTGGCTGACGTCTTGGCAAAGTTTGAAAAGTGAGTGTGCCTCTCTTTCTCTCACTGCTCTAATAAGTTGCAATGAATACATTTCCAATGGCAGTGATGCTGAATTCTTTCCTTTCTTGCTTGTTTGTGATGACACAGCTGAATTGCACACATGCCTATTTGTGGAACAAAAGCTTTTTTCTTTTTAAATAAATTAATGAGCTACTTATTCACTTGTGTTTGATTTTCCTCCATTTTGACACCAGTAGAGTAGTATTCCTTACTACTATTTCCACATTTTCTTTTCCAAGACCACAAAATTTTCCACCATTACTAAAATTGTGGCTGTCTCAGTGCTGGGAAAGCTGAACTCCCAACAATCATTGCCATTCCAAGTACCACTGCCTAATTTCACGTGGAAGTCACCACAGAACAGATTGTAACATTTTTCTTACAGTGAAATTGAAACCACTCGTAGCGTTGCAGTAAGAAAATGTAATGTAAGCCTGCATTCCTGTTTGTCATCCTTATGTTACATGCATGGCAATCAGCTTCCCTTACCTGCATAATAGTGGGGAAAAAAGGAGACATCAAATGTGCAATTAAATTTTTTTAACAGGACTTAATGCTGTTGCTTTTATCAACAGTTGACTGAGTCACAAATAAAAGATTGTTATGAGAATTTGTGTTAGAAACAGTTGACTGAGAGCTGAGTCAACATTTGTAATTCCTTGATTTTGCTTTAGTCTCTAAACATACAGAGAGGTAGATAGCTCTCCAGAGCCCCTCAGTCACATCACTCAGGTCTACTGATGAAAACAAGCAACTGCAAGTAACAATACCAAATTGCTACCAGGTGTAAGAAAACAAAATTCAGCTAGTGCCAGGCTTCGATTGTTCAGGTGTCAATGCAGAAAGGAGTTTGCTTGCAAAGATCTGATCTCTCCTTCCCTTTCCACACACGTGTAGGCTTGCTGCCACTGCCGAAGCTGGGGAGATGCACTGGAAGTTCTACTTCAAGCTGTACTGCTTCCTGGACACAGAAAATGTCCCGAAAGATAGCGTGGAATTTGCCTTCATGTTTGAGCAGGTAAGGAACAAGGTTTTGTACTGAGGCGCTATTAAGAGAAGGAAAAAGCAAGAGATGTAGACAATGTAGGGAATGTTCCGATTGTGTGTTTAACCTAAAAAAAAAAAAAAAAGAAAGAAAAAGAGAGCAAAAGCAGTTTGACAGTCGAAATAAGCTTATGCTGACATAAATGAACCAAATATACCTCTTCTTGCTTCTGTATTACCTGTGAATTGCTTTAAATATAGTGGTGAAAAATTGGATAACTGGATCTAAGCTAGATAGTTTATATCCAGAAAAAAAAAAAAAAGGGAAAGGATAATGCCTGCTTTTAATTTTGGTCTTATGAAATAATTTTCTCAAGAAAGTGCAACAAATAAATTAAAAATGTGCAATTGGCAAGCAAATTCTGAGACTGCCATATTAGCAACAGTACAGAACTAATCAGAGTGGCTTTTCTTTTGTAAACCTGATTGGCCCACTCTCAGCCATAACCATAAGACGTATGATAAGCAGAAATCCACTTAATGAGTGTGCTGAGCAAAGAAAGAGGCCATACTGCAGAACATAAAATGAAATAGTTTATAATGAAAATTAAGTGCCTCAGCAGTTGGATTTCTATGATATGAAATGCTGTAGTTATTCAGAAACTCACTCTTGACAGATATTACTGTAGACAGACCTCTTCCTTTTCTACAGTATTGCAAATGGCTAAAAAATCTTCTAGTGCACAGCTTCTTTCAAGTGAGTACTGGAGATGCTTAAAGATCTCTGCGTAAGGCTGTTTGCATGCCAAGACACTGATGCTCTCTCTGCTGGCAAGCAAGCATGATGTGACCAGGAACTGAAATATTTCAGTTTTCATGTTGTTGAAGTCTTTTTCCCCTTCTACAAGATCAGAAACATCTTCACTATAATAGAGTATTTCTCCCTTGTTCACAGTTTAGGTTTTAAGTCACCATACTACATGTTGAGTCTACCAAAAGTCTCCTTCTAGAGCCTACTTGCTGTAGCTTGATCTAGAAATGCTTATTGCTGGCTGAAGGATCTGGGCAACAGATTGCTTTGGTTGGGCTTCAAAGTGTTGCCAGTCTGAAGACTGTTTGTTTTCACATACTGAAGAGTCAGCCAGTTAATGTCTCCGCTTTGGGATAAGTTTAAACAGTAATAAGAAAATCCATCTGCATCAGATATTTCTCTTTGGTTTATTGGTTTATAAGGCAGATTGTTTTCATGCAGTATTCTGTGCTGACTGGTGTTCAGCCAACCGTTTTCCATCTTGCTAAGACCAACGGTATTTCAGTTATAAAGTATGGCACATTTAATCCTTATGATTAACAGCCATACCGTAAAGAGGTTTATCAGGTCTGTTTTATTTTTTCCTGTTGTCTGCCGTTGCTGCCAGTCATGGACTCTTTTCTGCAACTGCATTCAGAGCCCCCTTTTGTCTTAAGTTTTAGTTCTGTAACCTACAGTATTTTAAAGTCTGGATCTTTTAGTTCAGAAGGTACTGAATAAAAATCCTTCAGTTCCTCTTTCTCATTAAAATGCTGTTCTTCCATTTCCACAATACAGCTCTTTCTTTTGCATGTGTATAATCACAGTTAAACTACCTTGCATCTTTAAAGGCACATTTTGTCACTGCCTTAACAAACATCCACACGAACTTGTTCTTACTTAGGTATGAATTATCTCTGTGCTGTTACTAAACTGCTTGCAACTCCTGCGTCTCCAGACCCAAGATGTGTTTGTTTCCTGTACTAGTGTCATAAGGAAAAATAATCCTAGCCGCTGCACATTGCCAAAGGGTTGCATTGGTTGTGCAAAGAACCAGGATTTGAAAGAATCTTGGTTCAGAATCACAGTCTTCATGCTACAGACTGCAATAACATATAAACATTTTATTAATATTATTATAAAAGATTTACTGTTTTCCCTCAGTGATGTTTGTTACAAAGCTGCGGTAGGGCTTTGCTCATTTGCCTGGAAACATGAGTTTCACAGCCAGGTTATTAAATGCAGTAAGTAAAACTAAGTATCCATTTCTTCCTAACGCCCTGGAACATAGATGGCATTCCAAACAAGCGTTGGATCCTAGTTTTCTCCCCTTTACATGTTCTTTTCCGTTTTAGTAATTGAGTTGCTCCTACACAATTGGGTTCTCAGGTACTAGTAAGAAATAAAGAAATTCTCCTTGAGCAAGACCATCAAATGCCTTGTAATCCTTCTGGTAAACCCTGCTTTACCCAGTTCAACGGATTTGCCATGAGATTTACCACACCTGATTTATGTGATGGATCATTTATTTCAGGTCCTGGGTTTGCTTGGCACTAAGTCTACTTCCTGTTTCTCTCTCAGTCCTTTCAGAGACTTGTTTGTATGTAAAACAAACTATCTTTGTCCCCTCTTCAGGCTCACGAAGCAGTGATTAGAGGCCACTATCCTGCTCCCGAAGAAACCCTCCAGGTCCTTGCAGCTTTGCGTCTCCAGTACCTTCAGGGAGATTACACTCTGCATACCACCATACCAGAAATGGAGGAAGTCTATCCCTTGCAGAAGCTGAAGTCTCGGATTACGCAGTCTACCAAAACATTCACTGCAGCAGAGAAGGCCGAGAAGAAACGGGCCAGCTTTCTTGAAGGAACATTGCGGAGAAGTTTTCGCAGCGGCTCTGTCAGCAAGCAGAAGGTTGAGGAGGATCAGATGTTAGACATGTGGGTCAAAGAAGAAATCTCAGCTTCCAGGACTAGTATTATTGACAAATGGAAAAAACTGCAGAGGATGAACCAGGAGCAGGCTATGGCAAAGTATATGGCTTTGATTAAGGAATGGCCTGGCTATGGGTCAACACTGTTCGACGTAGAGGTGAGTGAGACCTCTTGAACACTCAAAATATAGCTTATAGTGTATGGCTGGTGATTTCATTATAGTGGTGAAATCATAAATACTGTATCACTATGCTCAGACAGTTGATATCATAAAATGTTAAGTAGTAAAAGCATATGCCAGTTGGCATGCACTGTAGCTATTTAAATCCACTGCTTACCCATAAAACACAGAGGGACAGAGCGCTAGCCTTACAAATTGCATACAGGTTTAGAAGTGTAAGGATGGACAAGCAATACACTTTTTGTTTAAATGGCTACAGGCAAGAACCTCAACAGTAAGTGTGGTGTGGCGCTCTTCATTACCTTCACTTCTAATTCACCTTCCTTCCTCTAGTGCAAAGAAGGGGGTTTCCCACAAGAGTTGTGGCTTGGAGTCAGCGCTGATGCGGTTTCTGTCTACAAGCGTGGGGAAGGGAGGCCTTTGGAGGTGTTTCAGTACGAACATATCTTGTCCTTCGGTGCACCGCTTGCCAACACCTACAAGATCGTGGTGGATGAGAGAGAGTTGCTTTTTGAGACTAGTGAGGTAAGAGCAAGAAGGAATTGTCGTACTACTGTGGTCCCTGTTCTGATAGCCAGACTGCTTTGTAACTGAAGAAATTGTTGCAAATGTATTTTTTCAAGATCCCCACAGAGCTAAAAGGAAGACATAGTGAGATGGATAGAAGTACTGAGTGTTTCTACCTAACAGCAAAAGACTTTTGTTGAAAGCTCAACAGTTGTATAATGTTAGCATATAAAGAAATGCATTCACTTAAAGGTACCTCACTGGGGACTCTATGTTCTTTATACTCTTTTGGCAGGTGGTTGACATTGCCAAGCTGATGAAAGCTTACATCAGTATGATTGTGAAAAAACGCTACAGCACCTCTCGATCAGTGAGTAGTCATGGAAGTCAAGGCAGCTCCAGGTGAAAACAAAACCAGTTCTGCTGCGCTCTCAACAGAACATATCACTGCTTGGCCTCAAAACGACCTGATGATACCGATCGCGTCTGTTGACAAGCTAGCCAAGAACCAGAATTTCCAAGGAAAATACCTTCCAACCATCTTTTTAGAAAGACCACAGGGTGGGGAGGGAAAAATCAGCTGAAATAGTCACATACTGGAACTGCTGGCTCATTCAAAACTTTCCAAAGCATTATTATCTTCAGTTGATGTAACAAATGCCTTAAGACTTGATCCACTGCAACACAAGCAGTAATAAGTGCCTTATGACATTAAACTCAACTTGTATTGACCTAAAACAGCTGATAGAAATCAAGGGGAATTTTTTTGTCCTTTCAGAACACTGAAAACAAAGTTATGTTCATCTATTCTGCACTAACCTACCGGCCTGCGTATATGCGGGAAGAGGGAGGGAAGAGAAGAGCAAGGTATATTTTTTGGAGAGCTGCTGGCAGCTTTTCTGCGAGATGCCAACATTTTGTTTTCCCTTGCTTCCATGGGTGTGCACGTTGCACATGCATATTTGAGCTGTCAGTAAATTTGACTAATTTTTTTCTGTATTTCATAAGTCTTTTAGAGCAAAGGGAATAAGTATGTGCAATGGTGTAAACAGTCTTTCTGTACATTTTAATAGTTCAGAGTTATAGTTGTTACAATTGTACGGTTACTTTATAAGCAGTTTTATTAACAAGAAGATTCCAAAATTTTCCTACATTGATTTTACTATTTCAAATATGTATTGCCATATAAGTAGCAGAAGTCTGCATTCTGTATCTGCTGTATTATAAAGAGAGATGTAGCTGAGAATATTTATAGACAACCCTAATACGGAAATACAGTAATCGGTTCCAGTACTCCATAATGTCAGCTTAAGTTTTTAATATTAAAATTTCCTTTTAAAGACACCGCTCTCCTATAGTTGCGGCTGCACTCTCAAACGTCGGAGCCATTCAGAGTTGACTAGAGGATGAGAAGTTGTACAATGCAGCTGCTTTAATGTAGAGTTCTCCATTTTACCTGGTTGCCTGGTGAAGGCTCTTGACAGTACCCTGTAAATACATTGGGGAACATCAGCTGATAGTATGCTGATTTTGGACTTCTATTTTTGTACAGAAATACTGTAATATAAGGCAAAACTTTGATCAAAGGAATCTTGTAATTCACAGAAAAAAAAAAAAACCATCTGAAAAAACCTTACTGTTCTTAAAAAAAACTCAGCCTTTAAGGAATTACGCCTACTTACTCAAAAAACCGGAAAAAAAAAAAAAAGAAAAAAAGTTCAGCAATAAAGATGTATGTACTGTCTTTTGTTTGCACTTCATACCGAGTTGGGTTTGCAGCAAACCCTTAATTTTGCCAAGCCAGGAACCCAGTGCAGAACTCCATATGTGCTGTTGCTTGAAAAGGTGCACGTGTTTGTGCTGTGATGGGGAAGTTTCCATCTGACCAGAACTACCTCCTTGATCACGATTTGTCAGTTGCACCAAAGCAACAGAAGGGAAGGACTGCTGAGCAATCCCGCTCCACCAGCAATATGTAAGTAAAGCTTTTACGACAGGGCTACGCAGATAGCAAGTTAGCTGTTTTTTACTAGCCATCTACAGAACTGAGCACAGCATTTGCTGTCTTCATAAGCGCACACAACATTTAGAGGCTACAGGGCTTGCTGCTCTTAGGAAGGCACCCTTGGAGTAACACAAAATACAAATTTCAGCCAGCACAGCAAGAGGGTTTTGTTCTGTCCAAGTGCTGTTTGTGAACATGCTCAGTTCTTGCCACAACAATATTATTAATGGGTGGTTTTGTTTGTTTGTTTTTAATAAAAGGGGATGGAAATACAAGGCAACAGTCTTGTGTTGGGTCATAGCTTTGAGAAGATGAAGCCCCAATTCGTTTCCTTCCTAAGTGACTTGCGGATGCCATCAGCCATTAGCAGGGCTGCTTGCTCTTAGAAATTCTCTTGCATATGATTTCTTCTGTTGCAGTAGCAGTTGATTTTAACTGCACAAAGGAGAAGAATTCATCCATCAGAATACATTTTTATTCTTGTCTTGAAATGAAGATTTGTGGGTTTTTTTTCCAAAACGAATTTTTTTGGTAGCAGCCAACCACTGTTTATAAGAGTAGATCTGTACTTCTGGCCAGGCCACAGGATTGCAGCTGCTACGCTCCGTGTTGTCTTAATGTTTGGCTCTACAGATGTATGTGCCTGAACAAACCTTTGAGCTCCAAGTCAGGTCCCGTTAAGCTCTGTCCTGCAGTGAATGCCATGAGAAAAGTAACACACAAAAAATAAACCTATCTCAGGTGTTACAAGTTCACAACTTTTTCAAGAGAACAGCAGAAGCCATTCAGTCAAGCCTCGGAATACGCCCAGGTGAACGGGGTATGGAGCGGCAGTTGAGAAGGAAAAGCAGTCGTCCATCAGCCTATTAGCACACCAGTATCCCAGTGCCTTAAAGCTGGCTGTGCCTCAATCCCACTCATGTCCTCAGGCTTCAGTCTGAGAAGCACTTTCCCTGTGCCTCATAATACAAATACATTCATTTGTAAGGGTGCCAGAATTCTTAATAAACTTAATTACACAAGTTATGCACAGGAAATTGCTTCACCCAAGAAGCGTTGCATCAGAATCCTAGGTTTGAAGCCCCACATTCCTGAGACCTACAGCTATTCCAGCAGGTACACACAGGTTTGCACCAGTACAAACACCTAGCAGATGTGTTACAGAATGGCAAGCCGACCTTACAGCAACTCAGGCAGAACAGTGGGACCTTCTTGGATGCAAACTCTAGTTCTCACAGCGTGTACACCCCAGATCACCATTTACAGCTCAGCAAAGCAAGTATGGAAGAGTACCAAGCAAATTGGGAGACTTGAATCAGTCCTGAAATTCACCAGCTGACCAATGTTACTATCACAAACATCCTCTCACTTGACTGTCAGAATTAAAAATTTAGTAGATGCCAAAAGTCATTTTAAATTTCATCTTCAAGATTCATTTTCCTTGTTTACCAGGAAAAACTTTTACATACACTCCTAAATATTCTGTATAAAATGTACAAGAGAAATGTAGTCAGGGGACTGCATTTCTCGCTACTCTGAAGGACATTTCCCTAACTTTTTTTTTTCCATGCCCCCTCCTGGGAGAGTATTTCTCCATGCATGCTACCAGAGTGCAAAACTCGTGTGCAGAGTGCAGTCCTCATGCAGCCTTAGCCATGCAGACATCGTTGTGCTCTTCCTGACGGCACTGGGCAGTGCAGTTCTGGTCACTCACACATTAAACATACTCTCTGTCTGTTCCCAACTTCTCCCAGTTCTGCGTTCCACGCTTCTTTCCTGTTTAAGAATCTTGATCTCTTGAAGTACAGTTTTTAAAAAAGCACTGTGTCAAATATCTTCACAGAGCAGCTCATGCACATAGCCTGTGTCTAAACAGTCAGTTCCTAAGGAGAGAAACAGAGGTCAACATCATAACCAAATTCATCTAATTACTTTCCTCTCCCCACTAAGACATTGTATGGCTATACCTCGACGCTTATATTTTTGCTTTGATGACTCTCCAAACAAAGCCAAAACACTAACATATATATTTGCAGATTCCCTGTATTAGCTGCTTCACAAATTCTTATCATCAATCACTGGGGTCAGTAAGGTTTCTGGCCTGCTTGGCCTCCTCTCAGGCAAAGTTGGCGAAAGAAGGGAGTTAAACCTATAAAGTCATTAGTGGCTCTCTCCCATATATACTCAAATAGCTAATGCTATATAAGAGATTACAGTAATTAGATCCAGAATTAGATCTATGAAAATCAATTAATGTTATTAAACTTCCACATCATGATCAAGGAGAAAAGAACATGAGACATTTTGGTGTTGAACAACACTATCGTGTATTTTATGAGATGGCTGTACGGTACAATTTCTAGGCTAAAAACATTTGTTTTAAGTGGTTTCTCAACAGGTTTTAACCATAGCCTGTGAACACGCATTTTCTTCCAGAAATTCCTTTGTCTCGGATCCCAGACAGTTACATCAAGGTATTTTCTTTGATCAAATTGCATTATCCAAGCAGCCATCTAATGCCACATCAACAATCAAAATGTGGAAATGTGCATAGTTAGACTAGCTTCGTTCCATAAAACCTGGATTCAGAAGAGAACACTACATTTGAGAAAGGAACGTTTGCTATTGCTGTCACACACATTAACCATGCAAAAAGGAGTAATTCTTGCAGGGGTATCAGAGCAGCCAGACTGGAAAAACTCAGACTGGATAGCAAGCGTGATTCTTACATGCATTACTTCCTTGTGGGATCCTGCTGTTAAAGGTGGGAGTTCGTCAGCATTAAGAAGCAGCATAACCTAGTGGAGAAGAAAAAAACTGCCACAGACTAACGTCTGGATAAGAAGCAGCATCAACGTTCATATGATTCTGTCAATTTTTTGTTATTACTTTTTTCCTCTTGTACTACCTGGTAGTTTTATCTCTGGAGGCCACATGAATTCAAGCTGCCCAACTTACACACATTTCATTGTAACAAAAGAAGAGTGGTTTGAAAAGTCTGAACTGGGAAACTTCAGTTTTGCTTCGTATGCTATGCATGTTAATTCTTCCCATAAAGGCACATCTTAGCAGACGTGGTATTAAAAGCACCAAGTTTACATTTCGTCCCACCAACTAGTGCTGTCTGCCACAACCCAGCATAATTATGTACAGCCCAAGCAGCCTCATAACCTCAGACAACTAATCATTTCATTTTAAGGTCGCTTACAAGCTTTTGCAAGCACAGACTTTTCTTAAGATTTGTTTTAGAAATCAACCACAGCTTTGATTTGGAAATTACAAGTTCCCATGGTTTTCGTTATTTATATGGGGAAAGTACCTGGGAAGTCTGAGATTGCACCCAGCTTATTATGCTTGGCGCTGTGCAAACACACATTATGAGGTCAGTGAAGACTTCAATGAAATAGAGAGGACAAAGAGCAGGTCAGGAAGATACGAGGAGGCAATACAGTCCTCCCCTCAGCAGGACAGCAGCAATACTGAAGCAGAGTGCAGGTCTCCTCGCTCCCAGGCACTGCTCTGCTTTCCAGATTAACGTAACTTTAAAAGAGGCACTGCAAGCCTTGTAAACAGCATGATAACAATGCGTTAGGGTTTGGTGTTTAAATTATATTCTCTGATAAATTGTCCTTTTTTAGAAAAAGAAGGATAAACAAATATATTAGCATGTGAGAAGTAAAAATAAGGAGACACTAAGGAAAAGCAACATGCAGTCTTCATACAGTACCAAAGAAGACTTTAGTGGCCAATGTTCTTCTTGTAAAATGTAATTTCAGACAAGATATACTGCACTGCATTTGATGCACAAAACAACAATACTTTCACTTCTAAAATTGGGAAAAAAACAAAAACAAAAACAAACAAAAAAAAAAAAGACACGAAGCTGATGGCTCAGAGAAACAGCAGAGGGCAGTGTCTAAAAGTGTTTCTGGAGGGTGGCTGATGTTCTTTGACTGACCAGCAGTGATGGCTCTGGATTTCCCTGCCTTTCCTGTAGCTGCTATTAGTTAATTAGTTACAACAGCTGAACTGTATCTGTACTGAAGTCCAAGACCAGGAATATTGAACTGAAGCCTGCGTTTCTGAAGCAGATGGCAGGGATGAGGGCGGAGCAGGACATTCAGTGCCTGCCATTTTAGCAGATCCACACACTTGTATGTGAAATACTTGATAGATGGAACACAGACCCAACTGCATGTTAAAATCACGTAGGACATTTAACACTGCTACATATTTTAAGATTATGCTATGTTACAGTTAAATAAAAAAATAAACATTCCACAATAGAGACCGTGGGGATGCTGAAAGGCTCAGAGGGTGTGCACCAAAGGTGAACTGTTCAGCAATTATTAATTGTAAAGTGATTCTACATTTTAACCAGAACTATCGAAGATATGAGAGGTTAGTAAACAGCAAGACAGACCAAAAAAAGCATGCATGAAGCTTCAGGCAGAAACAGGATTAAAGAAAGGTGCATGGCACGTGTATCACATACGACACCAGTCTGAAAAAAAGTTGAAGTGATCCAGGGAATGTTAATTAGGGAAGATTAAAACAAACAGTATAACTAGTGGACATCTGAAGAGAGACAATCTACTGGGGAGCAGCAGCGTATACTGTAAAATAAAGCTCTGCCCTAGAAACTTGTTGGAGTTCTTTGATGGCCTCAAGGAACTATGAATGAGGGAAATATGTTTTATGTGGATTTTCAAAAAGCTTTTGGCAAAATCCATCACCTGAGGCTTTTAAAGAAGCTATGTAGCCACAGAAGAAGCAGAGCTCTGATGTGGGAAGATAACTGGCTAGAACACAGGGAGCAGACATTGACACAAAATGGTCCATTCTCAACACCAGCAGGAGACCACCACTGAAGTGCTGCAGGGGCTCTTGCAGAGGTAAAAAAACAAGCCCAGAGAAAAACAATCCCAGATTCAACTGTACAGCAACAAGCTCTGAACTGGTCATTATCAGTGAGGGATAAAATCGTAAGTTCTAGCAGTTCCTGAAAAAATATCAGCTCAATATTTGGAAACAGTCAAAAATAATAATAATAAAGACAGAAAGAAATACATTAGAAATTATTACAAAAGGCACAGAGCAAACCATAGAGCCTTGACATCAAGCTATCTAAATCTGTGATCTGCTCCCATTTCAAATGCATTTGATTCAAATGATGCGTCTAGAACTACACAAGAAAAATATCTTAGTCCTGGAATACTTTCAGAGAAGGGCAACAAGGATGATCAGTGCTACCATCTGAAGAATGACTATGACATGACCCTTCAGCCTCCAAACACAGACGAGTTAGGAAGTGGCACAGTGATGACTGGATACACAGCCAATAATCACGCAGTAACTATGGGTCATTAGCAGGACAAGGGAAGTGATTCTTCCCCTTTCCACCATTTATGAGACTACATAAAGAATACTACGTCCAGTTTTGGGCTGCTCAATGCAAGATACTTGCTGGCAGACTGGAAGGAGTCCAGAGGCTCCCTAGGAGAGGCTGATAGCTGTGTTTCTTCACTCTTGAAGACAGAAGGTTAATGGGGATCTACTTGCTAAGTACCTTGTGCATGGTTATAGAGCAGAGCAACCTGACATAACCAGTTACAAAGGTTCTTTGAGTAAGTATCTATGTGGGAAGCAAGGTCAGGCCAAACATCTTCCAGATGTTCCTTCCAAACTTTTATTCTGTGATTCCATGATGAAACAAAGCAAACAAAGTTTAATAAAGGAGGTGAATCTGCACAACAGGTAGCAGACCTGTCTAACTAGTTGATAAAGGATACTGTTGTATCCAAGAGCAAAAATTCAAGGAGCTACTGGAGGAGTACTTGGAAGAGAAATCCAGAAGGGAATTACTAAATAGACAAGGCGTACTAGGCTCAAAAAACTATCAGAACAGAAAACAGTAGGAGGCTGAGAAAGAATCAAAGAGATGAACAGAACATACACTCGCTCTGTTCTTCTGTAGTTATTCTAGTCCTGTAATTTGACTTTTATTGTCTTGACTTCTGAGAAGTGCCATTCTAAATAACTATTAAAAAGAAGCAAACTGGAAAATACAGATTTTTTTTTTTGCACGTCATTTTTAAGCTATGTCAAACAATATATTAGGCACCAATTCAGAAACTATGGAGATACTATGGAGATAATCAAAAACACATTGAAATTCATATTCCCCCATCAGTCCTATTTTTCCTGTTCTATGAAGACTATTCCAAGAACCAGAAAAGGCCTTCAAAGTTCTAAGTAACAACACTTAACCTCTGCTTTAGTGCTGAAGATTTAACAGCTTAAAATCACATCTGGTAGATTTTGTATTAATGTGAAAACTCCAAGTCGTATCAACGAGGTGCAGTATAAAGAAAAATCAGAATCTCATCCAGACAACAAAGACAGATCTCTAGAGGTAAACTAAAACCTTGATGTTCTATGTTTTGTCAGACTGCACGCTTAATATACTTTCACTCTTTAATAAATGTTCTTTTTAAATTAAATTCAATTAATAGTCTTGCTTTTGTCTTTCATTGGTTTTAAAGTAATTAATGTAACTGTATGTATGTGACAAACATTTGTAATTACCTGGTGTTCATACTCAGCATCTGAGACCGGAAATCGCTTTTTGACCCTGCCACCAGACGAGAAACATTCCTTAGTTCCACACAAAATCTTTTACCAGATGTGAGATTCGACAACATCCTGGCACCCTGTACAAGGAAGAGCCATTACCTGGGCAATTAAAAAGATAGCCATCAAAGCTTTTCAAGTACCAGATTGGTTGAACATGGGCTTCTGTTGTGACTGCAAGAATTCACAATCTTTTTTGATTCAGTTACTTCCTCATTGGTGAAAGATTAACCAGTTTGGTTACAAAGAGAAATTGCTCTGTATACAATTTTTTCCGCAAAAATATCATTTTCAATACATTAGTTCTAAAGGCAGCTCCTAGTGGGTCAGCACCCAGAACTGTGCTGGACAAAAGCATATTCAGGAGCCAACCTTCAATTTTTTAAAAAAGCTTTGTCATTTTGTCTGTAAGTATCAAGCTACACATTTTCCACTGAAGACATTTTTGATTATTGTTTCAGCCCTCTCATTTGGAGCTGGAATCCTGAAATCAACATTGTTACTCAATGCTGACAGCAGAATTCTAAAACGTATTTCACAAGCATCAGAATGCTTTGCTAAGGGTAAGCTCCATTCATGCAACCATTTAGAAAGCTTTCTCCTCGGGCTTCATCTACCACTGACATTGCAGTCCTTGCCATCAGGACTGCAGTCTCTAATCTAATTCTGTATGCAGCTGTGCACTGGGTCCTGGATTCATCCTGCATGAAACACACACAAACCTTTCAAACTCTGGCAGGCAAAACATCAAACTACAGACAGATCAAAGCCAGAGAACATATTTACTACTACATTTCACATCTAAAATTTAATGGTCACAAATGATCCATCTCTTCTCTCACACTGATGTTTCTACCAGAGTGCTTTCATTAAGTTCAGTCATATAAATGAGACCAAGCTCAGTCAAATAAATCACACCAATAACAATCACCGGTGAAACAGAAAAGCTGTCATCAATCAACACACGAAGCCTTTCTTCCATTAGCTAAATAACAAAAAGTATTCTGGAAGATTTTTTCATTAATTTCTGTTCATATCCTTTATGGTATAGGTCAGGAAACGAGAGGCCTGCAGTGCAGAATGGAATCAAGTTTAATCAAGATATGAAAGAGTTCGAGTAACCATAGCCTACCCTGCCCACTGAACCTCCTCCCCCCCCCAACCATCCCTGCTCTCTGGGGAGGGGGATTCCTGAACTCCTGTGTCTGATTTAATCAAAGGGACAATGGTGTCGAGTGTAAGTGCAGGGCATACAATCATACTCCAATGTTTTTAAAAAAAAGTGGAATATTGGAAAGGGCTGATTACCTAAAATCTGCCATAGTTGTAATCCTTAGGGTCACAGGATTTTAACGCCATTCTCAACATTTCACAAACTAAGGCCTCGTGTTGGTTAAACTTGAACTTAGACATTTCAACCCGAGTGTGCTTTCTGTGGCTAACTATCCCATGCTCACTTTGAACTGCACAAGGAACACCTTGTGCACTTTCCAAGCTTATCCCATAGCTGTATGGAGTTAGCTGGACTTAGATCCTGAATAGGTCAGCCCACGTTACAGAAATAACTGAACACTGGCAAGGGAAAGCCAGCTGCTGCTGGCAAAGCTGGGGAAGGTTTGATAGCGTTATGGACAGCATTCACTGCAACAGCGGCTTGGCACGCTCCTCAAATCACCCTAAAAAGGGACAGCTGCCCTATTTGTGCTCCTCTACCCCTTCCTCCTCATCAAAGGTCCCTATTTTTAGTCCCATGGACAGATAAAATTCCTCTACTCCCACTCCCCAAAACAGGCAATCAGCATCTGCAGGCAACCAGCACCCTAAAGAGGAGTCAGATGCTCAAGTGGCACCAGGAAGAGCTCAGCAACTAAGCAGCACCTCACACGCCTCTGAGACAGATGTCTGCTGGCCAGCACTGCAAGGACAAGCCTTGACCAAGGAAGGACAAGGTCTTGACCAAGACTTTTTAGGGCACAGCTCCATCTACCAGCAAAGGGCTGAAATAAAACAGCAAAGCATTTGTTCCTCCAGCCTTGCTGCAGCTCCTTTCCAGCACCCTTCCTTTCCATCCATGTGTTTTTGGGCTACAAGCAAAGCCTGCCTCTTTCCTTTTACTCCCTCAGACCTTCATAGATGATACCTAATCACTTTCACAAACTAAACAGAGGATGTGGAAGCAGAAGCAACAGAACTCCTTCCCAAGGTCATCTGCTCAAACCACACAGCTAAGGTTGCACAGTTAAGGTAGCAACTGAATCAATTCTTCAGTCTTTTGTCTTTTTCTAACTCAGAGAAAAAAAGGTACGTTCACCTCTCAGTGAGCTGGGCTCCTTTTCCTGCAAAAGTGAAAGAGGGTGTACGCAATTAAGCCTGAAACAGATGTTAACTTGCAATCCAAAATTTCTGTATTTCTGTTACTTTGCTCTAGCAATAAAAACCATTTAATTGAATTATCAGACTTGATGCAGTTAACGCTGTGAGACACACCCTCTGAATCCCATTTTGGCTGTTCAGCAATGGATGCCCAAGCAATGTCTCTCACCAGGCACGCTCCCCAGAGCTCAGCTCCAGCTAATCACATTGCTGGCTGCACATCATCCCCTTACAGACTGCACGGAGCCTCCAGCTGCAGCCTGAGGCTGTCAGGTGCCTGGTAGCACAGGTGACAGGACAACATGCCAGAGATTTTCAAGGATGTTCCTCAGACGGCTCAGGCACAGAAGGATGCCATCCAGCTCCTGTAGCCTTCTCCTTCATGGCCTCAGCTCCCTGCACTGCAACAAGAATTAGCTTCCATTTTCTGAGGGTTTTGGAGATGGTTGCTTGGCTGTGGGACACACATAAGGAGGAGATGAAAAAGAATTTGTGGTAACACTTTCTGGTAGGTTTTACCCCACACCAGTCTCTGAACCAACATGCAGCTGATTCTCCACCTGCAAACCAAGACTTTCAAGACTGATTGCTTCCGCAGTTTGCGCAAACACAATCACAACATCACAGAACCATAGGGGTTGGAAGCGACCCCTGGAGATCATCTAGTCCCACCCCCGCTGAAGCAGCTCCCTACAGCAGGTTGCATAGGAAAGCGTCCAGGTGGGTTTTGATATCTCCAGAGAAGGAGACTCCACAGCCCCTCTGGGCAGCTGTTCCAGCACTCTGTCACCCTCACTGTAACAAAGTCCATATGGAACTGCCCGTGTTCCACTGTGCACCCACTGCCTGATGTTCTGTCACTGGGTGCCGCTGAAAAGAGCCTGGCCCCATCCACTTGACTCCTGCACGTCAAGTATTTATGATTGTTGATAAGATTCCACCTCAGCCATCTCTTCTCCAGGCTGAACAGCCTTTCAGGCTCTCTCAGCCTTTCCTCACAAGGGAGATGCTCCAGGCCCGTAATTATCTTTGCAGCCCTCCACTGGACTCTCTCCAGCAGGTCCCCATCCTTCTTGAACTGGGGAGCCCAGACCTGCACGCAGTGCTCCAAGCGCAACCCTCCCACCTCAAAGGGCAGCACAGAGGGCGGATTACCCCCCNTGGCGGTGAGCTGCTGCATCGCGGCGACGCTGAGCTGGGAGCGGCCCCTGCACAGCCTGAGCGGCTTCGTCTGCGCCAACGTGCTCTTCTGGTGAGCTCCGGGGGAGCCGCCCCGCCCCGGCCCCGCGGCTCCCGGGCGTGGTGATGGCGGGGCGGGGGCGGCGGTACCTGCGCTGTGTGGTCTCCTGAAATGCGCGGTGTGCCCGCCCGCTCACGTGGGGACAGAGGTGCGTGTGTCCTGGCCGTGCGACTGGCAGCCTGCGGCTACTCCCACCGAGGCAGGCTGCCGAGCTGGGCTGGTTCGGCGGGGGGGGGGGGCTGGG
>WBMW01001218.1:975894-1083841 GCA_013396635.1 Penelope pileata | reverse complement strand
GTACCTGCACGGAGCTTACAAGCGGGGGGGGGGCGACTTCTTACCTAGGCGGATAGTGCTAGGACAAGGAGGAGTAGATTTAAACTAAACGAGGGGTGATGTAGATTAGATGTCAGGAGGAAAATCTTTACTGAGAGAGTGGTGAGGCACTGGCACAGCTGCCCAGAGAGTTGTGGGTGCCCCATCCCTGGAGGTGCTCAAGGCCAGGTTGGATGGGCCCTGGGCAGCCTGATCTGGTGGGTGGCACTGCCCACAGCAGGGGGATTGCCCCTGAATGGTCTTTAAGGTCCCTTCCAACCCAAACCATTCCGTGTTTCCTGGGCCCAGAACTACCTCCTTTCCTCTCCAACGAATGAGAGGCAAACAAGCAAAGAAGTAGATTAATGGCAGACTCTGCTCTGTTCTCCATAACCCTAGCAGCACGATGCTGGCCGAGTCACAGAGAGAGAACTTTCTGAAGCTTTGTGTTGCAAAGAAAATCTTTCTGCAGATGTTTTCAGAACCATTTTATCCTCTCCAGTCGTAGGAGCAGCATGTGTGATGTCATTTAGGTTGACTTGTTATCACTCTTGCTCTTCAGTGCCCTTGATAAGCCCTTTCACTGGGGAGGTTCTGTGGCTCTGCTCCCAGAGCTCACCTGTTCTTTCAGCAGTTTGGCCGGTCACAATGCTTTGTGTTTCTTTGAGACTGGCTCTGATAAAATCAAGGCAGTGTTGGACTGGATCCCTTTCTGTGCCTCAAGGAGTAACAGCTACTGGGCAACCCCTGTGCCATTCTTCTGTACAAGCGTGTCATGCACGTAGCGTATGGTGTGTACAGAAGGCCTCCTTTCACAGCCCTGCTGGCAACTTGCAATGTGAACAGTGTTTGAAGTTGTATTTTCAAAACTTTTAGCTCACTCTTTTTTCTTACTGTCAAAGTGAGTCGTGATGAGAAAAAAATCAGAGCAAGGATTGCTTTTGTTTGGATGGCGTTGCTGTCCCTCACCCTAGGGAGACGAAGCTCTCTGCTGATGCCAGGGGATCTGAGAGACAATCTGGGAAAGCATGCAGTAAAACTCTGTGGTTTGAGACTGAAGAACATCAGCAATGATCTCGTTGGCAGACCTGTGAAGTCTGACGCTGAAAACAAAACCCTGCTTTAAAGCTGCTCTCGCCTCTCCCTGTTTTGGCACCATGCATTGCAGCACAGCGTGCCAGCTGCTTCTGCTTCCCGCTGGAGCTGCGGCTGGTCAGCTTGGTTTGCATGACTCGGGGCTGGGCTGAGAGTCCAGCCTGCTGCCTGCAAAGGCTGTCCCCGCAGCGCTGGCTGCTGACAGGAGCCTGGGCTGAAGCAGCACTTCCCAGGCAGTGCCTCACACGCCCTTCTCCTGTGCCTGGGAGGAGCCCGTCCCACTGCATTAGTGCTTGCGCTCCCCGGGCACGGGCCCCTTGCGTTGGTACTCCTCGAGGCTGAGAGAAGTGCACTGCCAAGAGGATGGGCTGCTTCTACTGTATCAGCAGCAGTGTTAGTGGGAGGAGGAGGAAGGGGAGATGAAGTTTCATTTCAGTTTTTTCCAAATATTGGAAGAGCAGTGATGATTCCTTCTTCCCACGCCCTTAATTTTGGGGGGACGATGTTTTCCAAACTCAGTTTAGTTCTTGAATGGATGTATGCCATTCAGAGTCCTTTGTGTGCAAACTTTTGCAGTATGAGCTGCTGAGGGTTAACTACTTCTGTCTTGTCACAAAAACTTTCTATACTTAATGGTAACCTCTTTCCCCCGAGAAAAGTTTTAACCAAACACTGCATGTGAATGCTTCAATGTTTACTACTGAAATAACTGTCTTACAGGAACAAGAAAGTTGTTGCTTTAACTTCATTCTGTTTTTTCAGGTCCCTTCCTTTTTGTACATTGCAAATAAATCATCGTGGATGGTTTGGCACAGCTTAAAGCACCTTGTTCTTGGTGGTGGCTGAAGTGCAGTTTTGGGCTAGGCATCACTGTACTCTGCCATGTATTAGTTTCCTTGGATTTCTAATACAAAGACTGCACTAAACTTCAGACCCCGCAAAAGCTTATGCAGTAAGCTTTGCTTGAATATTTTGAACCATACATAAATCTATCGAATACTAATTGTAAGAAGATTTAGGTTTTGTATATACTGGTATGTTTAATGAACTAACGTTTTTGAAAAAATTTCTTACAAGGGAATGAAGCAAGGCTGACAATTTAAGTAGAAACAAATCCGATGATTAGAAAAGTTTCCATCACTTCCCACTCCGTTATTTATTCACTGTGAACAGCTTTAAACTCCCCTGCAAACGCCCTCAATGGAGAATCTTGAAAACAAACAGGGGTTAAGTATGTATTATTTAGCAGCTAATCGTTTGGAGTGTGATTTAGATTATGCCCTTCTGCTGTAGATAGTGTACGAACTGAAGTCAAAATGCCACAGAAGAAAAGTAACTTTTTTTTTTTTGTCTTGGTATATACATATAGCACTGAGCAGATTCTTCCCAGGAGCAGACAAGCTCTGTCCTGGTGCCAGCAGTTTAGTGCAGGCATTCTAGGTGTTAGGCTGCCAACAGATAACTTTCAATCTTAGGTTTGATCTTAGACAAACATTAACAGCCAATCTTAGATTTTAATCTAGTATCCCAGCTTAGTTATTACCTTTTGTGTGTATTGGGAGGGGTGAATAGTTGCATCTTTTTTTAAAATTTTTTTTATTCTCTCAATCTGTCATCTTAAATATTTGTTTGAGATAAGGGGAACAAGTTTGTTTTTAGTAAGACTGTTCTCATATATGTCTTTTGCAGTTTGTGGATGTTTCTTGCGTTTTTAAGATAATACATCAATTTCTACAAGCTCATCATCATAGACGCATCAGTTGCGTATATTCACTAATTGCCCGAAGCTCTGTTTTCCATAGGGTTCCTTGATGAGAGAAGCAAGATCTATTGTGTTATATTGCATTGCTCTGATTGCTGTTCTCATTACTGGCCCAAATCCAAATTTTTCTTTGAGAATTTTTATATGCATTCTAATACACAAAATTTGCATGTTACTGTAGGTCTCTTATTTAGCAGCATTATGTGCAGTTGTACTGGATGGAGAAATGAACGGATCAACGCTGTAAAATAAAGCTGTCATTCCATGGTTCAAATGAAGACAGGCAAGCTGGCCAAATTTGCTATTAAAAACATTGTCACCATCCACATTCAGTTTTTCCTGAGGTTGGTGTCTGACTTAATGTGTGTTTTGATTGTATGAAAGAAAAAATTGATCCAGAGAGCAAACAGTATTCCTTGTGTCTTAAGTAGCCATGGGTATTGCTTCGGATGGTGACTGCTAGTGAAATTATTCCAGGCATAGAATCTAATTGCCATTTCAATTACTAGCAAAACATATTTAGAGTTTACAGGTTTGGGTTTTTTTGTTTGCTTGTCTGTTTTTTAATAGTTGCCGTATTTGCTTTAAGACTTGCTATTAAAATGTTCCTTACTTGAAGCCTCTGCTTGGCAGCGATAATGCTTACCATGGAGAGATCTCAACAACTTTTTCATTCCTTAATTGATGCTTGTGAAGTAGGAAAATAATACTGGGCTAAACATTTATTTCAAATGTTGACACACAAACTGTAAATAGTGTCACTACTGCGTCTTGATGGATAAAGTACCGATAAAGCAAGGTTTCTACACTTCTATAGCAGCGTTGCAGTGTCTGTACACAGTATATACAGCATCTGGATTTTTGTCCTGTGTTAAAAGGAAGAAACCTAACCTATTAGACGTCCAGGAGCCCATTTGTTTTTTTATAGCTATTCTTAACCCTTTGTGTGTTTGGTATGTCATGATGTTCTGAGTGTTTGAGAAGGGGGATTGCAAATTTCTGCCTGCTATCAAAATTGACCATGGATGCCACTCAAAAGGGAGCTCTCAGTGAACTGCTCAGCAACAGAACATCTTGGTGAACTTGGCATCCTGAGCCTTAGGAAGTCCACAGCTTACAAAATACGACTTTCTTCTTGGTCTTGTCTGCATCAGGAAGTTGTCTTATGCTGGTGATGTTATTCCTAGAGGGCTGATGCGGCAAGCATTAGTGTTGTTCAGTTGGTGTCGCAGTGCTGCCTGGGGGCTGTCAGGTCGATTGTTTTCCCCCAACAGTTTGTGTGGAGCCTTGGTTGATGATGCTTCACTTAGTACTTCTTGGACAAGGATCGTGGGGCTTTTACCCATCCAAACCACTCCGCATTACCAACACACCACCAGATGCCATTCGTAAGAAGTTCAGAGCCTCTCTGTTGACTCTGTTGGCCATCTAAATTCGGCTTTTAGTTTCACTTAAGCAGCTCTGGATTTTTGATTAGTCCCGTTATCGAAGTTGCAGGCAGCAGCAGTGTACTCTCTGGTGCTTTAATTCAGTTTACGTTTTAATTCAACTGTTTCAGAATCCTTTTCTTCTCAAACTTACGCTTTCCCAAGAGCTTCCTACGCTTTCTGAAGTCAAGTTGAAATTCCAATAGCAGTGTAAGTTGTGTTGGAATTTTAGGGGCTACTTGTTTTCACTCGGGCAGTTGTAAGCTTATGTTTACTTTTCCAATACATGTTATTGAAACTTCTGAAGGCTTTGGAGGTAAAGTGGAACAGAAAGTTAATTTAATTTAGTCAAGAAAAAAAGCGCCATTATCTCAACAGCTTTTTAGTGACGGTTTGCATAGTTTTGGCTGAGAGGTTGGTTTACCAGAATGAAAGTTGACATTGTTTAAGAGCTAGACTGCGTTACATAAAACCTGGACACTTTTCAGTATTTTTTTTTCAACCGCTCAGCAGAAAACAGGGTCAATCAGAAAATAAATCAAGTAGGATAATTGAGGAACTGAGGGAAAGCGAGCATTACTGCACAATTTAGGACCAAGCCCAGGATGAGGACTTTGCAGAAGATGGAAATCCTAAAGCAAGCAGAATTGCAGCATGGCTTGGATTTGTTATGTCTTGACAAAACTAATACTTTCTGTGCCTAAGGTAGTTGTCTTGACAGAGAAATGATATTTTTTTTCGTGACTCAAAATAATGAGACCTTTTAAATAGCAAGTATAATTTTGAGAACAGTGGAAATTCTAGTGGGGTATGCTATGTTCTGTGGTAGATGTTACAGGACTAATGAGAGCATTAAAGAAAAGGAGATTTAGGGCAGCATGGTAGAGGTGGATTTTTTAAACATCAAACTGCTGCTACTGTATGAGAAAATGGGATTAAGATTTCTGTACTTTCCCAGAGTGCGGGTTAATTAAGGTCACCTGGGCATGTTTCTACAAAAATAAAGGAAGGCAGGTTGATTTTGCGTTTAATTCAAAAAACTTTTAACTCATGGAAACATCTCCTGTTTTCACTAAAGTAGCACTTGATGTTGTGGTAGACTTAGAAGGTATGTTGTTTAGGTCACTTAAAAGTCCTCCTTTTGAATCTTTTCATTTTAAATGCCTATCTGAATGTAATTGATTGTAGTAAATCTGATCTGCACGCCACAAGTGTTCAAACATAATTCTAACCACTGCTTTCCCCAGGAGGTTTTCCTGCAAACAGCGTGAGATAATTTTGCAGTGGAGCGTTTTATTATTGACTTGGTCCGATTTCCCCAGTCACCAATATACTTGCAAATTTACCACTTACAAGCAAATTTCTTTGATTAAATGCAGAGTACTTCAAAGTTTTTTTTTGTGATGTTTTTGCTTAGAGAATTATATTATTTTCATTTTTATTTAGACTTATATGTAAGAGAAAAATCTTGTTTCCTGTAGGTGGGGTAGCGAGAATATGCGGTTTTGGATTCTTATCCTTTGTGTTAGTGACTTTTAGTGAATAATCATGTATTTCTTTAGAAGCATTCAGTATCCTTTGCCTTTTGTGCTGCAATGTGTTCACAAATGTCTGAGCGAACTGTCACTTCTACAGGGGGCTGCCAAGTTACAGTAGCTTGAGTTTGTGGGAGTCTTTCGTACAGTAAGAGCTACTTTACTGTTGCAAAATCTTTATACCTAATACATTCTAGAAGGTTTTCTAGAGAACAGCTGTCCAGGTTGTTTGATTCGATTTGTGCTTTCTGGCTGAACAAATACAATCCTAATTTACTGAATAAAAGGTTGAAGACTGAATTGTCTTTGTCTTTAACAACGAAGTAATTAGAGAGAATGTTTTAAGTTTTAGATTAGTGGTCGTGTCTCTTTTTTTATTGTTTGGGTGTATTTTTTTTTTAGTATTTTTATGTATTTAATGACAGAAGTTTTAGTCTTTCGGCACTACCCTATGGAAGATGTCTTGGTTGGCTCGTAAGTCATGATTTGACTCCTTTCCAGTTCTTCATTCCCTTCCTGTAGGAATGTTATATTAAAATTGTAGGTATCTGTGTTCTTGGGCGGCATGCTTACTTAGAGAAAACTTAAATGAAGAAGAAACACCTTTTTCACTTCCTATCTGAACAGAGACTTACACTTTTCTCCACTAAATGAAAAGTACTTTCAAACTTTTTAAATGTAGTGGAATGCTTCTGAAACTATTTACAATAATTCACATATTTTCAGCTAAACAGATATGCAGCTGTTTTTCTTCAAGCTGCCAGACGCTGACTGTGTGGCTATTGTAAATTTGGATTACCGTGCTGTGATTTCTTTGCAAAATGGGAGCTGTGGAGTAAATATTCTTAGTGTTTTCTTGAAATAGTTTTATTCAGTGCGTTTTTGTAGGGATGAGGAGGGTTTTTAGATAGAATTTATGAAGACTTTTGTTCACTTTAAAATTTTTGGCAGCACATACACAAATGCATTTTGTTATATGTGATATGTTTCCCTCTCTGCAGCAGGGATGCTGCTGGACCACAGCTTTTTGTGGTATCTGTCAGACTTGCAGATTAACAGTTAAACACTGCATAAATAAAGCAAGCACAAATACAAACAACATTCTACTAAAAGCATGCATACATTGTTCTACCATAAAGTGGGTATTTATGTTTCTTGTGCACGATCGGGAAAGGATTTTTATGCTGTAGTTTTTGATCAAGTATCTAAAGACTTTGGCTCAGACCAAAACGTACTGGAGGAACAGCAGGAAAAATAGTGGGTTAGAGTTTTGGATTTAAATGTGTTGAATATTTGAGCATTTAGAGTTTAATATTTATAGAAACTATGCTTTAATATTCACAGAATACAGACACTTAATATGAAAACAATTTACATCTAAGAGCAGTCCATGTAGAAGTTGTAAATTTGTTTAATGTGAATTCTTGTAATCTTAGGTTTTGTTTTTTTTTTAATTAAGAATCATCATTCAAAATCTTAAATTACTCTTATACTAAATTCGGTGATATTTTGTTTACGTTATTGCATCTTGATTCACAGGAGGGCAAACAAAATGATGAAGCTACCGCTCAGTAAGAACACAAGCTTTTTGATGCTGCCTTTGCAGTGTATTTCGGCAGTGGTCATCAGGAACTACATTTAGTGCTGTGTTTAGGAAAAAAAACAAACAAAAAACACTCCACCTGTCCCCTCAAACCTCTTTCTTGATCTGGGCATCAGATTTTATTGCAGCCAGGTTGATGCTATCGCTGTAGCAGTAAGCATGGAAGAATGGCCTACATTCAGCTCCGAGCAAGAAATAGGACCAGGAAAGAGTTACAGCCACATTTTTTCCTTATCTTCCTGCCATCACTGTAGACTTCTTCCTGAAACTGTGTTGGGCAGTTCCCTGTAAGAGCAGAAACAGACATACTTTCAGAGAGGCATTGCGTTATGGATTGTGGGATTTAAGAATATGATATTATACCCTGTAGGTGGGAAGAAACAAAGGTGACTGAAGTGCTGAAGAGCAGGTGTAGGGTGGCTCGCTTTCAATTGACAGTTATTGGTGTGGGGTTCATTGTGTTGTTGTTGTTTGTTTTGTTTTCTCAATAAATTTCACATTTTGTCTCTACTATTGTATTTTAAAATTGCAGTAGGAAGAGTTTACAATTGAATTATTTTGACTTCTAGTTATGGAAAGTGTCAAGTTTTACTCTTAATTGTGCAGTTTAGAATCATTTCTGTCCAGTTGCAGTACAATCAGGCCAAGAAATAGAAACTGTTATGCCTTAAGGTTCTAAGTTCTGAGTCTGGTATCGTACAGTAATGGATTTTGCAGCCACTTTTAATGGAAAAAAGTCATAGAGTGAGAATATATTCCAGATTGGTAGGGAAGGAGGTTGGGAGGTCTCTAGTTCATCCGAAAGCTCAAAAAAGATCAGTTCTTAGTTCACAACAGGTGGTTCAGGGCTTTCTGTTGAAAGCCTTCAAGGGTGACAATCCCACAACCGCTGCGGGCAGCCACTCCTCAATTATCCGAACAGTCAAAAGTTGATCTCCTTCCTGTATAATTTTATAACCATGATTTCTCAATCAGCCGCAGTAGTTCAGTAGCAGGTTTGGCTCCATTTTCTTGGTAGCCTCCTGCTGATACTGGAAAACTCATATTATGTTACCTTCAAGGACTTATTTTTTTCCAGGTTCCTCAGTCTCTTCTCTCAAGACAAATGCTCCAGCTCCTCCCCTCCCTCATCTCCAACTCTGTCTTGGTGGTTGTCTCCTAAATTTCCTCTTGATTACTGATGTCTTTCATGTATTGGGAGATCCAAAACCGATTGAAGTATTCCAGGTGTAATTTTCGTGACTGCTGAATAAAGGAGAATCACCTCACTGGGTGCCCTGGCTGAACTCCTGCTAATGCAGCCTGATGCATTGTTAGCTTTCCTCCCTGTCAGTGCACACAGTTTGCTCAGGTTAAACCTACTGTGAACCAGGACCTGCATATCCTTTTCCACCGAGTTTCCACTCAGCCAGTCAATTCCCAGCCTGTACAGATACAGGACATTGGCCCATCATAGGTGCAGGACTTCGATTTTTTTGTTGAATTTCACAAGACTCCTTTCAGCTGCTGCCTCTAGTGTGCTCACTGCCCCTATTCTTCCCCGGTTTAGAGTTAGTAATGAACTCAATGTCACTTTTGTCAAGTTATAGATGAACTTACTAGACAAGATGTGTCCTTTGAAAGCCCTCTGAGGAACTCAGCTTTTAAGTGGCCACCAGGAAGAGCACAAACCATTAACACAACAGTATTCATTAAGCCCCTTCAAGTAGTCCACCCATCCAGACTGCTGGAGAGTGTCAAAAGCCTTGTTGTCAAGGTAGATTGCATGCTGCTCACCCCTCATCCACAAATTTAGTCATTTCATCATAGAAACCACCAAGGAGGTCAAGCATAGTTTACTCCTGATAAATCCAGGCTGACTCCTACTGATCACCTTGTCTAGAAATGTCAAGAGGATGTGCTGTGTCATTTTCATAGAGACTGAAATAAGGATGACCAGTTTGTAATTCCTTGCTTCACTCTTCTCAATGTTTGCGAGGATAGGTTCTGCTCTCTGGTTGTCGTGGGCCTTCCCTGATCTCCAATACCTTTGAAGGTTGACAGGAGTCAGCCTTTGCAATGATTTTCTTCACCACTGGGTGCAGCTCATCAGGTTTTGTGAGCTTGGTGGACTTGTAGCATGTTTTAAGAGATCCCCGATTCAGACCTCTTCTGCTATTGGTAGCCTTCTTTTTCTCCTTGAATACCATCTCAAAGGGCTCAGTGAAGACCTGGCTGGTGAAGAATGAAGTGAAGTAGGCATTAACTCACTCTCTTAAGCAGTGGGACTGTCTGTGTTTAGAAGTTGTACTTAACACTTTCTAGAAGCCTTCTTGAATTGCTTCTACCCTGCCAGGTTGCCCTTTTAGCCAATGTCAAACGAGGCTATCTCTAGAAAGAGAAACAAGGCATATGATCTAAAGGTTTCCGCAAGTTACTTAAAGAAAATTATCCCTTCCTCACTGACACAGTATCGCCCTTACTGGCCTCTGTTCTGGTCCTGACCTACAAGCTCTTAACCCAGCCTCTCACAATTCCCATAGTAAAGCTCCGTACATTCCATTGCTTCATTAGACAAAGGACAACCTCTTCACATGTAGAATTATGGGAAACAACACCTGGGTCTCCATATCCTTTGTTTGCCTCCACAGCTCTGTAGTCTCTCTTTGTTTTTGCCCCTTGTTCCAGTTCTCTCTTGACAAGTATCAGTGGTGCCCACATGCATGAACAACAAGACAACCTCAAAGTCAGGCCACTGGCAAGCAGCAGACTTCTCATGACAGCATATTTTTCAGCTTCCAGCCTCTTCCCATCTTGGGAGTCTCCATCCATCATTCCAAGTCTATAACCTTTGTTTTGTGTTGCCTGACTTGAGCTATTGCCTCTGCAAGGTACCACGTAAATCACCTGTTTGTAGAGTCACAGAAGAAGGCAGGTTGGAAGGACAACAGGATGTCACCTACTCCGACCTTCTGCTTGAAGTGGGTCAAATTAGATCAAGTTGCTCAGGTGCTTACCTAAGCAAATTTTGGAGCTCATACTCTGTAATGGTCTGCCCTCTGCTTACTGCCTCCAGTAGCTCTTCCATTTGGCTGCTCTGTATGCCAGCCAGAGGACATCTCACAAGTGAGGTCACTGTTGCTGTTTGCCCAGGTGAGAGCTTTGGAAGCATTTCTAGCAGCCCCAAAAACAGATGACTGCATCTGGAACTTTGAGTGAAGGCCTCTCATGTCCTGGGGATACCTTATTTCAGTCAGTGGTGGGGGCTGCGTCCTGTGGCACCCCGTGACCAACCAGTTTTATCCAGTCCCATGCTGTCTGCAGCAGTCCCTTGCCACCTCGTCATGCAAGCTATGCTGTTAACTACTGAAGTCATTACATTTCATAACTGTAGATCTTTTTTTAGCCTTTCATTTCTGAAAGAAGAAAGAATATTTCTCAAAATACGGCAGAATTTCATGGGGAGACAAATCTTATGTCTTGGGTAACAGTTTTTTTTTCCCATACCACTTGTAGCATGTTTTTTCAGTAAAAGAAATCAAACAATTTGATCTTCAGCCTGTTTTGTTTACTGCTTAAAAAGAGAGCATATAAATTTGTTGAGTAAGTTTAGCTGTTGTTCCTCTACTGAACAGAAATATTTTTGTATGGTATATGATGGTGTCATTCTGGTGTCTTACAGTTTTGTTAAGTATGCATGTGTTTTAGAAATACTTGAGTAAACTCAATTAAAAAAAGAAGGGGAAAAAAAAAAGAGCTACTAACTTCTAATCATAAGCAAAAGTGCCACTCTGACTTTTTGTTAATCTGGTTGCTATGCGTCTTGTGGATAATTCCTTTAAGAATTTTGAATCCTTATACCATCAGCATAATAGGTGGCTTTCAGAGCCTGGCACGCTGGACTAACCTTCTGATAAGCTGAAGGTAGTGCCAAAAAACCAGGGAGGGCTTTATCAGCCATTATCCACTAAGGGATTTAAGGACATCGACTTTTTGGCATATGGCTCACAGTTTTTCTAATCGGTATCTCTGGAGCACCTGAGGGCTGACACACAGTAGCTGTGAAAGAATTTATAAGAGATGGCCTTTCTTGCAAATGGTGCAGTCGGCATAAACGGTACTGAAAGAATGGAGGGAGGATTGTGACAACTCCTAACATTAAGGCACAAGAAGTCCTTAATAATTCAGAGTTCTCCAAATAAGTGAAGAGACCTTGTTTGACTACTGTGTTAACTGCTCCAACTAGATTATGGCTTTTTTCCCCAAAAGCTATGGAGCAGAAAGACTGTAGTATCAAGAATGTAGAATGAGATGACTTGGAAACATCTTTCAGACAGGATGCTACCTTGCTAATCCTTGTTTGCTAATCCCCATCCACGTTAGTACAACCGTTTTTAACAGCAGGTGACAGCTGTGATTGCAGTGAAGCTACGAGTATGGCTTAGTTGTGACTGTAAAGTAGGTCACACACACTGTATATTCTCTGCAAGATAATAAGCATCTTGTCTTACCTTTAAGAACTAGTAAAATGTTTGTGTATGTATGCACATGTGTATGCACACGTGTGTGTGCACAATACTTCAGTATTGGTGTATTTCGTTCAGCCACTGAGGACTGCCCAGTGTTAGGTTAGAATGTACTGACTGATGCTGTAAAATACTGATGAACAAGCACCATGAGGAACCTATAGAACATTCATGATATTAAGCCCGTACAACTTAAAGGTATGCATTTGTTACAAACTTTATGTGCTTAGAAATGACATGAAAAATTCTTCATTCCGTTTTTCTCTACAACATCACATCTCCCCTTCTCCCCTCATTGGTCAGCTTTACTTACTGACAATGGTGTTGACAAAAGTAGGTTAGATGATGTCTTCAGTGCAGTTGAACTTCATCCTTAAAGAGGAATCGAGAATATTTAATGGTGAAGATTATTTGATTTAATGAGAGCTATGCTTGGGCTGTTTTGAAAGAGCTTGTAAACATTTTTCTCTAAACACCTTTATTGATTTTCTTGAGCTGACTGAAATTGTAGAGGTACTGATTTGAGAGTTTTTTGTATTTTGTTCCCCTCGGTGTAGAGTACTCTTACAATTCAAATTCTGCATAAATACAGAAACCTTACGTATTCAGAAAAAAAACTGTCAGAATGAGCTTATCTGTTGGTGTTGGAGATCATATCCTGGTCTGGTCTGGGTGATCGGGCTTTCTGAGTTCCTGTGAATTTTGTTAAACGTGAAAATTAGTGGCATGGAGATTTTCTTTGCAATCCTGTTTTCTCAGGATCACAAGGAATACTTGAGCAATTTTCCACTACTATCTGTCTTTAGCTTGGTAGAAACACCTAGTATGTAATTTTCTTTGTAAAGGTCCAAGTGTGCAAAGCGTGTTCCTTGGCTTCCTCCGGTGCCCATACTTGCAGTTTCTTTTCATTTCATTTTCCCATCTGTCCTGCAAAAAAAACTGCAGCAGCAACTAGTTGGGTGGCCAGTTGCCCTTATTTACACTCTGGTTTCATGGAAACCACTCAGCTTTGTGTGATTTTATTTCTCTTGATATTCTTATTTGATGCACTGCCCTGGACTGTGGCTTCTTATTACTTTTGGCTATCTTCAGCTTCAGTCATTTATTTGTCTTGAAGTTAATCATTTTGCTCTTACCGTAAGACACTAGCATGCTCAAAAGATTATTTGCAATCAGATCTGTGACTTGAAGTGCTTGAAACAAGCTGTTAAAATACTTCTTTCATTTAATTGAATGTTAATTATTTTACACATTGAATCCTTCTTCTGCGAGTTAAGATACTTGTCATTAGAATAGATAGATGTGCTAATCTGGACACACCTGGAGAGCAAAATCAGCAGTGCATGAGGTTATAAATCGTACATTGTGATGCTAGGTCTGTTTGACTTGAGTAGACATGTTGTAAAAACTTTTTGTAATGAAGAACAAATATCACAAAAGCTCATTTTGAAGACAAGTTGGAGTATTGTGCTATGAATGACACAGTTTTACCTCATCTTCTCATTTGAAAGAATCATTTGTATAAAAATCTACCATGAAGTTAGGTCCTGTAAGAAACACAAGAAAACATTTAACCGCTGCTGTATGTGAATTTTAAAAAAAAAAAGTGGTCATGCCAAGATAGTTTACGTTAATAAAATCTTAACTGATTTTAAAAGTAATACTTCTTATGCAGTAATTAAAATATTCTTCTTCATATACTTCCTCTGTGCTTAGATAAAAGTGTGGACAAAAAAATACTGTAAACCCAACATATGGTTAAATGAGACTGTCATGCTTGGAGCTTTTGTTGTTTTATTGTCTGTGAAAACATCAAGGGGAGAAGCTAAATTGAATTAATGTTAGTCTATTTTTTCTTTATTTTCTATATTAGTAACAACTATCAGTTTATAGATACTTCCAATCAGTTTACAAGAGCTCAGTGTTTATTTCTTAATTCTAGGTTTGTTGCACTGACCCCGTGGAGAGTATATCATCTGACTTCTCTCATAATACTTGGAGTGCTAGTTCTACAGATAATAAAGGATTTGCTGTTATCTAGGATAAAAGGTAAGGCAGTATACTGATAACATTCCTTGCTTTAACACTCACATTTCACTGCACACTAGTTCATTACTAAATCCTCTTTAATATTACAATACTAGGGTTATTGCAAAAATATTAACCAGTTTGTGTGAAATGGTATAATCTACGATGATCTATTACTGTTTTCAGTAAAGTTCTATATTTTTTAAATAAGACATGAGATTTGTTTCAGCATGAGTAAAACAAGTATCTGTGAACAATCATTCTCATCTCTCAGCTGCTTGATCTGAAAATACATTGTTTTCCAAAATACAAAGTTTTTCCAAAAGTTCCCATCTCTTCTAACATTACTCTGAATCACTGTTGGAGGGTTTGGGAGACCAAACAGAAATTGGTCAACTTTGTAAATAGAGAAATGACCTATCTTTAGCACAGCTGAAGTAAGTTAAGGGTATTTTTTTCTAGTTTATGTAGTGTTCAGTGTTTGTTTGTTTTTTTTTTTAATTTATTTTTGTCCTGTACTTCATTGCCATCTTGGAAATTCTTTGGCAAAATGACTGTCATCAGTGTGCATTTTTTGTTGTTAGGAAGATTTTTTGAAGTGGCATATTTTCTTTCTTTTCTTTGTTGTTGAATCCGATGCTAGGTGTTTGAAAAATCAGCAAGGAAAGCAGGAAATAAGTGTGAGAGGAGCATGGTTTTCTTCTGTCGTTCACTATTCACTATCATTTCATTTTTGACTTTCCCAACCTATTATTTCCTGCTAAGTTACAGCAGTTATTCACAAACTGTTTTGAAATATTGTTCATTGTCACTGCTCTCTCTACAGTCTTCATTACTCTTCTGTTTCGTGCTTGCTTAAAAAACTTAGCACAATTTCATCTTTAGGCTCTGTGTTGTATGTATAGCAGAGTAAGAATACCATCTTCATTTGGCTTTCACTTATATTTCAATGTGATTTTTCAACCATTCATCACAGAGGTGAGATCAGGAAGAACTCTGTGTCCCAGGTTTATGATTACAGAATGAGTATTTTACTCCACTTAGATGTATTGCCTTCAGTGGTTTTGTATACAAATTTGATGAACAGTTGGGTTATTGGACTCTAACAGAACAGAAATGTTTCTACTTGTTCTTGAAATTAAGCATCATTCCGAACAGAAGAAGTCCTTCCGAGGATAACACTTCAGCCAGCCACTAGATGGCAAGACTATTACAGAGTCATAAGGAATGTAGAAACTGATTGTCAGTTGTAAAGCAAGAATTATGTTGGTTATCTTTTCCTTCAGTGTGAAAATGTAGCAAGAAACTGTTTTTTTTTTTATTAACATTGAAAGCTGCTATTTTATATTACAGAAAACAGTAAGTTTTCTGAGAATTGTTACTCTGGTTTTGATGGTTATGGAGACTTCCTCAGTCATTTTGTCACAAATTGGCACATTTCTTATGAGTAAAGAAGAAAAAACTATATGTGATTTCTGTTTTAGTGCATTGTGTGTCATCTTACATTCTCACTATTGCAGGTGCGTGGCTTTGGAGGAGCATCACAGACAAGTAGGTACATTATTTTTAATATGCTGGTTATTTGATATCTTCTTATTGTTGATCTGAAATTTTAAAGAATAGTCTATTTTCCCTGTAATTAAAATAGAAATTGAATTATTTTAGTATCTCTTCTAAGTTTGTTATTGCTTGTTCCAGTTTTAATTTTTAATAACTTTGTACAAAGTATTGTTTCTGATTTGATTTATTTTAAAGAATACATAAACGTGTCAAGTATTTCTAGACATACTTTTTTTTAATAGGATTAGCATGTCTTGTGTTTTCTGGGAATTAGTGTTTCCTTTGAAGTTGGTTATTAGGGAAAAATACTGTGCTGGGTAAGGAGGTAACTTTCTTTTAGAACATCATTACACAAGTGCTGTCTAGAAGTAGGTAAGCTTGCTGTGGTTTCCTTTATCGCTGTAATAACCAATACAAGTAATTGATTTAAAATTTCATTTCAATTGAATATTAGTTGATGTTGACAGGAATAGAAATTAATAATATTGAAATCTGTTGGCTTGCCACTGGGCTGACTCTGCTCATGGGCAAATGTTTGTATAATGCTGTTAGGGTTGAGTATGTAATTGATTTAAGTTGTTTGGGATTTATACGTCTCTAAATGGTTTACAGACAACTTCCAGAAGAAAAGTTTGTATGTATAAGGTGGTTTTTTTTTCTAAATAGACCACCAGTAGTTATTGTACAACTGGTATCGTTTCAAAGCAACTGTTACATTGCAAATACACATCACTATGCAGTTGTATTATCTCTGACACTTAGGAGACAGTAATACAAAGTTGAAAAGGGAAGATGCAAGGTTTTCTAAACCTCTGGAGATATGAACTATGTTCAGATTTTCTTACGAGCTTGAAGTAGAGCTGTGTGTAACTGACAACAGATTAGTTCATGAACTGAGCAGCACAGAATAGTTATTTTTACTGTAGTGCTAATCACTGTGTCTGTGTAGACCAGCAATTCTTTAAAGATTTTAATGATGGAGCAAAAATGCCCTCATAAAAAAGGCAACCAAGCATTAGGATTTATTATGGCTTCCATAAACATTCAGCAAGCATCGATGAATGTCAGTGGGTGCCATTTTTTCTGTAGGGAGGAATTCAGTTCCACACCTTTGCTTCATACACACTTCCGTGTCAGGCACCACCCCAGCATCTTGCAACAGTTCTTCCAATTTCAACTGATTCAATCAACAGTCACATTTATGTTGGCATTCAGGGAACAAAAAAAAAAAAAAAAAAATAGAAAAAAGGAACCACCATCACTGTAAACAACTTCCAAGTCTTCATGTGAGCTTGTAAGAGTTCTAGTTGAAAGTGAGGATGCAACAGCTGAAATTTCACTTCTGTTAACCTCTCAAAGCCACCTTAACACCAGAGGACTGTGAAGTGTCTAAAGCAGCGCCTATTTTTAGAGAAGGTATGACAGAGTAATGTAAAATGCCAGTAAAGACAAATCTGTTCTGTGCAAATCATCAGAAAGTCTAGTGAAGGATGTGTATGCCTGTGCTACATGCACTGGGGAACAGCACGCGTGGTTTTTTAAAGGGGTGTCACATCACAAATCTTCTGTGCTTTCAAAGAGGACTGCAGATGAATGCTGATATTCATAAAAATTCACCTGGATTTCCTATCAGACTTTCAACAAGGTCTCTCATAAAATGCTCTTGTGGAGACTAAGAAGTCATGGAACAAGAGAGGAAGTCCTTGCGAATATGAGGGCTGCTCCAAAGGCAATGCCTCCTTTGTAAGGCTTTGCTTTTAGACCTTAGTCCAAATTTTAGGACTTCATTTTTGTATTTATGAAATTTTTACTATCAGTGTTCAGAAATTTTCATGATCCTGGATGTGCTGGGTTTGTTGTTTTTTTGTTTTTTCTCATAATACAGTGTAATATGATCTGATTTTAATTCTTCTTTACATTTTATGAAGCATTCCTGAGCTTTTCTCTCCTGAGAGGATTCTGTGTGGTACTCGGGACCAGTACAGTGTGATCTCAGATGCCGCTGTGTCCTACAGCTGGTGATTTTTAACCAGTTATCACGTGTCCTCTGGTTCTGGCTTTAGTCGCTTGCTCTTGTGAAGAAAAAAGAGCACTTTGTGTTATGCAGTTCTGTTTTTAAAAATTAGTCAGTATCTCACTGTGATGTTTCATAAATCATGGCACAGCTTCATGAGGATTTTAGGAGTAAAATGGTTTGCTTTGCACCTTTACATTTGCAATTAAGTGTTGTGATAGTTTGAACTTGAATGGCTAATTATCTTTCTTCTGATACTTGCATTTTTCAACATTCTTGTACGTTGTGCATCCCTTCTGCTGTAGGTACACTCTGAGCATTGAAGATCTAAGCACTAAGAGTCCTTCAGCAAAAATATTGTTGCTTTGTTGCATTTGCTTTCAGTTTTCCTTCATTATTGAGCACTGCTGACTAAGTAAGGTGACATGGCCTTGCTTCTTTCTCATTGCCCTCCTTCAAATGGAGAATGTTAGTTGTCTCCCACTTAAAATGTGTCTGCGTAAGGGGACTTGTGGCTTTTGTTTCTAATGGAGTCTTCTACTGCTATATGGAGTTAAAATATTTCAAAACAAATCAAGATGAGATCTTATTCTGAACCTTTCTCAGTGCATTCTGTATCAGAACCTGCTTCTGATTCTGAGGAACTGCTTAGTTGTAGAAGGGTTCTCCTGGCTCTGATTTTGGATGAGAAGACTCTTTCTTCCCTGAGCGGGGCTTGCCTGCTGGATAGACTTGCACACTCCCATCTGTTCCCAAGAGAAGGGAAAAATAAGAATACATGGCACCCTGCAGAGCATGTCTTGTCCATTGCTGCCCAATTTTGTCAGATCAGTCAAGATGTAGACTTCTGTAAGAAGAAACAGGAACGTTACAAGAAAAAAGGCACTTCTTGGTTGCAGCTTCTGTCAGCTGTTGAAGCAATTCAGTGCTCAATGCTGAAAACCATGGGCTGGTCATGAGGCTCTGCTCAGAAGTTAGCCATCTTGGGTATTACGTAGACAATAGCCTCACTGACAGAAGCATACAAACGCACACAGAGGTTATTGTCCAGAACACTCCTGTTTCTTGCTACCCTCCTCCAGTCCCTCATTCAGAAATTTATTTCATAGGAGTTTGCCATGGCAATAGGTGTGGTTTCCCAGAGCTGTAGAAGTTGCTGTTTGCTTTGAGGGAAACAAGTGTCATTGTTTGATAGGAAACTGCATCCGTTCCTGGGCCAGCAGGTCCTAAATTCCTGCCTTGATAGATCAGCTTCAAATTCAGACTCTTAACTCTCTAAGACCTGAGTTCATCTTTTGACCTACACAGATTCCACACTTGTGTCAGCCCAGTTTGTAGAAGTTTGTATGCATCATAAGGGTCAGAGTGCTCTGTGAAGATCTGTTTTCTGCGCCCGCAGTGTTCAGAGCTTGACAGGTGTAACAATGTTTGGATCTTGCTTGCTTGTTTTCCAAGAATAATAAGATCTTTTTAATCTAATTATAATTCCAATAATGCACTGGTTCATAATTCTTTCTAGTATGTCACAGACAGCAATAGAAGAAACTCATTATATTATTGCTAAAGATAAATGAGACAATTCCCCCTTTCATCTAATTACCACACTGTGAGGATGTGCTTCATTTATTATGTCTGAGGCTTTACACACCTCCGAGTTTCAAATGCTTTGCCTGCTGCATTGCTTTAAGCCAGGCTGAGAGTAATTTATTAAAGATTTCTTATCTAGTCTACCCAGTCTTCATCTGTGATCAATTGAGGAAGAGTAGAAATACTTTGTGAGCTATATAGCATGATCTATCTTGTCCTACATGTCTGTAGGCTGGTTGGATACGTTGCACCTTAATAGTGACTGTTTGTTTTGCTTGACTACACTGTACACCTAGGTGAGATGACAAGGAACATAAGGTCTTTGTGTCGTTATTTCCTGTTGTTCTGAAGGCCAGCGAGTTTAATGGATGTCAGTGACTGATGCTAACACTTACAGTAAGACGTTCACCCCTGCAGTAATGTGCTGGAATGCCGTTACACAGCAGTAAAAGCTGCAGGGTTGGACAAGCAAGCCCGGGGACTAGATTTACCTTTGCCTCTATGTATGCAAGCAGTTTTTCTGAAATGATTATCCAGCACAGTATGACTGCATATTCAGATCACTCCTGAGACCTTGAGAATGTGCTTAATCATATCTCAGGACAAGTGTTCCTTCCTTGAGGGTGTTGCTGAAAGATCCGTCTGAAGATGAGCAGATTAAGAAATAAGAGGAAATAAGAGATTTGCATTAGGAAATCTAAACAGAATCAAGGTTGTAAAAGAAATGCTTTTGTTTTATGTCTGTTAATCCATCTCCTTGATGTTGTAGATGGTAACAAAGCTAAATCAAGCCAAGACCAGTCATCTGTGTGCCAGTACTGAAACTGGGCTCTATCAGTATCAGTTCCTGTTCCTCAGACCCTCAGTCTTGGTTTGATCATCCAGACCGATCTGTTCTTCACATGGCAGTACACAACTGCACTAAGTCTGCACTAAAAAAAAAAACAAAATAGCACCCCCCCCCCCCCCAAAAAAAAAAAAAAAAAACACACCAAAAAAACAAACCTACAACTTTCAGAGGGCAGGATATAGTCTAAGAAATAAAAATAGGTTTCAGAATGCAAGTATTGCCTTCTTCATTTGTTTCAATATAATCTGAAGGCGTCAGGTGTAATCAAGGATTTCCACTCCTGATGTTTTACAAAGTTCACTGTTCTGTTCATCTTAGCTTACTTGTTGGTAAGAGTTTATGTTGAAAAATACATATAGCTGAATAAAAGCTAGACAATGTACCTCAAGTCGTTCTGCTTACAAGGGTGACTTTCCCAGATGTTCTTGGTATAAGAAGGTGGTTGCTGTCCTACAGAAGGCAGATTCATACTTATGGAATTAGTCTTAGCGAACAAAAATTGAGTTTTATTCACAGTTCAAACAGGTTTTATTTATGCAGTAGCCGCTCTACTGTTCAAATGTAAAAATGCAGTTATTTTTCATTTTATATAATGCATTGTCAGAATTCAGATAGCAGTATGCATGATTCTTTTTTCCCCAAATCACAAAAACTCATTATACATAAATGTTCAAGCTACTGCAGATTGCAGAAAAAATGCATACCTTATGAAAACTGTTTGTTTCTTGAATTTTTATTTTCATATTGCGTGATTTTTTTTCCTCCTTCCTGGCTGCTTATTTCCAAATTGTTCGTTTTGTTCTCAGATGGCGTGTTCTTCTTCCAAGTTTATTTTTATATTTGGTAAACTACAAAATCAGCATTCTGGCAACATTTTTTGTGTTAGCTTTCTTACAAGAACAAAACGTATTACAAATTTAATAGGAAGGCTGTAACTTAGGCAAAAGAGTCAGTCTCGAAGTCTGAAGAATATTGAATACATTTTCCCATGCACCTATCCTTGGTTTTCTGTTGATTGGCTCTTTTTTTTTTTTTAAGGGCAGGGGAAATGTAGCAGATGTTGCAGCCTTTGCAGATGTTCTCTATCTCCCTGGCAGAAGTAGTTGGTTTATTTGGCTGAGGGGTTGTTTTGTTTTTTGTTTTGCCTGTGTGGTGTTTCAGGATTTGTTTGTGTGTGTGTGTGTTCTCTTACATTTTCCAGAAGTAGCGTTTGCATGTAACTGATTTCTTCTCACAAAGAGGGAGACTTGAAACCTTTCCACGTCAGACCACATCCTGTGACTCTCTAGTCTACAGCATGATTCTGCCTTACCCATCACAGACATTTTCCTCTCTCTCATCTTCAGGAGCTCAACTCACCTTTCATTACACAGAATGTATGGAAGAAATAAGAGGAGAAAGTGTTGGAATTGTCCAGCCTCTTTACTGCTACCAAACATTGCATGCTTCCTTAAGTAAGCCTAACTTGCCTTCTGTCCCTATCAGTTAAAAAGTAAAGGTGAAGCATTCTTCTGGCTACAAGAAGGGAGTAAATTCCGAGGAAATAAGTGCAGAAACAAAGGACCAGGGAAATTTTACTGGGACTTCTTTAACTTATTTAAACTGGGATATATTCTACCACTCCAACTTGATATTTACTGACTGGTGAGTTAGGCTTTCAGAAACTGATGGTTCGTGTTGCTTTTCTCATAGCATCCATATGTTTCTTAGCATAGTGCCCCAAACGAAGGCCTTGTCATTATCAAGTAAAAGAGATTAATTGTGCTGTATGTTACAAACATCTTGCAAATAGTTTCTCTATGACTATTGCAAATAACTCAGGTAGCTTAGATTCTGTTGGGAACATTCTCCTTTTTCTCTGCAGTGCTTGTTTAGTATTCCTATTTTTGTATTAATGTGTTTGTTTTATCAAATATCATATTTCCCTGGTGAGTTTGACTGATTATTTTGTACCATGTTCCAGTGCAGGCTCCTCTTTGAGCTTAAATTCTGTCATCTATAGTGTCTGCCACTCCTCTCAGGATATTGCCACTCAGTCAGCTGAAGGATTAGCACAGGTATTGCATGAAAAAGCTAAGGGCACATAAATCTCATATAACAAGACATTTCTAACACCTGCTCGTTGGTGTGGCTTTTCAATTAAATGTGCAGTTACCTTACGCGGACTGCGTAGGGGCCATATTTTTGCAGTTTTATGTTTGACATTACATTACAACAGGACATTGTATTACAACAGGTAAGATGTATGCTTCTGTTTTTTTGTTTTTTTTTTTTCCTTCCTTAGGGCAGGTTATATATATATATATATATATATTTTAAACAGAAATCTGCATTCTTTTTTGCTTGTTTGGGTACTGAATAGTCCTCACTGACTGCTTTAGCAGCTTCTCAGCTGTGTTATTAACTTAGTATCTCACCAAGTATCCAGATGAGATTAGTTGGCCTGCAGTTGCTTGGATAGTCCTGTTTTTCTACCTTTAATTTAATAAACCATAATTCCTAGATAAATGTTTTACTACTTTCATTGCTGCCCTTTCCTCTGATAATATTTCTGAACCTATTGGCTAGTTGTAGTCAAAATTAACAAGGGTTATTTAAATCTTTGTAAACTATTTCTAAACATATTATTGGTTTTGCAGCACTGAGATGCTAGGGAGTAATTCAGGAGATTGCCCTTGCTTGCTTCTGATTTTTTTTTCCCCTCTTTTTCTGATAGCAAAACTGTTTTTGTACAAATCTTTAATTAAAATGTCAAGAAACAGAAGAATAGCTTACGTAGTCTGGTTTGACAATTGTTTCTTGGTCTCACACCTCTCATGAGCAGGAAATTTCATTAATCATTTCTAAGCATGTTGAAACATTATTTTTTTATATGTTCTCATGGATAAACAAATGTTATTTTTTGAGTAAATCAGAAGGAGAAATTTCATAGAACAGCATGGAACAGGAGATTTCATGTGGAGGCTTCTAAAAATCCTTGTACTTAGCATTGTGTCAGCTTCCCTCTGAGCTGGAAAATAGGTCATCTGGGCACTAGCACAATGAGACGTATGCATTTTTACTGTGCTTAAATAAACTAGATTTAATATACTTTTATTCAAGTGAAGTCACTGCATCCATGGTTAAATGTGTGAAATGAATACCTGACATAAATACAGCCTTTGCAAACTGCAGAGTATGCTGCATCCTGTGCAAAAGTGTGACTCAGTAATTAATTTCCTTTGTTACTCATTGGTAGAAATGAACTATTGCACTCAGCTGAAAAAATGTTTGCTTCATAATGATGGGAAGATGGAAATACAGCCTTTGTTCATCACTTTATACAAGCCTAAGTCAGCTTTTCTTCAGCAATTTATAACATGTAGTAAAGCCAGCTCTACTTCATGTTTAATTTTTTAAGTAAGTATGGGGCTACAGTCACCTTTCAATTATTCTTAAGAATTTTGTTTATGGATCTACTGTGCCAAAAATGCAATTCTGTTAAAGGTGTCCGTGAGTGCAGCCAGGTGGATTTGTACATTGTGAACAGCCTAAGAACTGCTAATTCTGAGCTGACCCAATTCTGACAGCTCTGTTTCCTTCTCTCTGGCATGTCACATAATACCCATATTATCACCACTGAGGAAAAAATGCAACCTCCCAAGTTGTTGGGTTTTGTCTGTTTTATATCAGCTTATTTCCAGCATTAAGGGGACAGAGCAGCTCCTGGATGGTAATGAGAGCTGAAGGAACAGCAGTAAAATGAGTTTAGTCAATTCTGTTGAGGAGGTGGGTGGAGAAATGAATGAGGGATTCAGAAAGAAGAAATTGCCAGAAGGGTTAGTTACTCTGCAGCAGTCCTCTGCCACTTGTCCCTTTCTCCACTTTGCACTGTCTCTAAAACAGATGTCTAGATTTACTCTTCTGTCTTAGACAAGAGCAAGTATGGCAGATTCTGCAGTTGAATTTGCTCTTTTGTACTGTGCAAGAACATCCAGTTGCCTGTAGTTTGCCAAGTTTTCTCAGCTTTCAGTGGGGGAGTTTAGAGATGTTCTTCACTTATTAATACTTTCATGTTTGACACTGATATAGCAATATTATCACCAGTATTTTTCAGCACAAGAGATAAAGCTTTAGAAGTCTCACTATAGGGAAGACAAAACATGCTCTCTCCTGTGTTGAATTTGTAGGACACAATTTCAACATAAGGTGAAAACTACGAGCTTCTCTTAAAATTCTCTTAAAATATTCACCTATCCCATCTTTGTGGAATGATGACTTAAACTTAGGAATATCTCTATAGGAAAACTGTACCTTAAAAACAGTGGAGAAAACCGTGCTGGTACTATGTGCCTCACTTTTTCTATATGTCAAGAGGGATCCCTGTTGTAATGATTAAATAATATTTACTTGTTCTGTAGTGCAAGAGCCCCACAGAGAGTGTCAGATGAGTTGAAGAAGAAGGGAAAATGCTTGATTACTTCTGGAATCTAAGCAGATGTTTTTCTGTGACCATTTTTGAGCAGATTAGCTTTCTGAGAAATACTGAATTCTGTTTGCTAAGCATAGCATCTATTGCACTTTCCCTACTTATTCAAAATTCCTTAGAAATTGTCAGGTTCTAGCACACACATTATATACACCGCTGTCAAATCTGAGTATTATTGCACTTGCGGTGTATAGCCCTTTGCTTTGTTACTTCTTTTGACTCATTTATATTTACAGAGTATTTACAGCATGCTTCAGAGGCAGAGTGTACAAGACTACACTCTTATTTTGGCTGCTGGCCTGAATAGTATTGTAAGAAAACCTGTCTGCAGATGTGATTGACATGCATTTTCTCAATAAGAAAGTGAAACTTGGAATTAAGTGTATGTGGGGGAAAGTGGCAAAGCCCCTTCTTATCTTAGGTAAAGATCCTTCCAGCTGAAGGATCCAAAAAATGTAAACATACTCTCGTAAAATGTCAGCCAAAAAGTAATGTTCTTTCTTAGACAGGTGTACTTCAACTCACGTGTTGAACTCAGCCTCAAGTTATGAACTGTCTTTTGAAGGGTAGCGACACACTTCCTACCAGGCTCAGACACACAATGGAGAAAACCTGGATACAACTGCAGCGTCCTGTAAGGAAGAGTTGGCAATTCCCTTCCTCTTATTTGAATGAGTATTTGGTCTGCTAGGATTTTCTAATTTATGGTGGGGATTCATTTCAAATGTGTTGCAATTTATGGTTGTGACTGTGCAGAACTGTGTATCTGTGTACTTAAACGGGGTTACTGGTTGGAGTGCAATCTTTCCTTCTTTATTCTGAAGTTGAGGTGTTGTATTCAGAGGCACTGCAGACCTTGTAAACTGAAAAAGTCAGTTTCTTCTGAAAAATATTCTTGAGGGCAGCTTCAACCTCTGAGAGCCAATAAGGGCATCTGTTTTAAAGACTTCAGAAAGCTGGGATAGACTCGGTAAAATGTGTCATCCATTTTTCTAGAAAGGTAGAGCTTTGTTGCATGTTGTTGTGTCTTTGAAATGGTTAACAAGTAACAGTATATTTTTAGGACAGCAAGGAGCCAAGCCCCCTTAAAGAGGACAGAAACTTGAAGTACAGTCAAAACATCCTTTTTGTAACTCTTTGCAGAGTTATACCATACACTATATTTAAACTACTGTCCAGCCACAAGAACAGCCTGTTCGATTGCTAAATAGTTATCGGGCATGTTTGCTTGCCTCAGGGATTTGTTCTGTTTAAAAATGTAATGCTCATATTTTTTGCCTGGTATATATGTTTTTCAATGTTCTCTGTTGTATAATTAGGGAGGGTTGCATGGAATTATTAATGCCTGATGTAGCAGAATATCATTGCAGTAAGTATGAGACAGATCATGAGTAGAGGAAGACTGCATTTCTAATCACTGTGAAACTTTGAACTGAGCAATAAACCCCGAATTGCTCATCAGCAGGGAAGTTCACAAAACTGACCCTTTTAGAGAGTAGAGTAAATATAAATGGAAAGGTTAATGGCAGAATGCTCGTGCCCTATTCTCTGTTTATTCCATTGCACATGTAACATTTTCACTGTGGGTATTTTTATTCTATTCTTACCACTTTCCATTTTAACAGTTGAACAACTGTGAGAGATAACTTACAATCCTGAAGTCATTTGACTTGTCATCTTAAAGGGTATTTATAAACTATAGCATTCAGGAAGCCCCCAGTGTTACTCCAAATAGAAGTGCTACTTTTAGGATTAAGAAAAATGGGCTGTTAAGCTTTGAAGTTGCTTTTCTGAAACAAGCCAAATTGTACTTGAATAAAATCCTATAGGAAAAGATTGTTAGCTTAACCATGTTCTGTATTTTGATGTAAAAGAAAGACCGCATGAAGAGCGAACGGTATGGATTAAGCCAAACCAAAATGTGATAGAGATGGTTTTCTGCTGCAAGTGCAATTAGCTTTTTTCCTCATTTAATATTGACCTAAATTGTCTGTTTTGTGTAAGAAGTAGTGTTGCTTTTGTTATTTTGGTTTTTTTTTGGGAGAAAAATAAGGTTTGTTCCCAATATAGAAAGGTTACTGAATCAAATATCCAAATCTGACATAGGTATATTTGTCAGAAGCATTTGCCTCCTGATTTCAGTGATTGCTTGTGACAGTTGTTACCAGCCACAGATTTTTCTCTTGCCAGATTGATTGGCATCAGTCTGGTTATGAGAATATATCTATATAGATGATTCTGCACAGAAACTGTTCTGTGGGCAGTTGTCCCTGAGCATTGATTTCAACAGTATTCAGGTCAGTTTTAGATCCTCAGACACAAGTCTGTGGATCTGTGCCTCATTTCTCTGCTTAGGAAGCTTGCTTTTCTGTACTTTTATATAATGTTTGATAAACTGGATTATTTAAGTAATATTTTGTACTCTCTCATATCTCAGCAACAAGAACTCAGGTTGTGAAGTGTATAGCGCTACACAGTTTTCCATAAACAGTACGCTCCCTGAGTGCAGCAAGAACATTTTGCAGAGAGAAAATGTGCAGGTCTCCCAGCAGCCTGCTGGGTGAATTACTGACAAGTTTTCAAATTCTAAATAGCTTGGAAAGCCCACTGGAAAAATGAGGGTAATGAGAAGGGGGGAAAAACAGTCAACTTTGGTTAATTTGAGAACTCAGTAGATGTTTCTTACAACTTTTATAAATATTGAAGCTAGACATATATACGTATGTACTAGATGTTGCTGTGGGAGGAAGAGGGCTTCATTGCACAGAGAATGGTGGCAGTCAGGAATAAGACCGAAGTAAGTATAGTTGAGTTTTTATAGTAATAGGGATTTGACCTTTAATTGCATCTGGTTTGCCAAATACAGGCATTAGATTTCAAACGCATGATGGAAATTATTTATTGAGGGCATAAGAACTTATAGTCATTGGCTCTTCTGTTTTTTTTTTTTTTTTTTGATGTTGCAGACGTGTTGGTTGTAACACATGAGGGTGTGTTTCCCAGCACAACATCTGATTAGTCACTAATTTAGGAAGGAATGTCCTGGCACACAGTTTTGTCAAAGCATGTGAGCCTATCAGCAGAGTAACGTACTATGTTCTTTTAGGTGTTTCAACATACAGTTAAGTAAAACAGCTCAGCTGTTTTGAAACAAGCTGATATTCCTTCCTTGAGCTGATATTCCTTCCTGCTTTTTTTTTTCTTATTAGCACAAGAAATGTTGCACGCTTACCTATTGAAATATATTTATTGTATTATTAAATAAATTCTTCTGCTTATGTTCCAAAATGCTTTAGTCAGAGTCTCGGTAACAACAAAAATCGACTCTCAAACTGCACATCTTTCATTTTTACTCTAAGGAAAATAGATGGTGGCATATGCTTATGTTTCTTTCTCAGGGTGTTTCCTCACTTCTTGAATACAGGTGATCAGACTTACTTGGGATACCAGTTTAACAGAAATGTTCAGAGATAAATATTAACTGTAGTGCAAAAACATGACAGTTCTTTCAAGTACAGCTGAATGTTGTGTTCACAGTACCGTATGTCACACACTTCTTTTTCTGAACTAAGGTTTTATATAAGGAGAATGGTAATCTTTCAATTTTTAAGCCTTTTCTTACTAAGTGCTTTGGTTGTTCAATTAAGAGATAATTGACATTGCTATGGCCACTAACATTACTGTAGGCCAGTTCATAATGTCAGAATAATTCTTAAGAGAATTTCATGATGAATATAAAAAGCAGGAATGTTTTAAAGTGTATTAAAATGTCAGAGGTATTTAAAAATCTGTTAAAAATTGCAGACAAGAAAACTGACTGAATGCTGAGTAGAGTTTGAGGTAGGCCAGTTGAATTTCCAACTGGCATTAGCCAAGTTTCCTTGCTCTAAAAGCAAATAAGCAACTCTGCAATTTGAGAGAAGATCCTGGGAGAAAGCAAACAGAAAACCCAGATGGAATGTGGGAAACAGAGGTGAGAGTAAATTTGTAGTGTTTGAGTTAATGGAAGGTCAGAGAAGGGGTCCTTCAGAAGCATGAGCTTGGAACCATTCTGTTAAATGTATTCTTAAGTGATCCCAAAAAGGCAGTGAGTAGTGGGATAGCCAGGCTTAACCAAGTTATTCAAGGAAATAAGAAGACAAGAATTGACTCTGAAGAATTTCTGAAGGTTCTTAAAAGATTCTGTCACTGCAAAACAGCATACAAACTTTGGTATAGGTAATCGTAAAGTTTTGTAGGAATACTAGTCCTAAATTCACATATGAAATCATGATGTCTAAAAATAATTTAGCACTCCTGAATAAGATGTGATCTCACAAAACCAACGTTAATGAACAGTCTAAAGGTGCTGTAAAGTACCAGTAAAAAGGACACAGGATAAAAAATAAATAAGGACAGCCACATGCTACTCTTACAAATTTGTCATATGTCCACATCCTGAATACTGTTACGTGATTCTAATCTGCTACCTCCTAGAAATAAGATACAGGAGAACTGGAAAAAGTCCAGGATAGAGAAACAAGATTGAGGAAAGATAAGGGACTAGTTCCATCCAAGGGCCAAGCCAATAAGGTAGGACTTCTTAGAAGAGAAAATGAATAACTAAGAGGAAGCTTTTTAAGATACTGTAAGGAACGTTTTCTCTCCCAGTACTGGGATGAGGGAGCACCAAAATAGCAAATAGCAGGTTGAGAAAATGAAAAAAACATGTAATTAAGCTTTGGAAATCCTTGACACAGGATAGTTGTGAAAACTAGAGCTATTTGTGGATTAAAAAATATAAATTACAGGACAGTTCATTGAAGAAAATTAATTGAAGGTTTTTAAATACAAAGTCACCACCTCTGGCTTTGGAAGTCCCTGACCTATGGATTGTTGGAGGCTGTATTTTATTTTACAGAGGTGTCATTGAGTATTTTCCTGCATCTACTTCTGTTCCTTAGGTATCCCCAGGTATTCGATTTTGGCAGCTGTTAAAGACAGGATACAGGGCTAGATAGACCTTAGGCCAACCCAACTTACCTGGTCTTGTTAAACACATTATAAGTATTGACTTTTCATCAAGTGGCCTAAGTAGTTACCTAAATGTCACTTAAAACTGAAATGATTGCATCTTTTCATTTCTGCATGTGTTTAAGTTGGTAATAAATTGTAAATAAATGTTGAAGTCTGAGAAAAGCTGGAAGAGCATGTGAGGTAGCTATTGCCCAGTTTTAGAATGAGTGTTGTCACCAACAAATCTGTGGAAGGTGCAGGGTCAAAATGTATATAAGAACTTATATACGTTATATACATTATATAAGGTGACATAAAGTCAGTAGAGCAATAATGTCTGGGGTTTGTGCATGTGACCTTTAGAAAAAGAAAGTTTTGTTAATATTTTTAAGAACTTCTGACTGAAAGCATGTGTGTGTTTCTTTAGAACACAAGCTGAGACAGAAACATGTAGGACTGTTGTTTTGTGTATTGATTGCAAGGGCTCCAAATGTGTCTGAACAATTGTAGTATGAAGTTTTCATGTCGTGACTGCACAGGATCAAAACTGATTCCGGTCTGAGTTCACCATAAGCGCAGAATTTTCCTGGGATGGACAGCTTGGTGACTTCAGTCCTCATTTGTTAGCTGAATTCAGTATTTTGTACTATAGTCAAAGTATGAAAACACGCGGGAGTTCAGCTGAGAATTCCTTAATCTGGAGATAAGTAGAGCTATAAAGAAGTTTCTGAAAAGGACATACCAGCAGAATTTTCTTTTAAATACTTTCTGAAGTATTTCAAATACTTTGCTCAAATCTGTTCTACTAGTACAGATTTATTTCATTTCAGGTGAAATTTTCCAGTCTCTGGAGTGAAGTGGAGAGAAATGCAGAATACCTGAAAAATAATAGAAAGATGATGCATTTAAAGTGCTCTGAATATTTACGAAATAAAGACTTTTTTTTTTTAATTAAAAACTCAACTCCCTGGACTAAAGTAAAACTCTGCGAGCTATTTTTTCATCCATCTATTTCCCTCCTATATAGGAGCATCTGTGTATCAATAGAGAAGATTTTCAAAGCAGAGGATGTTTTCTGATAGGTATGCCTGAGGAAAATATTCTGAAGGAAGCAGCAAAAGCTGTGACAAAAGTACCATATGATTTACAGTTTACAATTTAATGTACATAAAATACAGGTGTGTACAAATAACTTCTAAGTGTTAAGCTTAATTATGTAATATTCTGACAGCAAAATATAAAAATGAAATGTATTTCCTACAGCTTAACAAATTAGTTCCTTAGAAATCTATAGACCTCCATGAAAAATGAGGGAGAAGGAAGTTACAGTGGGGATAGGAGCTGCTGTCATGCTTTGCAAAACAAGGTGTTCTGTATATACATTGTAAAAGCCCTAGTGAAATAGATTTAAATAAAAAAGAATAGGAAAGGAACAGGAATATTTAATTCTTTTATACTTCAGAACAAAAGTCGAGATAACTGACGTTAATTTGGCTTCCTGATAACGTTGTCAGCCTCTCAGCAAAATGTCATCCTTATTATGATCTTTTTAAGGCAGGGCTAAGGTTATCATTTCAACACTTATGGCTGAGTGCTCTGGCAGCATTCACACAACCAGGTCAGGGTATTCCCCTCAATAGCAAGTGTGCTTGTGTGCTTGGTGACAAACAAGCCAGGCTGCAGCTCTGTATGGATCATTGCTCCTGATCAGAATGTTTCTTGACTTTTATTATCCCCAGAATGGTTTGGCTGTTTAGTTTTTTGAGGGAGGGTGTGATTGCAGGAGGGGGCTGCGTTCTCTGTTACGATCTTGGCTGCACTCTTGCTTTTTTTGTAGAGCTGTTGGCCTTCAAATACTTAAATTTTGCAATTATTTCACAAGGAGCTGGCTGCTAAAAGAGGAGAAGTATTGTGGTTTGACAAGTATTTGCTTTGGAGAAACTCTAGTAAGAAATAAGGCACACCACTCACTCAAGGATGAAGTTAGTTTTGTTTTCATCAGTGAATCTCATCCTGTTCAGTCTGCAGTTGTGTATGTGTATGAAGTGTCATCATGCAAAGCATACAATTTCTGTCTGTTGTATTTCTGATGCTATTTCTCATTATCTCCTATCTTACTTTCCTTTGTTGTTGTCTGTGGTGTACTTTAAAGAATATTTTCTTTCAGTTTTGGTGTTATACTTTTAGAAGCTTATGTGTCTCCTTCCTTTTTGCAACTGGCAGAGCTGTAGTTGTGGTTAAATACTAGCATGAATTGTGGTGAGTGAGGAGTTCTTGTATTTTTTTTTTTTCTGATTGCATCCACAAGTATTTGCCTTCTGAAGCGGCATGCACTCTGACATTATTTTCACAGATCTAAGTTGTGAATACATTAAAGTTTGCTTATATAAATTTCCATTTGCTTATTTTTATTAAAACAGATTTACTAATGTGCTGTTATATATATATTGGAGTTGGAAAGTAGTGATAAGTAGCATTCAAATTACTAACGGATTCATCAGATAAAATCTAACAATAAACTGAGTCACATTAGTGATAATTTAATATTTTTTATGTCACTGTTGTACAGCTTTATAAGCTACCACAGTGGGACTAAATAAGGATAACTCAAATGAAAGTTGAAAGTTTTATAGGGAGAGAATATTATTATAGTTTTAACTTCAGACATATTAAACACTAGAGACTTTGTCTTCTGTCATGCAATAAACCAATAAATAGATAATAAATTGATGGGAAAAGTTAACAGTGTAATTTGGTAATCTGTCTCACTTCCATGACGTAGGCATTAAAACAAGATGCAGTGAAGGGCAACCAGAAGAACCAAGATAAAATCATATTTAGTATGGGAAAAAATCTGGCTAGCAATCTTGAATGTTAATCAAGAACTTCGGCTCGTTGAGCTGGAGCAGAAGAATAGGGTTGATGTCAATGAAAATGATCAACGATATGTAAGTATGTTCTGTGCATTCATTTCAGTGCACATGGAGTCCTGCAGTGATTCATCTGTACACTTGCAATGTCTAATTCAGGGCTGGTGACCTGGACTTTGGTGTAGTTATGGCTTACAATAGCACTAACCACTCTCTGGTGAGATTTTCTTACGTTGCATTTAGGAACAAATGATATAATTAGGTGGATAAGCCTTCTTCCTCTCCTTTGTAGAATTCCAATATCAAAGTTTGCTCTCAGCAAACTGTTAGCATATTATCAAAGTCATTTAGACATAAGCGTTTATTAGTATATGGCTCTGGCTGTCTTAGCTGAGTGTTTTCTTTTACTTTCTGAATTCACAAGGATATGGACATGTCTTCTAAATAGCCTCTCTTTCTTGGTAGCTGACTGGCAGCCTGCATTTTCTCACATTGTTTTGAGCTGTGTTTAATAGTTATATTGGAAGACAACAAAGTTGTCAGGGTCTTTGTATCAATGCTTCTGAAAAATATTTTAAAGTCTTCATGTGTTCTGAACTATTTTTCATCCTTTACAAATTTGTTCAATGCAAGCTGATTTCACTGTGTAGATATACTGTGTAGACCTCTCGCTATTTGGTCTGCCTTTACGTATGGTTCACCTCTTTTCAGGAGGGGAAGAAGCCAATTTCTGAGAATAAGCAGATTCAGATTGCCAGCAAAAACAGGTGGAGAGGCAGGTTTCAAGATCTTGAGTGTCATATGTGTCTAGGAATGAATTTGCATTTTAATGTGTCTTAACTAAATTGCGGATTGTGGTTGTAGGTGAACTAGCGCATAAGTACCTTTTTTAGGTCTTAGGGAAATACAAAACGTGGTATATAGTAAAGAAAATGATTCTACAAAACAGTGTCTAAAAGGTCTCTTGAAAAAATTTGGAAAAATATTCCCTGATCTTTAGAAATCGCTCAGATCATTGCTAGATGACGTTATAGATTTTTTTTTCTCCAAAATGTGTTTCTTTTATAGTTGTTTAACAGGATCCCATGGCCAAAAAGTCCCAAGACAGTTGAGATTTTCACCCTTAGTGGTAAGATCTTCTACCACCCTGTCTCCAGCTCTTCTCTGTTTGTCACACAAATCTAGCATGATCTATCATATTTGTACTGAAGGAAGATTGGCTATCTTCATGTGACTAAAATGCAGATACTTGCTTTTTAAATACCGTTGAAGTCTTTTCCTTTAACTCTCCTTTCTGCCTGTGTTCTAAATCTTCGAAATAGTCTCATGCACTGTGGTGCATGCATGCTTTATGATGAACCACTAATATCTCACACCAATTTGTTCTTCCTGATACAAGTCAGGTTTTAGTCATGTTGCTTTCATATTCCATTTTTTGTAGCTCTTTAAAAATACATATGCATCTGCTTTGTTCTGCTGAGTAAATATTTCTTGCATGTGGTATGTGATACCATGTTTAGCTTTGTGAATGTTGCTTATCTATTTTTTTCTGTCAAACCTTAGTGTTGATTTTATTTTGTTTTCTTGAATATGCAGCTTGTGATTTCAAAAATGCTGTAACAATTAGTTGTTTCATCCAGGTATGAAGAAGGAGTCCTGCATAATGTGCAGGATTCTGTGAGGAGAGAAAAAAATTCCTGAGTGCTTATTTTCTTCACTTTTGTTGGTCTTCTGTTGAAAGATCTTTTTTTCATTTCTAGTCTCATATACAGGTAAATACAAAGCTATGTTTTGTGTGTAGTAGGTGTCTCAATTTTTTTAGCACACAGCTTACTAGATTGAGATCATACCTGGTATAATATGCTAGCAAAGAATTGCACATGTTCAGCAGGTCTGTCTTGATTTCCCATTTATACTTGCATGAAAGGTTTCCTTTCTTCTGAAGCAAAGTTAAGTAAATGTAATAAACGTATCCAATTTGAAGTTGCATTTAGATATAAAGGATTGGGACAGGTATAATTCAACAAATTTGGATGTTGAAAACACGGGAAAATTGGGGCTGCATTTCAAATTCATGAACTGCTTTTGTGTGTGTATAAATGCATAAAAAATGTACGTTAGTCCTAAACATGCCTTTAACAGTGGTGAGAATTTTTCAACACAGACTCTTGCTGAAAATAATACCAGCATAAGCTGTCTACAAAAGTAAAAAGCTAGAATTTTCTTCTGGAAAACTGATCTAAACTATAAGTTCCTTAAATAATATGATTTTTGCTTTGAGTCAGCTGAGGTTTTGTTTTTTTAAGGTTTTTAGATCTGTAGTATGAAGTTCATTATTTTCCATCCACTTCATAAGCGAGACTCGCTCATAGCTGAATAATTAGAGCAGAGTTGTACAGCGAAAGCACCATCTCACTGTTCTTACAAATGAGGAGAGACCCAGGAGGCATCAGGGATTGCGTCAAGTTCTGGAGCTGGTAGGCCAGTTAAAGCATGGCTAAAATATTTGTAGGCGTACAGACTGAGACAGACTATCTACTACATGGTGCCAGATTATCCCCCTCACACCCCACATGGACAGCATGCTGTCTTTCACCCACCTATTAAAGCTCCTGAGCACGACCAGTATCTGAGTATGTGAGACAGTGCATCCTACAGTATTTTCGATCCTCTCAGCTACTCAGTAAGGCTACTTTCTTGTCACTGATAAGGATGTACACTTATTTGGTTCTCTTGGCAGTGACTTACTTCGAAGTCTTCAGTGCCTATCTGTACAAGGAAGATTTCACTGTTTGATGAGAAGGCTATTTACTTCATGATTATGATACATGTTCAGCCCAAATCAAAGGCAAGAACATGACATGTAGGAATCCCTGATCAAGTAATATGTTAGGCTGGCATCAGAACTGCATTCCAGCACATCTTTTGGGTTGTCTTAATACGTGTAGGCAAAGAGAGCAGTTACCAACTATCAAGAAGGAATTGAGGGTGATTTAAAGGAAGTTTTTTTACTTAAAAAGCAAGTTCATATAGATGAAAGGAGGTAAGAAGGGTTGATTCTTAAAGTTATCCAAATAAAGACTGTGTACTCTGGAAAGCTACGTGTAAAAATGTCATAATCAACAACGTCATAATCAAGGCCAACAGAGCATGAGGAACAACTTTCAAAAAGCATAAAAATGTGTTGATTGGTGTAATCAGTAAATAATAGGAAAATTGTCTTGATAGTCCTGTTAACACATCAGGAGCAGGTAAACCTCCAGAGACACTTTTTAGTGTCCGTAGATGATCAAGTAAAAAAGGATAATTTAGAGATCTAGCCATAATAGAAGAACTACATGGCGGCATAGTGTTCACTGTGAAATGTTGGGATGGCCTTCTTTAAGGAGCATATCAAAGGATCTACAGCAAATTGCAGCCTCAGTAGAAGAGGGTAATAAACAAGTAGAATAAAAAAGTAACAAATAGGGTGATGGCTCTGAAGGAATTCTGAGATGAAACAACTGAACTACAAGCTTTACTATATAACTTCTGCACCAGGACATGAGTGATGACACACAGTTTTGGAGGAAAAAAAAAAAAAAAGGTTGTAGAAGATGCCTAGGAAACTGGTCTGTACTGGGCAAATGTGGAATATGGAAGGATGGATGGCTAGTTAAATCTAATACTGTTGGGGAAAGGCAACTCTTCTTTGGAAAAAGGAAATCATGCTTCACAGCTCTGTTCTTTGAAGAATGAAAACAAGGGCACTTATGGGTGGAGCAGACTGCTAAAGTTGAAAAGACGGCTATAAGGGAAAAAGTAGTTCTGAACTGACTGTTCTCATTCAGAAATGAGATCCATACATCATAATGAGTTGTTCATTGAAAATGTCAGTGTAGTAATTAGCAATTGCCAAAAAAATTAAACTGTTATACAAGGTACAGAGACCAATAACAAAAATACACTTTTAACACAGCATAAATTGGCAGTATGCCCTCACCTGGATTAACAGTGTACATTTCTGATCTCTTCCATCTTAAATTGGTTATAGTATACCTAGGAAGAATTAGGAAAAGGACAACGGGGATGTTTGGCATGGTATAGCTTATATTCAAGAAGTAGGTGAGCAAAACATGTCTTTTGAATCTAGATGGGTTGACCAAAAGCAGAGCATGATCAATAGCATCTTCCTCTTTTTGATTCCTAGCCAAGGGTTTTTATATTCCTTTAATAAGGAACATGGTTAGGTGGAAGAACTCACTGTAAAGCAGAGGAGTTGTTTCTTATTTTGAGGAACCAGTGGAGCCTAGGGGAGGAAGAAATTCAGAAAATGCTGGCTGTGAGAAGTGAGACGTAACAAGGCTAGGAAGGAGACTGCTGAGAGGAGCAGGGATTAGTCACATTGGATGAGGCCTCAGAGATGGCAAAAAAAATTTTAAAGGAACAGAGAGGACTGAGCAAAGACCTGTGCAGTTCAGAAGCTTGTAGCATTAGCTGTAACTAAGCAAGGAAGAAAGAACCTCCCTGAAAACGCCCATGGACAGAGGAAAGAGCTTTTCCCTCCTCAGTTTTGTCATTCTGACACTTTGAGTTTTCCATGCTGAAAAGTTTTTAAAAAGTTTTTAATAATTGTAATAACAACTCTCTCCTAGGCAGCTCCACCTCATAATTCTGCAGTTCCATCAAAAGTATGGTAAGGTTCTGTAAAATGTGTAATAGCTGTGAAAAGCAAATGAGGGGTAGCAGTCCTCTGCCTGTTCTAGTGGATGTTCCTAGAAACCTCTTGAACTGGCTAGTTCAAAGTAGACAAATGGGGTGATTTTTTTAACAGCATATAGGTAAACTGTAGAAGTCATTCCTGCATGATGTTATGAAATGCTGTCGCAGAATGAAAATCTACTGAGGAGAGCTAAAAATACAGACCTTGCTGCTGGCTCAGGAAACACTTGAGCCACAGGCTGAAAGCTCGAAGAACATCTGGAGAAGGCAGTAGTGCATTTTTTCCCTAGGCTGCACTTTGGTACACAGCTGGAGATGCCTGGTAGCTTTCAGCCCCATGCAGTACAGTGGGTTTGTTCACTTGCCACTGTCCCACCTGAGCACATTAGAAGTTGTTCCATCTCATGCAGCTGTGAAATAGTCTGAAGCCATATCTGCTGGAGGCCTCTAGTTTGGTCAGTACAAGCTCTCATTCCTTTGGGTATGGAAAACTTAAGACTAAGAAACCATTTGTGGTGATTTTTTCCAGATAGTCTTCATTGTGATACTAGGCAAAATACTTTAGTGTTATTACAGTGCTGCTAATTACATGCTCACGCTGTTCTGAAGTCTGATTTGCAAAATCAATGAGCACTGAAATCAGCAGAACCTAGACCCATGAGTATTAAAGTGTTTTATAAATGCTCTGATTTTGAAGTAACAGGCCCTTGACATTTCAGTTAGGTACTCATTTAGTAGACACTTCTGAACCTAATCTTTCCATCAGTAAATAAGGAGAGTGATGATATCCTCCTTTCCTTCCTGAGGACATGGGAAGAGTTCTAAGGAATCATAAAAGTAAATTATCAACCATCTTCCTGCTACAGTGCTGAGCACTGATAGGGGTCTGTGAAAATGATCAATTTTTGTCAGTGCATAACGAAGAAATGAACAGTCCAATGCAGTGCTTTAAGAGCCTGGAATGCAACAAGTTCCAGTACTGAAGGACAGGGACAGGCACAATACTGAAATCTCTTCAGCTTATGAATGTGTTCATCAAAGGTATTAAAAGTGAATGGTGCCATAGTGAAATGCCCATGGCTGTGTAGAACTGTATCCTAATGCGTGTAAACAAGAGAAATGGAAGTTGTACAAGGGACTTAGTTTGCCTTTCACTTTTGGTGCAACATTTACATTTTGAATGTTGCTTTTGTGTGTTTGCAGCTGTCAGTTATTTATTTTGATTCTTTTCCTCATTGGCAGACTTCAGAAATTTGATCTGAAAGTTAAACTGTCAAAAATAAAGATTTTTACTAAAGAAGATTTGGAATTGAACAGTTTTGGGGTAATTGTTTTGGGGTAAGCTAGAAGGAAATACAGCTCTAATTATTTCAGCTATATGTACAAGTAGAAAAAAGAACAGAGGATGATGGAATAAATGGGTATAATTTGCCATGGAATGTCTCTGTTGAATAGGACTTCTATTTATATTTTTATAGAGAACAAATAAATGTAAATATAAAATAAATTACACAAGGTAATATATACTTATATTTAAAAAAATTCAGAAGTAGGACTTTGTTCCTGTTTTTATTCTCCCTACTTCCCAGTTAAAGTCCAGTTCAATTAAACTGTTACGAGAAGGACGTGTCTTAAAAAGCAGAAAGGTGTGGATGTAGAATACTGAATGGATTAAAAAAAAGGAGAAAAGAACTGAGAATACTGGAGAAGAGTAAAATTAGTTGTCATTCACAGATACCCCGTGTTTTTGTCTTGTTTTATTTTCTCACGATTTTCTGAGATCATTTTATTAATTCAGATACTTGCATAGTAAATATAAATCATGTGATTGAAAGTAATAGAACTCCAGTTGTACTGTTGTGGGAATTTTTGCAGCTTTTACCTAGATCTTATTATTCGTTTGGCAGCATTTTATTTTTAAGTAGGTAGAAAGGATACAGTCCTTCGTAGTTTTGATAGCTAAGCAGATTTCCAGTGAATGCTGTATTGACCCACTGTGCATCAGTGCAACTTACCGAACTGATTATACAGGTTGGTTGGTTTTTAATCTGGTTGTAAGTTTTGTTCCAGCTTTGATTTTTGCTTTTTTTTTTTTTATTATTATTTTTTATTTTAAGATGTAGGAGTTGTCTTGGAAATGTAACTACTACCTCATGCAGGACAGGCAGTTCTAATCTTGCTGGGCTCCCTTGCAGAAGGTGGGGAAAAAAAAAAAAATCTATGTAAAGATCTCTGGAAGTAATAATTGTTTGAAAATATGTCAAGAACAGGTCCAGCTGTTTAATGGAAGAAGGAAGCAATGATGCGCATGAGCAGTGCTAAAGAATGTGCTGAACAACACAAATATTTGATCCCTGGAGTCTTGGGCTTCACTACAAAGCTTCATCAGTGCAGATAAGGCGGCTGGGGTGCTGAAAATTAATAGAAACATAGCTGGTGTGGCTGGAGTGACAGAATCCCTGTCATGCATGCAGCAGAAAGTGATATGAGGAAAGTGATTTTGTCAGTTCAGCTTAGGTTGTTCACAAGGGATTTGGAAGTATTTTGGCAGAAAACCTCCTCCAGTCAGCATACTTTCTTTTATTTGAGCACTGCCAGTATAATTTGCTGGTATCCCTATGACAGCTGAGACTGCTTGTGGCAGACAAGCTTGGGATCAGAACTTAAACGTAATGTAATTAATTTTTATTGAAAACTTGTCTTCCTATTCCTTGTCTGAAAAGAATGGCTAAGTTTTCATTTTGTCTGTGAATTTAGTCGATGGAGAAAAATTGTGACTGGCACTTTGTGGGGAGTAAAAATTGAACTTTTTACAGTTACAGTAAGCTCTTTTTTCTTACGGTTTCTAAACGTGTTACTTTAAAGCTGTGTACCATTTAGCTTAGTATCACTTTGGTTTATGTTCACTTGCACCTGAGTAAGTGGGAGGTGTTGAGGAAGGATGCCAGTGGATGCAGAAAAATAAGATGCAATAACTGAGTGGTGATTCTCTCTCACATGACCAAAAGAAAAAAAATGTTGTGCTCTTGGCTGTGCCTGCTACTAAACACCCTGTCATAGTGTGCGAGGTGAGTCATGACTTGTTTATTTATAGCATTGGCCAATCAACGCAGAACTCTCTGAAATTCATTCAAGACAAGCAGACACTTAGGATGTGTTGTAAACATTTGCTCTCTGAGCAAGGAGCGCTTTGCTCCGCAGCAAACAGAGCAGGTTCCTGGTTTGGTGCTTCGAAAACACACAGCAGACTAGAAGACCTTTGCCTGGATTATCTAGATTGGTAGAGAGAGACTGACATTTCTTTTTACATCTGAAATGCCAGACAGTGAGGATCTGGGACAAGATGAAAGGTACTGTAAATGATTCTGATGGCCTTTTCGTACAGCACTGTATAAAGCGAAGCTGCCTATAATTAATCTGTGTGAAGTCCTACGCTTTCATATGAGGTCGAAGATTAGTTTGCTCTGTGTTACAACAGATCGTCTAATTCTTGAGGGTTTTGGCTGTAATGCTGACCTAATGCTTCATAAAAGAGAAGAATTAAATCGTAATGCCTATGTAGAAGTTAGTTTGTACATTTCTTGTCTAATTCTTGAACTGAAGCTGAATGGAATAAAGTACTGTGTGATTTCTACCTAGTCACTTTTCCCAACCCTGGGATAGCTTACAAGCCTCAAAATGTCAGAGAGGCAAATAGTTTGTGCAGAGCCACATACTGACAGAACCATAACTCATCACTGTGAGATAGGGCACTGTGTCCCCTTGAGGTATGTCGGTCATTGCGAAGTCTGATTTTGAAATTTTCAAAGGTTAGGTTTTGAAACCAGCAGGTGGACAAAGAAGAAATACTTGGACCTAAAACTTCAGAGCAGTTTAACAAACACAGTTTTCTCAAATGCACATTCCTGTGAAAATAAATGTGCTAAATAAATTCAACAAAAAAGGTTTTGAAATAGATGTTTTAAAAGCTGGTATTATTGATGTTTGTCTATGACAGTTTATAATTTAGGTTTCTTGAAGTCCAGACTGTCTTTCCATAGCTAGGATTTTTGCTTTCTTGATGCTGTATAAAATGTTGGCTTCAAAACAGTGTTCATAAATATTTGACATTGCGGGGGTGAAAAAAAGTCATATCACATGTGGAAATAGACTTTTCTTTTGGAGGTTAGTTTAAAAAAAAACAATATAAATAGCAAATCTAAGAAATTACAGAAATAGAAGTGCCAATATTATGGCTTGGGACTTGATTTCTTCTTGTTATATCTAAATTTGAACATAGTGGATGTTTTTCCGATGTATATGTGAATGCGTTGTTGGAAGATGGGTGAATTATGGAGAGCAACTTTGTGGTTGTCTGTAGTAGATCAGTATGGTCAGGCATTGTCACCTAACTGGGTGAGTGTGGGTAAATGGATCCCCAGTGGCATAATTGGGTCTTCGCAAGGGTGGGGTCACCTACGCATTTCCGTTTGCAGGGATCTAAGTTGTGCCCTATATATGACCTAGATTAAAAGCAATTGTAGCACTAAGTAGCACTTTTTTCCTTTTTAATGAAATGTTTACTAATTATGTGATAGCCGTGGAAGTGTTAATTGCTATTCATTAAAAACTGTTTAGCTGAATCTCCAGCTTATTAAATTGTATATTTTTCAGTACAGAAGAACAACAATCTGCGTGACATTGAAAAAGAGGATTCAGATTGTAGTCACTTCATTTTATTTTATTTTTTTTGAATCAGTTTTATAAAGGACATGCATCATGTCCTCTGTTGGAAATGTTTAATTGAATACAAGATGGGAAAAAATGTTACCAGCTGAGGAAAATAACATTGTAATTTTGAAAAACATGCAGTGTTTATCAGTATGTAAAAGGATGCAATTTCTATGCAAAACGTACATGCTTTGTCATACAGAACTTGCTTTATTCACAATCCTTTCTCTATAAAGGTTTGTAACAGATTTTGTCAATTAAATAAGAGGTAATACTAGGTCCAAACTTCTGAGACTTCTTATCTTACAAATCCAAATTTCTTTATTAATCAAAAGGACAAATGTTTCTTAAACAGTAACCTGAAAAAGCATAATAAGGCCTGCTTTTCCCACTTACCATTTCTGAAACTACCACTGAATTAGTTGGTCCTGGTCCTAGTTTCCCATCCTTCTGTGGCTTTGCTGTTCAGCAACAATGTTTGAGAAAATGGTCTCATCAAAAGATTCTTATTTTCTGGAATTAATTTGCCTAGTGGTAACAAATAGGATACAGCTCAAGATCATTTTTACAGATGTTCTAATGAGATTTTATGGAGGTCAGAATATTTTGGTCCAAGTTAAACAGGAGGCAATAACAGGAGAAACTATGGGAACTGTACTAGAGTAGTATGAGAATTATACTGTGGCAGAAGAGCTATTAAAGTAAATACACAGATGATGGGGTAGCTTTAAGAGTTCAAAGAATCAAAGCTCTTCATCTATATATTTACAAAAGGAGGACACTGCTATTTTTGTAGAAGCTGTAGAATGAGCTTTGTTCGCTGGTTGGTTTCAGCATGCTGCAGTCCGTGTATTCTTCAGATACAACCAAATACTTCATACATCCTCTTCCTTCTTGAGATCATGTCCCACATTAAAAAAAAATACTGTGTCACCAGTGTATTTCACGAACATTATGACATAGTCATTCAAGGTGTGGCATTGGTCAATAGTCTGTTAGTCATACTGTGAACTTAAATATAGGAACACATGCACAAGTACTTCTTAGGAAGGACAGTAAAAAGGCTTAAGAGTTGTGAAGATCAGGTGCCCACTCACTTCTGTCTTCTTTAGTCTATATGATCCCAGGCCGTAGCAGATAAAGAACAGTGAGCAAAGACATCGTCAAAGGTCAAGGACTAAAGTCGTTTAACATAAGGACATTATTTTCCCAGTTAGATACAACAGTTGGTGTGTAATTTATAAAACAAAGAAGTAAAAAAAAAAAATTGACAACTCATGAGGCATCTAATGATGGTCAAGAATTTATTATAGGTACTGTGAAATACTCACAGACCTTCAGACAGGCACTGAAGTGTAACTAACTGTATTAGAGCAATGTCTTTGTTGTTCTAATTGCTATTAGGTGCTTATTATTGAAAAGGATGGTGCTCCAAACTTAGTCAGGAACTTTTTCTGATTTAGATAAACATGAGAGAAAAAGTTCTGTTATTTTGAACCAGTTGTGTAAAATGGAGATCTGGTTTGAAGTCAAATCTGCTTATTATTTAATTACTGATTTGTAATTATGTAAGAATGCTTGTGTCTTCTGCTAATATTAGTTAATGAAGTGGAAAGTATTAGATTTTGCTTTTATTGTTGAATTCAATGCAGAAATATAGGCAATGAGTGGTTAGTCCAGTTCAGGAACTCTCAGTAATGCATCAAAGCAAATGGCCACTGGTTCATACTGTATACATTGAAACCCCCAGGAAACAGAATGACGTTACTCACAGAAAGAGTTAAAACCACATTGTGCTATCACCCTTAAAGTCATGATGATGTTTTTGGGAGTTCAAAAGTATTCTCTGTTCGGTACTTGAGAATGCAATTTTCCTTTTTTGTGCAGCTGCTCTGCAACTCAAGGAATGCTCAGCTCATCTTTCCTAGCTGTTTGACTTTGAGAGGCCTTGAACTAGAAGTATCCCAGCTGAAGAATGTGGAGGCTGAAGGAAGAAAATGAGTTGAGTTTGTGAAATGGGATTAAGGAATTGACTTTGAGGGGAGAAAAAAAATGGAAAAGAATTTCTCCCAACAACTGGGCAGAGTTGTTTAAAGTTCAGCAAACAGAACTTTATGCTCCTGTTGACAGAATCAAAACTTCCTTATTCCTCTAAACAAAATAGTCCAATAAAAACACTTCTTTTATATCACCAGTTTCTATTGCAAATGGGAAGCTGACCTGGGAGAACCCAGCCCTTGTACTGTTTTGATAAAAATACAAGAGTCCACAAAGGGAAGGAATAGCATTATAGTTTTAACTAAATGGGAAGCAAGTCTGTAATAGTATTTCTGTGACACTGAAAGGCACATTTTCATGCAAACTGGCATTTAAAGAGTCTGTGCTGATTTACTAAATCATGACTTTGAACTAATAGCACTTGACTGTCGGATCACATTTCACATTTTGGATGACCTCGAACTGGAGTAGCTGGTATTCTTCTTGGGAGAGCTGGGAGAGAGTAGTGTGGGCCAAAGGAAGTGTTTCCCGTGAGAGCTGACCTGTCAGTTTGCTGAGGAGAGTCTCTGCGGAGAAGCTGGAAGTGGAATGCCCCACGTGTTAGTAGGAGTATAGCTGTTTATCTAGCTGGACTTTCAGCTAACAGCAACAACACTGAGTAGAATCTGCTGTACTGAAGAACTTCTGTACTGCAGTTACCTTGAGAAATATTGGAGGTGACCAGTTTGTATCTAATCATTGAAGAAAGACAACGTAGCTCCTTGTCAAGACTTTCTGCTGGAACTGATGTTGTACTTGAATATGAATGCATCCTCTCAAAATAAAATCCTGGTAGTCATTTGTCTTGTTTTTTCCTCAGACAGCTTCTAGGACAAGGTGTGTCGTTCCCCTGTCCCTCTTTAGACTGCATTTTTATAATAGTAGTATTGCTTTCTTCTTAAGTCTTTTCTGACTAGCAATATAAGGGTAAAAAAAAAAAAAAAAAAAAAGATCCTTATTTATGGGATTGACGTGGCTTATCAACACAGTGATGACAACTTGTTCCTGTATGAGCTGAAGAGAAGAAAATAGTGTTAAGACTTTAGTTTAACACACTGCGCAGGAAGCTGATAGACCCAGGGATGAAAGGTTGCGTCTACTTACTTTGTTTTGTTGACAGTCACATGTGTTGACCAGTCTGCTGCGCAGGCCACTGAGAAAAACACGTCCAGCCTTATCACGTGCTGGTCAGTTAAACATACTTATTGTACAGCAATATTACCAAAAATAGAAATAAAAGGGGACATGCACATCACTGAAAGCTGTGAAGTAAGATTTTTATTCAGCTTCTTTTTGTACACCTTCCTTCACAAAAAAAAAAAAAAGTAACAGCTGTTACAAAAAGGCACAAATTTGATTTGTCAGAGGAAGACAGGTGAAGTCAGAAGCAGAACAGTTTCAAAGCTGAGTGTCAGTGTTGCGTGTTATTGAGTTCACTTAGATCTTAGAAACGATGTATTTGAACTATAAGAGTGATGGCAATTAACAGATTTTTGGGTCAGGAAATGTTAGTTACTGTTTAAGGCTTTTTTTTTTTTTAATTTGAAAAACAAAAAACTGTTTAATTTCATATATTAAGGATTCCAATTGTGCCTAATCTTTAGTATTGAAAGGATGTTGAATACAGTTGCTTAAGGGATATGTTTGCCGCAATATTACACTAAGCCTTTGCAGTGTTTATGGATTAGCAATGAGAAATAAAGTGCATACTGATATCTGCAAACTGGAGAGACTTCTCTAAGAAAAGCTTTGTAGACCTTGTAACAGAAAGTTTTTAGACGAAGATTCTCACTGAAGTGTGAGGAACAGATTTCTGGGTGCTTGTTGTGCGCCTCATTCTTTGAATTACCCATGTAATTCTTCCATGGAACTCTTTGAAGAAAGTAGAATTTTACATGGTGCACCAGTGACTCATTTAAATTGCACGTTTTGTTGACTTTGTCATAGCCACATGACACAAAAACAATTATTTTAGTATTCTTAACTATTGCATAGGATCCAAAAGTGGCACAGGATGAAACACAATTCTACATAATCACGTTTTAAACTACCCATATAGGTCATTAAGATGCCATGCTGTAAGTTCAGTGGTATTTGCTATTATGTCTTTCCATGCAGTGCACAGTGTTCCCAGATTCTGTATTTTGTAGTGCAGAAAGGCTAATCAATATTGCATTATTTTCCACCACAAAATTCAGTGGTAGATTTTAGAGATTGGTTCTTAAATACTTTTAGCTGCAGACTGTACTTTTTGTACTATTATATATTTTGGAGGGAGAGGAATGGTTCCTTTAATTCCATGTATATTGTCACCTGAAATTTAAACTACAGGGCCAGAGGGGCACATTTAAGTATTCTTCACAAACATTTTTCTCTAAACATCATTTTATATCCGTTATCTCTGTACCCGAATAATTTTGAAGACAATTTTTAAGATACATTTTTGACATAGATATACGCCAGATATGAAATGTTTAAGAAAAGGGGAACTGCATCATTATTTCCCTTTCATACTGTGGTGGTTCCTTTCCTCCCAGAGCAGTGAAAGCCCTGAAAAAGTACTCCTTCCCCATTCAGATTTGCTGGTGGTTTACACACTTGATTTCATTTGCTCAAGTTTTGTATGTAACTCCTGTTGCCTATGAGGTTTGTCCTGAAATATGATGTCCCTTATAGCTGCATCATTTTATCAGATGTTTATGCTCTAAAATGATACTAAATGCTCCTTAGAACTGGATTGCTATATGCTCTTGATAACAATTCTTTCTAAATATCAAATCCAAAGTAGCCATATTACAGATATTTTCATTTACGTATCTTTGGTAATTTAACTTCGAGCTCTTCCACCCTGACAAATAGATCATAAGTTCCACTTAGAATTACAGAGTCTGCCTGGGTTTCAAGCATGCATGTTTACAGCTGGGAAATCAAGCAGGTTTGGAAGCACTGTAATTATCGACTTCTCTGTCTATGTAGGTGCAATCCTTCAGTTGCCACATCGTGGTCTACTTTGTGCCCACTGCAGTTCTGAGTAGCGTACATACGTGAAGATGCATATAAAACCGCGTATGCATAATGAAAAAAAATCCAGCACATCACGAAGAGATCTTTAAACCAGTAACATGAGAGCTACTGACCTTTCTGAGAGAAATGTGATGGGGCTTTGCTCGAACAGATGTCTAGATACAAACTGAGAGCATGACACCATCAGTCATATTTAGAGAATGTAATGCCACTGACTCTGCTGGCCAGTGTTTGTCAGTGTGATGGGCTGAAGCATCTGGGGAGGGAGGGCGTGTTTTTTTTTTACAGCTACTAGGTAACAGTTTGTATATTTGCTCAGTTTTAGAAATGATGTAGTAGTTTGTCAGAAGGATATGAGTAATTAGTTTTCTCTCTGAATAGCTTCGATTTTATTGACAGGTTGAGCATAGAAGTGTAGTACTTCATATAAAATTTAATATAAGAGATGAGAGTATAATATTTTACTCTTTTTAAATGATACACAAAAAACTTTGAAGCCATTCCGACACAGCTGGCTGGTTGTATCCTCAAAGAGACATCTTGGTAGGGGTTCCAGAATCTATTTTGGCAGGAAGGACAGAATTCATATTTAAGTAATTTATTAAGGTACTGTAAGTAACATTATGCTGAAGCTGAAGTACTTTATGTTCTTGGTTGACTGATGTTGTAGTCATGCACTCCACATCTATTATCTGCAACACTTTATGGACCTTCTTTTTTAATTTTCTGTCTTTAAATGTGATGACTGAGAAACTAATTTGGAGTATACATTCCTAAGTGCCGATCAGCTTTTGATTTAATGGAGGTTTAATCTTTATCTACTACAGCATACGGTAAGCTCTCTACCTTTGCATATATACACGTGTATGGTGCACCCCATTCTTTCTCTCTTGCTCCTCCAGAGGAGATCTCTGCAATGCGCTGCCACTCACGTTGGGACAAGGGACCGCAGGGACAGATGTTGCCAGGGCTGACAGCTGGTGGGAGTTGTGAGCAAGAAGAGGCAGCCTGTGTATCTGACTGTTGCGCTGAAGATCAGCAAGCTGACTTTCTTACCTTTCTGGTTGCCTAAGATCAGAACAAGACCTAAAAACAGTCCCCAGTGTTCTCATAAAATGAAGTGTGGCTGTAGCAGAACTGACAAAGCTCTCTCATGGTTTCTTGTGGCTTAGTGCTACAAGAAACTGCCAAATATTCTTCTCTGGAGCAAGCTTTGTAGTGGGTTTGTAATGCTTTGAGGCAAAGTTCACCTGTAGAGTCCACTCCCTCTGCTTGGTTTCTTCTTTGTCAGTGTGCTGGGGGCTGACCACAGAACCAAGGCATCTGGCAATGCATTGTACCTGCACTGCCACACATACATTCATCATCTTCTCAGTCTGGCAAAAGAGCCATCATTACAACCAAGAGAAGCAACTCCAGAGAACTTTCCCCACTTGCCATTTTTCTGCGTAATTTGCATGTTTGAATTGCCATTATTTGTCTCTTAATGCCTTGTAGTGTCTTCTCCTCATTGATCTGTGTTGGCTTTATATTGGTGGATAGCATATATGAAAATAGTCTGCATTGTTATTGCAGCTAATGCCTTCATCTTTATTTTTTTCCTCTTTTCACAGTTAACTTATAACATTAGCAAGCTAACTGCCTACAATTGTCCCATGTATTTCAAAGCTCTGTTTTGAGAGCAGGCATCAGTCCTACCCATTGTCTCTCCTCCACTGTGTTCCATTTTAATTGCAACAGTTTTAAATAAAGGATAGGAGTAAAATCTGTGAAATGATTTTGTAATTCATAATGCTGTCACAGTAGTAGTTTTTAATACTAAACAGGCAACTCCTAAAGTACATATTAATGCTGCTTTACAAAAGCTGGAAGCAGCATTTCTTTAAGAATAGCCTATGCATAAAACGTCATTCTCTTAAGACGAAATTCTAGTATAGTACTTTCCTGACACCTCTAATCATAAGAGAGGATGGAAATTGAAATCAGAATTGTGGATGCACAGGGAACAAAAAGTTCTGTGTAATGTTCCTAATTGCTCCTGCTGTGTTCCTGCAGGGTTCTCCCTGAGTTATTCTATGTCTTTATCTACACACTGTCAGAGGTAAACACCTGCATGCAGTGCCCTGCATGGCTGGCAAATGTGTTGTATTTCCTCAGTCTTGCTTTACACAAGACTCATCTGAGACATAGGACTCTCATGCTATGACCTTCAGGCACACTATTTAAAAATATTTTTTAAAGGGGTAAAGAAAAACTCTCACTGAATATTCAATGATTTGAGAGGTAATCATACTGCTGCAATACTGTTGTAAACACTATACTATGATAAATACTAGAATAACGCCAGGACTAGAAATGGGTTTTGAACTTTGATCAGTTTTACACCTTGACTGAAATATTGGTTCTTCTAAAAGTTGTGTTCTGTGCTTTGCTGTGCATACCATCGTTTGAATGTGCCCCCCTCTCCTTTAGTGCTATTTGTGTTCTGTATAAAATGGCTCCCAGACCTTCCTCTGACACTCATGGTGCTGTATCACCACCTCGTGGTGAAGTTGCTGTATGGTAGTCAAGTAGAGGCAGAGAGAAGGATTCTTCCATGTGTGTAAATAGACATTTTTGACCAAAATTCTTCCTGACTTTTGCAGAAAAATGAAGCTACTTAAAGCATGTATTTGAAAATAGGAGAAGGTGGTTAGTTTCCATTACGTTTGCAAAGCTGATTCCAAGTAACTGAGAAATCCATAGTGCAGCAGAAAAGAAGATATTTAACATGCCTGTGTAAAATAAAAATGGATGTCTTTTATATACGTGAGGAAAGCTTATTCTTGGCTCATATCTGACTATGTAAAGATTCACACATTTAAGTGTGGGCAACAGCTGGACCAAAATGTACAATTCAACAGAAGCCCTCAGCCCTCTTATCCTGCATATTTAACAAACTCAGTATTTTTAAAAAGAGTGGCTTTAGACTCATCGAGCTCATTGCTAAATGGAATGTCAGATACGATTTCCAGATTTTGGCTGAGATCTTGGCTACAAGTGTCAAGGAAAAATTAAGTACGGTGTTTCTTTTGCTGAGACATTGGATTTGAAATTCAGAGTTCTATTTCTTCCTTTATCATAGTTCATAGAATATGTAGTATATCTTGTGGGTTATCCAACTGAAAATGTATAGATAGATTTTTTTTCCACTGGAAAATAGTGAAATGTAAGTTTCTGCGTATATTTAGCAGTCATTTGCATAGTTATCTTAAATCTGTGACCAGAAATCTGAAGTAATAGTGTAATCTAAAACCTTTCTTCACATTTGACAATACAATGTAATAACCACATGGGCTACATTGTTTGAAGTGTTATCATGATTGGCTGATCAAAGCTTCTGCCTACTTCAGGCCACTTGACCCTCTTAATAACCATGCAACAATGGTGGGTTGTGTGCCTGTCCTGTAGAGGGAGTGGACAAAAGCAACCCATTAACCTACTTTCTTCTGAGAAGTTAGAATTCTTATGAATGCTTATAACTTTTACTATATATGAAGAAAAATACATATGAAGTGTGTGTTGATACATGCTGTCTGTAGCAGCCATTCATAGAATCGTTATAGAGTCATAGAATCACTAGGCTGGAAAGGACCTGCAAGATCATATAGTCACTGTTTAGGTGGAGGCTATATCTTTTCAACACAGTTGGTGTGGAAGCTGATAAGGCTTCAAAAGTTTTCAACCAGCTTCAGCGTTCATATGAGTTATAACCAAAGTGATGGGTATTTGTGGTTTTTTTTTTTTTTTACTCAGCTGGAAAGTCATCAGTTCCAGGCAAGACTACAGACCCAGAATAAATCAGTGCATTTCAGAAGCACTGATGAATTTATTTGTATTTCTTCAAGAAATGTCCCACTTCAAGGAACAAAACCCTGGCAAGGTAAGCACTGCCAAGTAAGAGTAATAATTTGATATTGTTGGATAAAAAAGTGAGATAGATTTTAAAAAAAGAAAAACACAGAAAAATAAAACACATCATGAGATGTTCAGTCATGAGTTTTTGCTAAGTACTACCTGTGTGCAGAACACAGGCAGATAATCAGTGAGATAAGGCACCCACAGTAAACTTCATTAGCAGTGCAGTTCCTGCACTTTCAGCTGCTGGAACCTCATCTGTCATTCTGTGGAAAGAAGATTTAACATATTCAAAGATGTCTCAGTTACACACAAAAAATAAATTGTGTGGCTCAGATGATAAAGTTATGTTTAAAAGCAGTTGGTGTGTATACTGAGGTAAGGAAATGCAGTATCAATATACACAGTACCATAATTTTGTCCTATATTGATGTGACAAAGTAACTGTGTCTTTCAGATACATCTAATCCTGACTTAGAAAAGCTGATCTTGACAGCATGTTTTCCGTTCTTTTTCCTGACCTCATTCTCTGAGCAATATTGCTACTTTGCAGTTTAACTATGAGCAAATTAAGCACTTATGCTGTGTGCAAAATTTCTTTGAATTACCAGTTTTGTTGCAATTCAACTCCAAAGCAAATGAATTTTTATTGTAAACTTTCAGCAGATGAGTTCTGTACTCAGTATTGTGTGCTTCAGAAAGATTCAGTGTATGTCTTGGTCGCAGCAGAGGCTGAATCTCCAGTTTTGCACTTGAATATTCAACTTAGTCTTGTCATTATGGGGTGCTTGAATGGCCAGCAAGCATCAGGAGAGTGGTTGTAGGAAATAATGCAACAGAGCTGTGTAACTCATAGGAAGCATTTCTTGCTTTTTGGAAGCACGCATTGTAAAATTGCAGTTAGTGATTTGCTTTGTTTCTTGCATATTAAATGTTAAGCCATTTTTGTGCAATGAAGACAAAGTCATTTCTAGTAATTTTAGTGGTAACTGTGAGCTTCTAAATAAACACAGCATGTTTTTATAGTAGAAAAGGATGTACGTTCTTATTAGCAAAAATGCACTGTTTGATACTTATTTGCACAAATGTTGAAGGATTTCCTAATCAAAAAAACCCCAAACTTTTCTGCTGCATTCTAGATTCATTTAGAATGCAGCGTTGTGGAGAATTTTTCTTTGCAAAGTGATGTAAATGTTTATAAAAATGGAAATGTTAATGGCCAATTTTAATGTCTTTGTCAGTTTTGCCTACTAGTCTGCAGTGTATGTACATTTTTCACTGTGTTGGGAAGTTACATTCCTGGAGTTGTCCTCTCCTATGTCCTGCGTAAGTACAGTCTTTTTTTTAATCATGGTTTATGTACGTGGTTTGTTCATTGTTTGGTCTCTGTATAGGGAGTATTTTTTATTTCCTGTTACACATATATGCATATATATGTAGGTTCTGGCAAATGTTATTTGCCCTTTGGAAGTCAGATTACTAGTTTTTTCAGCTTGTTGATTCTGGCACAACATTGCATAGCCATGTATCTCAGATAGGGATTTCAAAATCAGATTAAATGAAGACAATGAAAAATATTACAGTAATCATGATTTTTTCCTCACTGGAACTAAGAAGGCTGTCATTTAGTATGAAGACAATGTTATCATTTTGTGGTAAGTAGGAATGGCTCCTAGAAAATGGGTTTAACATTAACATTTTATCAGATGTGGGCGTTTCACAGTGTTTTTTTTATGCAAAACTAATTGTATTATGTAAAATTAATAATATAATGCATTGTTTCATCTTTATTTAACATCTTATAAAGCGATATTTCAATGCAATTTCTCTTTCTGTCTTTATTTTTATCACAGTATTGTGTGCCTTTTTATGTCCCTTTCTCAAGTGCAATGAATTTGGGCAGAAACTGTGCAACAAAGTTAAGTCTGTTCTGATGAAACTAGATTTTGGAATAGTGGAATACATCAACCAGAAGAAAAAAGAGAGATCTGGTGAGTAACTAAGGGTAGTCCCAAATAATGCATTTCTGTATACAGAAACCACTTTATTCACCTTGCAGGCAATTTGGCTTTTCCTGTGAAGCCAAATGTAAGGGTGTTTCTTACTTTGAACTTGGCTGCCATTATTAGCTTAATGAGTGATAATATATGTCAAAAGTCTGGGTATAGTTAAAAAAAAAAAAAATTAATGGAAGGAAACAAGGCAAGATTGATGGTTCTATTCGTATGTGATTAGCTGTACTGCTTGTAGATTTTCAGAAAAAAACTACTCGATGTGAAGTATGAAATGTTTATTTCTGTTTAGATAAGACAAACTCATCCAGGAGAGAGAATCACTCAAGAACACAAAACTAGTACATCACAGGATTTTCAGTAAGAGACTGAACTCTGTTCTAGCATCTAAATCTGCCTTGTTTTACTCCCAACAGCAACAAGGAAAAAAAAGAGATGTTTTCTTCCCCATATACTCAGTAAGCATTTTAAGAGTCATAGTAGGGTAGTAGCTACAAATTAATCAAAGTTTTTAGTCAGACAAGGGAGAAGTCAGCTTAAAACAAAATCTCACCTATCCCACTTGAAATCTTTATAACATCAGAAACCTTTAGATTTTAAGTAATGAAGCTATTTCAAGAGAAATATTTTGTGTGAAAGAGGTTGTCTTAAGTTTGTTTTTTGTGTCTACTAGTTTTGATCAGTAAGATTTTGTAGTTGTGGTCATATTATTTGCAGGTAGACTAACCTTTTAAGTTAGCGTTACCTCAGTAGATTTCATATCTGCTTTAAAATGTGTATTTCTTGTGCAGTTCATCCTGCAATTTGCTGTTCCTAAACACAGTGAGAGGAACCATCTGTATTTTTCATTTCTCTTACAGATAATGCAGCAGTTGTTGGAAATAAGGAATAAGGCATTACATTGTTTCTTTCATGCATTGTTCCACGTTGTTCTAGGTTTAAGTGAATCTGGCAGAGAGAGAGATCAGGCTGTTGTTTCATAAATTTCATAAGCCAGTGCTGGGAAAATGGTCCAGGTTAGAGCCATGCTTTCCTGCCTCTCACCCTGCAGTTTAATTTAACTCAGGCAAGCTCCCTGCCTTGCTTCAGCACTTGGGTGCAGCTCCTGAGTTGACAGATCCTTGTACTGGCGCAAGAGAGGAAGCAGCAAGATGCAAAAATAGGCAACTGAGAATAACATGGCTGTGCTTTCCAGTGTTACTGGCTTGTATTCGTTTCAGATATTCACGAGATTATTCTCAGATAGAGAGAAAATGAGGCGAAAATGGTGTTTCTGCTCATCTGCTATAAGCAGCATCCTGTCAAACTTCAGAGGATGCTTTGTATGCATATTTGCATATAAATGTTATGAATTCAGGGTAACTGGGTGCAAAAAAAAATGTGAATGAAGACAACATGCAATTATTCAGAAAATTGTACATTTTCATGTAAAAGTAATAGAGTAAGTACACTGCGTACTGTTTTAACAGTGTGTTGCAACTGCACCGTGTACTGGCAGCATAGTTTAAAAGATAAATATACATTGTGAGGGCACGTGATGTTAACGTGAGTAACTGAGGTTTCTGAAAGAAGTACACTACAGGTAAATGTGTTTGAATGCGTTTTGGAGCAGCATTCTCTCTTTTGCTTCGGCTGCTGCACAGTGTATTTTGATCGATATATAGCTTTTTAGTCAGCCTTTTTTTCTCACCTCCATAGTATATGACATAAACGATTCCTATGTCAACAGGTGGCAGTTTGCTGTACTACCTGAGTTAAGTTGTGCGGTAGAGAGCACACACAGAACCTGGAAGTCCATTGTCGTGAGTAGGATAAAAAATGTTCTTTTTTCTTTCAGAAACAGCAAATACAAAACCCACAGAAGATGACAGTGAATTAGACATATCAGCCCTGTGTCCTAAGGTGACTTTTTTTCAGTCAGCCATATCTTCTTTTTCTAATGTACTAAAGATGTGTTTATTTTGTATTGGCTGTAGAATGATTAAACTAGAATTTCATAGCAAGGGCAGCTGTTTATATTTGCAAAAGTGAAATTGCAGCTAATTTTTATAAAATTAAAATACAAAAGGGAAATGCTTATAGAAAACATACATAATTTGTTAGATACTTGTTTAATCATTTGTCAGATCGTTTTCAATGACAGTATAAATTAGTATATTATCAACAAATATTTTTCCAGGTATGTCTGAGAATAATACCTCCTTTTTCTCTTAATATGTATGGCAAACTATTTTTCCATTATAATCTGAACACCAATTGATTAAAAAAAAAAAAAATTAGGTTTGTAGAAATTCTTATGCAGTATTGGATCAGTCATGTGTAAGGCCTGACTTTGACAGTGACCACCTTCAAAGTCTTTTAATATTCTGAAATATATATAATCAGATAAAAAATTGTAGCAGATATAATTGAATATTGTTGGATAAATTCATACGGGATAATGAGTTTTGATTTGGCTAATTTTTGATTGTCTTGTGGATAATGTTTTGATCCAAGTTCATGCATTTCTTTATGTATATTTTGTACTTGCAGACTTACTGTGATTTCATTACGGTAGGATATTGCTTTCAGAATGAATAATTGGTATTTTCTATGCTTTAGCTTAATACTGTCTTAAATTGAGAAGACGGATGCTTCATTTCTAAGTCTTCTGTACTTTTTCATGTTTTTACAATTAAAACTTAAATAGGAGACAATGTGTAGTACTGTGGCGTGCAGGAGACTTATTTTTCAGTATCTAAGTATTGGCTTCCTGTGGTGTGAATTTCTGAGTAAAAGAATGCCATGTATGGGACTTCTTTATATGTAGGTTAGCCCTGCAGTTGTTGCCAAAGAGCTGTCAGTGTCTGACACAGATGTATCAGAAGTATCTTGGACCGATAATGGGACCTTTAACCTATCGGAGGGGTATTCTCCACAGACAGACACATCTGATGGTATGTAGTGGCTTCATCTATTTTATCAACAATTTGCAGTCTTGAAAGTTATCTGAAAACTGCTAGAGAATTAGAGGACAGAAGTGTCTGGCCTTTTTTTGTTTTTGTTTTTCCTTTTGTTTGCTTGTTTGTTTTTCCCCACAATGAATTTAAATTTAATTCCAGCATTTGTTTTCTTTTGAGCACACCTTCTGTGAAAGCTGTCTTCATCTTAGAAATAAAGGAGTCCATCACTAAGCATCTAGATATATAAGCAGTGGTGAGTGAGGCAGACACATCTGAGTATGTGCCAGATTTAGCTCTTGTTCACCAGACCCCTAAAGCGAGTAAACCTTTTAAGTTCATATCAGTTCTTTTAGGGGTAAACTATATGAACAGAAGCAGAGGAAGAAGTGTATACTTTGAACAGCTGAACAGCCAATTAAAGATATCCACTCGTGAACCTCAATGAGACATGAAGACTAAGATTAGGAAGAGATCCTCAAGCATTTGTCTTGATCTTGACTAGATCTTGAAGCTCTTACTTCTTACAGACTAAGCAGTTAATACTTAGCCTGAATAAATATTAAGAACAACAGTAGTTTGGTGCAATCTTGTGTGTGGATTTGTTGCTCTGCTGGTCTTGCGCCTCTCTCATAGGAAGAAGTTCACTGAAAATGGCAAGTAGGGCGATATTACTTATCAACATTATAAAGGTCAAATTAATAAATTAAATTATTTTGTTAATGTTTTAAGTTGTAAATAGCATCATGTGATCATGGAATTGTAAATTGGGATGTCTTCAAAGCTGCTTGCTGTCTTATTGCCCCCAGCTAGTACTGCTGCATTGATTATTCCAACCACGTTGCAAGACTGCGTGTTTCTGGACTTGATAACATTCCCTTTCAGCCCATTCATTTCTCCAGCCTGATGAGGCTCCCTCACCTCCAGACTATTAAATGCATCTGGCCCACAGTGGTTGCTTTCTGTCCATGAACTTTTTGAGAGTCCACTCCATCCCATCATCCACGTCATTAATAAAAACATTGAACAGTGTTGGCTGCAGTACCTTTGAAAGACACCGCCAGTAAATGGCATCTGTACTGAAACTATTCTGGTCATATGTAGAGTTTCCATTTTCTGTTTCTATTTAGTGCAAGCACTGGACATGAAAGCAAAAGGCTAAAAATTAAGTCTCTGCATTGTTTTTATATCTTTATTTAAACATGCTATTAAAAGTTTATGAAACTTTTAAATAAAAGTTTATTAAAAGTCTGTAGTACATTCATACATGCATTTGTAACTTATATATATTGTGAAGAAAAGGAGTTTAAAGACTTGTCATGTTATGAATTCTAGGACTTCAGGTGTTGTATTTAGAACTGGCTGTGACGAAGATTTGCATGAGTTGTTTAGTATACAGCTAGATAGCACTTTAGAAAGGTATTTTCCTCAGATAATATTGAAAAGAGTCGTTCTTCAGTGGTTTTCCATAATACATAAACATTGCAAAATGACTTTATGTAGAAAATTTTTATGTTGTAGGCTCACTGAAAGGGAAAATTTAGTCTAGCTGAGTGATTCTTTCATTTTATTTTATTTGCATTTTAATCGTTTTAATGGGATTGGAATGGTTTTCTCGCACAATATTAATTGAAATTCAGCATCAGGTTGATACCAGGTGATACAAAGTACTAGGTTTTTATTTTATTTTAAATGTAAGATAAAGCTTCTCTGTGTTAAGGCTACAGAAGACTATGGAATATTAAGTGTATTCAAAGGAAAATTTACTAATTCCATTTTGAAATTTGGCTGCTTTTCTCAGGAAGCCTTTCTTGTTTGCTAACAGTTTCCCTCTGTTAATCCTGTGATAGATTTTGACCGACCTAGTGATCACGAAGAGGCTTTCGCTAGAGATCTCTCAGAATTCCCTTCTTTAGAAAACGGTGCAGGAACAAACGATGATGATGACTCGAGCATCGGTATGCCCATCCAGCAAAACCGAAAAAAAGAACAAACGCATTTAAAGGTGGAGCATTCTTCCAGACAGAGTAAAGAGAGACCATCCACTGCAGGGCTCTCCTTGCCTTTGACCAGTGACCAAACCTTTAACTTAATGAGTGGGATTGCTGGGGATGTCATCGCAGCCGCGGTGTCTGCTGCCATCAAAGACCAGCTGCAGTCTGCGCGGCCCGCTCCCTCGCAGGCGGCGCCCAGCTTGAGCGAGGAGACAGACACGGAGGAAGCCGATGATTTTGAACTGCTTGACCAGTCTGAGCTTGAGCAGATTGAGAAAGAACTGGGGCTTTCACAAGGCCAAGAAGCAGAATCCCAGGAAAAAAAGAAGTCTTCAGGCTTCCTTTCAAATCTGCTTGGAAGCCATTAACCTGGGAATTGCGGCTGGTGACACAGAAGAAATGAAACATAAAACACATGCAAAATCAAATGCAAAAAAGGAAAATTCTGAGCTGTAAGCTTTAACTATCACTTTAGATGTGTTGTAATAATTTCCCTTACGCAGAGTGAGTTAACTGGATAAGTATCAGCTGATACTGATAGTTTAATGTTTCTGGTAGTTATACCTCAATGTAATAGCATGGAAATGAATTATCTATCCACTGTTTGGTTGTAGATGCGTGTTGGAGGTCAGCTGTTCTAAAGGGTTGGGGGAGAGGTTTTTTTTATCTTATGTCAAATGTATTTTGGGGTCCTGAGCCAAATTTTCAACATCAGCAATTGATTTACTCATAGTTGCCAACCATAGAAGACAATGAATGGTTCACACAGCAAGGATGAGTTATCAGAGGATTGCAATGAGATTAACTAACGCCTCCTTCAATCATACGGACGAGTATGAATCCCTGCAGTTACTGTTATGTATAGTGCATCTCCTATTTATGAATACATTAACCAGCAGAAGTCTAGTTTAAACGTGCGTGCAACACTATCAGAGAACTTGATTTAACACTTTAAAAACTTTGAATTATTTTGGATATGGTGATGCATTTCCAAGTGTTTTGCTGTTTTGGGCTTGTAGAGTTGTAAAGTGGCACGCTACTTGACTGACCACCTGCCGTGTTCCTTCAGAGCCTGGTCCTTGGCAGTACTGCCTGTGTAAAGTCAGCCAATATGTTTTTATATGTGAGTTGATATTTAATCTGAACAGCCTTTTGGGGAGCAGGTGGGGTAGTTATTGTTAGGACTAGGGAAGATATAAAAATTAGAGGTAAAGAGAAGGGCTTTTTTAGCTGCCACTTCCGTGATTCAAGATTTTGTGGGGTTTGTTTTTGTTTTTTCCCTGTAACAGCTGCCATCACTTGCAACAAAAGCTGTGCAAGCTGGGATTTTTAAGATACCTAAAGTATTCAGTGAGGTCATTTGCTATGGAAGATACTCAGAGTCTTCTTCCTGGCATGTAATTTAAAACAAAAAGTCAAACAAAAATGAACTTGTTTGAATGATTTGCCTTTTAAACTCCACACGTGCTCAGTGAATGGCATGGGATCTTAAGCAGGTTACTTGTTTAACTTTTCCTTGGGCTTTTTTGTTCACCTTTAACAAAATCAAATTGTAATACCAAGCAATAGTAATCAAAGAAATAGGAAGAAGTAAAGCTAGTTTTTCTGTGACGTAAACTGTTAGCAGAGTTGAGGGACCATGTCAGCTGCTACTACTACTCTAGTGATTTTCCATTTGCTGGCATTTTAAGAGGTGAATACTGTCATCTGGGACCCTCAGAAATTACAGCAACAGAGTATAAAAATTTCCACTAACATATACGTGTAAGTAAACCTGTGTTTGAAGTTAACTCCGTTCTAATTACTTCTTTTTTTTCCTGAGGTGAAAAAATAGGCAGATGGCCAAACAGACTGTAGCTAAAGGAAAGATGCTGAGAATTTTTGACACTAGCTTTATCGTTGCTTGTGCTTTCGTGTCAGTAATGCATATTGACCGTGTTTGCTGTCCTTTACCAGTAAAAAAGTGAGCCTGTGCCTTCATTATCAAATCCATTTCAAAATAAGTGGATGCTGGATATAGATCACCCAAGATGCAGCTTTTGAAATGATAGTGTCTTAACATTAAAAGCAAGTTTCTGGAAATTATTTTAAAAACATGGCCACATCCCTTTCACACTGCTAGTTAAGTTTCCTTTTCAACTTCCCCAGCCTGTCCTTTCCACTTGGAAAAATAAAAAGCAAAGGAAGCTTTTGCTGGGAAATCACTAAGCCTAAAGGTCATTTTAAGTTTCTCAGACACGTTAAGAATATTGTTTCTTTGCTGCATGTATAGGACAATCTATATAGCGAGAAGCCTACAGCTTCCAGGATGCTGATGGGACTTTGCAGAGTACCTAGACAAGGGCGCTGGTGCCCGAAGCAGCGACAGGCTGCAGGACAGGGGAGGCNGCGAGCACTTTATTGTCGTTTCATGAAGAATACTTGTGGTTGTGAAAGCACTTAACACTGGACACTCTTCTAGAAGAATAAATTAGATCAAGGAGGATAAGCAGTTGGAGGAGTTTCTTGGACTTTTTGTAAACGATCCATTTTCTGGTTTCAACATGGATTGATTTTTCTCCAATAAAGTGTGAGTCTCAAATTTTTTACAGAAAGTAAAAGCGAAACTTGAGCAAGCGAATCATTAAAGTTTAGGGACGTTATTGCTTACTGTGTCTGGAGTTTATCTGTTCTCATGGTGGGTGATGACATAGTGTTTCTTTATTCAAGCCCCTAAATGCTGTGTAGCAGGAAGGAGGTCATTCTGTAGGATGTAATATTCCTTCTAAGGTAGAGGGAAGATGCTTATTTTCTGTGGAACATCACCTCTCCCCTCCCAAAGAAGGGCAGGTAGGAAACCCTCTGCTCAGCCACAGTGCATTCCACAGTAGCTGAATAGCAGAACACAAAGGAACCATTTCTCTCCTTTGTAAGCCCTTCCACCCCCTGTAGTTGGAAATCACTTGAGAAGCCTTCATTTTGCTGTATTCTAACAGCAGCCACATCAAGTACAACTTCCTGTGAGCAGCCACAATTTAGCCATTACCTACAAATTCCTGTCACATAATCTGCCCACAGTCCGGATTTTTTCTTTTGCTAACTGTTGCCATCATCTAACAAAATGAAATAGAAGGGCAGGAAAAGGCCAAGTGAGCACCAGGTGGCTTTGAGGCATGCATTTGCAATGCTGGGGGCCTGCTTTTGAGCAGCAAAGCTCAAAACCAACCCAGCAAGGTCAGGCTGCGGATGGCAGAGCACGGAGGGGTGAGGGTCACACCGAGCAGGGGCCCATGGGGTGGATGTGGCATAGGAGCTGCCTGCATGGTGCCTGTGGCTTGTGTTGGCCTCCCTGTGACTTCTCAAACCCACAGCTAGAGGAAACCATGTTGTTTGTGAGGACACGGTCTGTGGCACGGAGCTGCAACCTTCTCGCTGGAGGAACCTCCCCACGCATCCCTGCAGCTCAGGATCAGAGCAGGTCATCCGTGCTGTGCCTGGGGGCCTTACGTCCAGCACACCAGCGCCTGGCTGAGCAGGACGCAGTCAGATCCGAAGCCGGCCTTTCTCCTTGGGTTTGGTTGGTTTTGCACTTCTCCAGACCTCATCCCAGCGCTCTGGGCACGTCCCCTGGTGTGGGTGTGCGTCCATCCATAGCCATGGGTGTGTGTCCATCCATAGCCGTAGGTGTGTGCCCACAGCTGCAGGTGCTGCTGGGGCTCTTGGTGCACCACGTTCCACAGCGCTTCACCAAGCTCGGCTGCTATTTTGTAAGCATGGGGTTATTATATTGACCGTTTGTAAAGTCATTTAATAAACACGTGTTAGTTTTTATCTTTCATTATATCCCATTGTATGTTTGTTCCCAAGACAGGAAAAAAAAAGACACAACAATGGTGAGGAAAACCTCCGGTCGAGTTTTTTGCCGCACTTTGTTTATTCCTTTCCTTACCCTGATGTGAAGCAGTGCGTGACGGTGTGTCGGGTCACCCTGAATAAACGTTGATCTCAGCTCTCGGCCACCGGCTGCCGATGTCGCCTTACTTTCCAGCAGCGGAGCCGGGGGCGGGGCTGGGGGCGGTGCCCTTGTGACAGACCTCCGCGGCGGCAGGGGGCGCTAGCGGCGGCCCCGCGGGGCAGGCTAAGCCGTCCCCTTCCGGCCAGCGGGGCCCGGGCCGCCCTTCCTGTGAGGTGCGGCAGCTCCCGGCCCACGCGTTCACTTCAGCGGACGGCGGCGCGGAGGCGGCCCCCTTCACCTCCCCCCGGGCGGCAGGTGCGTGCTCCGGGAGGGGAGCGGGTGGCGGGCTGTGCCCTGCGCGGGCCGGGGAGGGGCTGAGGCTTTGGGCTGGGGCTGGGGCTGGCGGATGCGCTCAGCGCTTATTGCCCTGATCCTCCTGCGCGGGCTCTGCCGGCCCGGGCGGCGGCGGAAGGCGCGTGGGGGAGGGGAGGGCGCTGGGCTCAGTGGTGCCGCGGCCGCTCCGTGCTGCCCGAGCCGCCAGCGTCGCGCTCCTCCCGGGGCAGTCGGGTACGGAGGCTCTGGGCGCTGCCGCCGTTACGGAGCCGCTCCCCTGTCGGAGCGGTGGGCGTCTGGCAGCCCGGTGACCTCTCCCTGACTGCCCGGAGGCAGCGGGCGCGGCTCTGCGTCAGTCGGTTTATAGCGGCGAAACGTGTGCGTGCGTGTGGGGGAGGGGGCGCTCCGGGGAGCAGCCGGCACCCTCCGGAGGAAGGCAGTAGGTTTTTCTCCCTGACTGTAAGCGTCCCTTCAGTGTCACGGTGCCGGCTGTGTTTCAAAAGGAATAGGATGGCCTTTACTTCCAGTTACGATGTATTTCCCGTCGTTGCGTGGCCGCGGGCAGAGAAAGCAGCAAGCTAGGAGTCCAGTTCCTCCAGAAAGCTGCTGTTTCAGACAGCAGTCCCCTCAGCGTTGTGTCTGCTGCTGGTGGTGCTCCCTTCTGGCAGCTTTGGGAGCTCCCTGCTGCCAGACCCTGCTCCTCTGCGTGTATTTCTTCTGTTTCCCAGGCTAAAGCAGAGTTTGTATAACTCAGTTAAAAGTTGGAGTGGCTTTAACCATCTCTGCTGAGAACACATTGTTTGGCTCTTTGCTTCTAGGACGTTCAAGAGATTCCTTCAACTTATATATATTCTTTTTTATTCGAAGTTTCATTGCACACTGGAAAGGAGCAGAGTGAGCGTGTGGGTTTGGAAAGGAGCTCATCGGGTAGAGCTCCCTCCCCCTGCTGCCCCAGGGCAGCCCCAGCAGTGGGGGGGGGGGTCAGGGTGGAGGATGGTTGCCTCCAGTGCTGGGTACGGACAGGACTGACAGCTCTGCAGGACGGGGAGTGTTGTCAGCTGCACATGTGCCACTCCAGAATAGCTGGAAGGTTTTTATTTTTAAAAGTAGTTATTTTTTTCTTCTTTCTGACAGGCTGTGGAAAACTGAAACCAGGTGTCAAAGTAGGTTTTCCATTTTTCGTACTTAGGGTGAAGCATCTGTCAGTCTCCGGCAGCCTGTAGTTACCAGCACACAAGCTTGATGGGAGCCTTTTGCTTTAAGTAAAAAGAGCTTTCACAGTACTGCTGTTAGGGCTGGGAGCCCTCTCCTTGATCTGTCTGAGCCCTGGCAAGTGCAGTGTGTGCTGCATCCAGAGCTGGGGTGCCAGCAAGCTCTGCTGACCCCATCTGAGCCGTGTTGGTGTTGATCCTCCCGGTAGGGGACGTGCCATATGCTAACACTGGTGATCAATAAACACAGTTTTGTACCAGAGCTGTGTCTCTTGTGCTGCCTTACATGAGTGCTGTCTTGTTGGGCTGTTTTGGTAGCTGTCAGTGATCAGTGTGATTGGTTTTTTTGCGCTTTCCAGGAATGGCAACCTACACGTGCATCACTTGCCGCGTGGCTTTCAAGGATGCCGACCTCCAGCGTGCCCACTACAAGACGGACTGGCACCGGTACAACCTGAAGCGCAAGGTTGCCGACATGCCTCCCGTCACTGCTGAGAATTTCCAGGAGAGAGTCCTGGCGCAGAGGGCAGTGGCCGAGGAGCAGAACAAAGTCACTGCCACCTACTGCACGGTTTGCAGCAAGAGGTTCTCCACCTTCAACGCCTATGAGAATCACTTGAAGTCCAAGAAGCACCTGGAGCTGGAGAAGAAAGCTGTTCAAGCTGTCAGCAAGAAGGTGAAAATATTAAACGAAAAGAATCTGGAGAAGGGGCTCGCCCCGGAGAGCGTGAACAAAGATGAGATGAACACAGCTATCCAGCAAGCCATCAGGGCCCAGCCGTCCTCCTCTCCAAAGAAGATACCCGTACCTCCCAGTAATGCAAGCACCTCTCCAGTTTCTATGGAAAGCACCAATTCGTCGCAGAGTAGAGAGCGAACCGAGAAGCCTCCGCGGCTGCAGTGGTTTGAACAGCAAGCAAAGAAGCTGGCCAAGCAGCAGGCGGAGGAGGAGGAGGATACAGAAGAAGGTAAGGTGGTAAACGTGCTATTGACAGATAGCGTGGGGTAAGCTGTGCAGTTGTTGGTTCTGTGCGGGAATGTCCTTTTGTTTCCTTTAGTATTAGAGCTTTTGTCATCACAGGAGGCCTTCCTGTTCCGTTTGTTTAGAGTTGAACAGAGAATTTAAGGTTGGCTCACGCTTGCAGCCAGGTATGTTCTGCTGCAGCGTGTGAGCAGCCAGCTGCACCAGGCACTAATACAAACACTGTTGACAATACAAGCACCATTTTCCATGTAAAGTCCAGGGGAATTCCGGGGCTAACACAGAAGGTTACCCTAAAACTACTTCTGAAAAATAGATGAACAAAATTTGATGGTGATTATTTGGTGTTGTGCCGTGGTTCCCTTTCCAGCTCTGTTGAAGGGAGGTGGCAGTGGCGGTTTTGTTGTTCACTGCCCATCAGGATCAGAGGAGGAAGCTTGATCCTTAGCCTGTCACTGTGTGGTGCAGCTTCTCAGCACGTTAGCATCTGTCATAAAAAGAGGTGAAGAATTGCTGCCCCTGCTGCCTCACCCTCACTGCTTGTGTGGATATAGTGCTGCTGGGGCCAGCCAGGAAAGAGGGCAGTGGAAATAACCAGAGCTGCAGAATGCCCACAAAAGGGTTATTATTAACCTGGGAGCTTCCAGTAGTTGGCAGTGCAGCTCACAAGTGCATCTGTTACAGCATTAGAATGGGGTGATGAAAGCACAGCAGCAGGGGGGACAGGAGCAAATGCAGTGGGAACATGCTATCCCAGCTTCAGTGGGATGATTTCCAGACCCCCTCTACCAGTGTAACCAGACTGCTGGCTCACTAGCCTCATTTTTTCCAGGTGATCATTAGCTAATAGTGCATCCAACAGCTGATAAAGGATGGAGATGAAGCGCACTCTGCTGCTGCTGGCTTTGAATACTTGTCATATTTTGGCAGTGGCTTTGTGTGTTTACAAAAGGTCAAAATAAAGACACTAACAAGTAGCACTTCCCTGGGGAGTTAATGCCCTTCCTGTGAAACCTGAGGTCCATTGTCAAGGCCTCTGGGGAATGCTCTGTGGCTTGTAGTCTGCAGTGAGCAAGGCAGTAATCCTGCAAGTGTGTCAAATCACTGGTAAATCTGGGATAACTCAGAGAGCTGGCTGTGTTCTCCTTTGTTGAAGATGTGTGTGTGAATGGGAGTGTGTTTTCCTTCACTGCTAAGTCACTGCTGGAAACAAACGTTTTCGTGTTTCTGACAGAGCTGTGTTGTTTTTAATGAGGCGTGCGTGTGTTCTTGTGCTGTAGTGAATTAAATTCAAGGCTTTGAAACTGCAGTAAAGTGTTAATAGTTGAGACAATGGAAGGGAAAATATGTCAGCTTTTATTCTGAGCAGCGTTGAGTTCTGCTGTGCATGTTACAGAACACAGTTGTTTTACTGGAAATGATATGTAGTCTTGCACCTGGAAATAAATCTGTGGCACTTCTCGATAAGAACAGAGAGCACGATATTGTCTATGATGACTGTTTTTTAACTTAGTTGGTAACTTCTGCTTGGAAGAAATGAGTAAATAAATCTTAACCTTCTATTTAAAAGGGTGGGAAGATATGGATTCTGATGAAGACTTTGGCTCTGAAGAAGAAATGGAAACTGTGGGAGAAGAGGAGGAGGAGCAGGCAGAAGCTGAAAGCACTCCTGCTGTTGGGGCCATACCAGTCACGGACTGCTTGTTCTGTTCCCACCATTCCAGATCTCTCATGAAGAATGTGGCCCACATGACAAAAGTTCACAGTTTCTTCATTCCCGACATAGAGTACCTCGTGGATCTCAGAGGGCTGATAAAGTACTTAGGTACGCCTGTAAATCTCCTCTGGCTTTAAGTGGGGATAACTACAGACTCTTATTGCTTATTTTCACGTGGATACAACTTAAAAGGTGTTCAGGTTTGGTTTTTTTCTTTTGTGTAAAATCTAGAGGCAGTCTAGTTCAGTGTTTTGGTCGTGGTGAGGGCCACAGGCTTCCTAGGGAGAGTGAGAAAAACCCCTGCTGAGCAAACGTGGTCTGTACCCTGTAGGTCCTGCATGGCTCTCTAATGCTGAGGAGGTTTTTCAGCTAACATCATATTTAGGGCAAAACTCAACTGCTGAAGCGTGCACTTGAGCTGTCTTGTCCTGGGGAGGTTCTGAATATCCAGCGAGGGTAAGTGACTCTTCTGGTGACAGTACCAGGGAGACAGAGCTAAAAGCTGGACGGAAAATGTCTTCCTTGAAGTCCAGAGATAGTGATAAGAACAAATTAATTTTGGAGTATCACATAGAAAAGTGTACTGGAAGTATGAAATGTTTTATTGAGAATTCATAATGATTCATACCTTGTGACGTGAGTCCTTTAAACGTCCAGACTTTGTCCCTGATGCCATGTGATCTAGGCATAGGAGCAGCAGATAAAGGGCTCAAGGCTCTTCCTCAGTGTGTTTGCCTTCAAGCTGGGAAGCCTACATCACAGAAATGTTAATTACTGAGTATGGAGGCTCTGTTCAGACCAATAAAAGTGTTGTTTTTTTCTGCAGGAGAGAAAATTGGCGTTGGGAAAATCTGCATCTGGTGCAATGAAAAGGGGAAGTCCTTCTACTCTACAGAAGCAGTACAGGCTCACATGAATGATAAAAGCCACTGCAAACTCTTCACAGATGGAGATGCAGCCTTGGAATTTGCAGACTTCTATGACTTTAGGTGAGGATGTTTTTCTTTCTGTTGAACATTACATCAGAATGTAGTATTAATTTTTAAAATATAGTCCTGTTTCTGGTTTTGGCACTTGTATTGTTGCTTTGCCACGTTTCTAGGTTAGTGTAACAGCATGATTGGTTCTCCTCTCTGTTGACCACTAAATACCTACATGAAAATATATTTTAAATTCTATTTTGTATGTTTACTGAATTTGGATTTCACTGCATTAACAAAAGTCATAAAAGGATACAAACAATTTCTGTTGCCTTTTAGGCAGATTTTGGGCTTAAGACATACTGGATTTTTCCTTTTAAGTAGCTGGAGTTGAACAGGACTGTTATGGTTTAGAGGCCTCTCACTGAACGTCTGAACCTCAGCTGAGATTGTTTTGGTCAGAAATAGCTACTGCTATGGTGGAGTGCTCTCATTTAGCAGTAGTGCAGAGCTGGGGGCTTTTCAAAGTAAATAGCTGTTAAGTGTGCAGCACCAGAACCGTACGGACTACAGAACCTTGCGGAGGAGGGGCAGACCTTGTCTGCAGCCCATGTTCTGGAGATGATGTTGCTGGGTAGAACTCAAACCGTGGTAGGTGAAACATGGCAGTATTTGGGGCTTGCTGTGTCTGTGTGTGGTGGTTCCGTTGTGTAACGGGTGTTGTGGACAGCTGCCACGTGTAAAACATGCACTGCTGCTCCTCCCCAGGAGCAGTTACCCAGATCACAAGGAAGGGCAAGACGTGGACGTGCCTGGGGAGCTCTCAGCAGAGAAAGAGTTGGAATACGATGATGACACCATGGAGCTGATCCTTCCTTCAGGTAGGCATGGGATCTGTGTGAAGATGTGTTTTGTCTGGGTTTCTTGTAGCTACAGCTGCTTCTTGACGTCAACGTAGTGTTTTCCTTTGATGAGGGAGCAAGTAATTCTGCATTAGTGTCTTCCCCTGCCATTATTTTCACTACCAAATGTAAAGATCTGTCTGTCATTTTACAGAAAATACTTGCTTAGTCTAAGCAAACTTTAGTCTAAGAAAACTAGAAACTTTTTTTCTTTTTTTTTTTTTTTGTATTATTTATTGCATTTTACTTCTTCAACACTGACAGATATGTGGCTTGGGGTATGAGGTTCCTTTGCCTACTTTACCTCTTAGTGTAACATGCGAGTCACATGTTAATTAAAAGAGTTTCCATACTTTGTTTGAGTGCGATATGTTTTTTTCTAGAGCGGCAGCTGGTACACTGGTAACACATTCAGTGAACCACTTCAGTGAAATAATTTCTTCAAACAGCCTTACTCATCTCTCATCTAGCGTTTGGCACTCTTACGCTTACTTTTTCCTTCATGTTTTTGTATGAGGGACCCCAGCCCTTTCATTCTGAAGTGTGTCCAACAATGCAGTTACAGAAAGGAGGTCTCCCTGGATGCCACCAGTGTATTCAGCGGTTACCTGAAACAACAGCACTGCTTTCCTGATAACCCTGATAACTGCCTGTTTGTTATCTGAGCCGAGGCCCTCTTGAGGAGTGTTCTTCTGGTGTGATGTTTGGTTTGGTTTTTGGTTTGGAGGGTTGGTTATTGTTTGTTTTTTTCTGAAGGTAGAGTGCGCTACAGTAGATCTTTGGGTAATTGCATTCAGTGTATAATATTCCTAAAGTTTTTGAAGTTCTGGGCCTTTTAAAGCATTTCTCAGCATTTGATCCTCACAGTTTTCATAACGTTTTTGATGACCGTATTTCAGAAGCAGCATCGTTACGCTTAATGTCTCCTCTGAGCAGGTGCAAGAGTGGGTCATCGCTCTTTAATGAGATACTACAAGCAGCGGTTCGGTCTGTCGAGAACGGTGGCTGTTGCGAAGAATAAGAAAGCGGTGGGTCGGGTGTTGCAGCAGTACAAAGCTTTGGGCTGGACAAACCAGCCAGGTAAGTGGCAAGTTGAGGTTCTGGCAGAAGAGTGCAAAGAGGTTTGCCAGTATGGAGAAGAACATATTGGCTTTAAAGGATAGAATGTAGTTTTGCAGTTAAGTGGTCATCCTACAAACACACATCACTCTTTCTCTTCCCTGTGTCTCCCTGAAGGGGCAGTCTTTGCTCAGCAGCGTGACATGCGGTACCTGCAGAGGATGAAGTCCAAGTGGATGCTCAAGACGGGAATGAGTAACAATGCTACAAAGCAGATGCATTTCCGGGCACAAGTCAGGTTTTGAGTACCCCGAAGAGCTGCCTTCAACTGGTTTTGGGACGGGGGATTTAATGTTCCTGGCTCATGGATTCTGTTATTAAAGTGGGCTTGGTACGTAACGAGTGGCAGTGTGTATGCTAGCGTGCTTCACTGTCTGTGAGAAGTCTTGCAGGGCATCTCGCTCTTCTTCTGAAATGATGGTTGACGTAACTTAAAAATGAAAACAAAATGGCAAAGTAATCATGGCAATGAGTGAGGGGGCATGCATGGTCTTGCTGCCTGTCTTTGTGAAATACCTTCCTGTGGGGCAGCTGACATTGCCATTTGTCCGAATACCTTCAGTTTCCAAGTCTGCGAAACAGTTGAGGCCAAAAGAAGATTCTAGATCTAAGAGCCTGAGGCAGTGTATTGAAGGTATTTATTTGAGGTGCCAGACATAAGTTAGCAGGGTGTTTGGGACTTCTAGCTGGCACTATTGAGGTGAAAATCTGAGAGCAGAGATGCTGGGAAAGTTAAGTGATAATTGTTTGAAGAAATACACTGATTGAAAACATAGAGGCAAAATTAACCCTGGAATTAAGTTGACTGTACATGCTTAATGCTCCAGCTCAAGGCTGGGTTAATAACTCACAGTGCAATTGTTTTATGTTGAATTTCATGAGTTTTCGTAACCTGAATGCTGCTCAGAATTACACAAACATGTAGATGGATGTCAATCTGAACTTCTGATGATTTGTTAAAAATTTCCTAATTAAAACTGAAGCTAATATTGATATCAGGTTTTGTTTTTCCCCATGAGTATTTGTGTTTCTTAGGATCTTGCTGAAGGAAAGTGACCAGAGACATGCATTGGTTAGAATGGGACGTCCTTCCTGCCAGAGTTCTCCCACTTGAGCAGGTTACAGACAGGTGCAGAGAAAACTTGCTTGTTCAAGAGCTCAGGCACCAGTGCTAGTGTTAGTGTTGTAGCTGGTAAAACTTCCACGACCTCACCAAGTTCTGACTTCCGTGTAGAGAGGTGGGCAGTTACACACAGGTTGTATGCTGGACACTTGGAGCACATGCCACAGGAGAATGGCTGCCTGTCCGTTCCTCATGAAGGTTTAGCTGCAGCTGTTCAGTCAAGATGCGCTTCCGCACTTCCAGATGATTCCGGACTCCCTCGTAGTGGCTTTGATTGGCATGAGTTTTGGCCTCAGAGCAGTATTCAGTCTGTAGCTCTCTGAAAGCACTTACAGAATGTCTGAAACTTCCGTTAAAGATAGGACGACGATCTTGGAAAAACTTTAAGCATAACGTGGTGCAGTTGCTGCTCCCTTAGAGGTAGGTGTTAAGAAGCTTGGGGATGAAGGCAGGAATACAGAGAGGCAACTGATAGATGACAAATGACTTTGAGTCCATAAGGTTCAGGCTGAAGGCGCATGGAGTTTGCTGCCCCCCTAACGTGAGAGGGCAGCCAAAGGGAGCTACTGGCCTCGGGGCAGTCTGGCTCACAGGAGCCTGCTGCTTGTGGAAGGGTGGGGGTCGGCTGAGTGCCCTCACCAGTCTGGTTCAGAAAGAAGTGCAGCATGAGAAATGGTCGTCCTTTGCCAAGTCACGGGGAGGATGGAGGCAATCTGTAACGCATCCACCTGTGACTGTCCTATACTTCTTGCTGCAGTTTAGTCAAGATTCAAGTGGAGCAGAGGTGGGGAAACACACTGGTACATTAAAGGAAGAGGTAGTTTGTTTTGGTTTTTATTTTTTAAACTCAGTGGGTGCCTTGGAAAACCAGCAGAGGGCATAGAGAAGCCTTTCCCAGCATCGTGTTTACTGTGAAAAGAAAGTCCAGTGGGGGTACATTCGTGCAGAGGACTGACAGAGCAGGGGAGCAGAGCTCACCCCAGGTAATAACTTTATTTAGGTCCTGGGGGGACGCTGCTGGCAAAGGGCAGTAAGATGACGTATGCAGATTATCTGCAGTATTCAGCAACGCTGCACAGCTTGCACATAACTCCAGCTATGTCAAAGCACCTGAGAATATGTTTATTAAATGTGCTTCATAGTGCTACTGTTTAGTCTCTTACCTACCTCGGTTAAAAACTGTACAAAGGATAGCTGAGGACAGCTTTCTGTTCCTTAAAGGAGTTCCAGGTGATGATGGTTCCCACTGAAGAGCTAGGTTTCCAGCTACATCATAGCCTTAAACTTACACCCTCCTGCTCTGACCTTGTGTTTTCTGGCTCTTAATGTTAGAATGGGAAGAAAGAAAAGTCCAGGAGTCAAGTATATTTGAGACAGACCCCAAATATAGTGGGTACTGTAGGGCAAGAATTTCTGGGCATGGCTGTACTTCAGTGGGTGTGCCGTTCCCAAAGGAGGGGGCTGTCCCTTCCCAAGCTGGTGCGTCTGTAGTAGGAAGGGCCGGGAAGGAGCACAGAAAAGGGATTTCAGTCTGGGGAAGGCTAGGGTTCTGCTGCCTGCCTGTCCAGTGACAGCTGAATGTTGAAGCAGTCACGATGCTGCATTGAGCATTGCTGGGTGAGTCAGCAGAGTGAAAGAACTGGCAAAGCTGAGACGGTGCATCTGCCATCTCCTTTCGGGAGTTGGTCCTCTGTTGTACGTGTAGGTTACCTGAAGGCAGCCAGAGCAGTGCTAGAAGGGAGAACATGCACCCCTTGTCTGGAGGGGAGGGGCTGGGAGAGAGCTTGGGGGATGTGGAGTGGCAGGGATGGAGGAGAGTCAGATATCAGGTGTGTACAGCAGCGTAACAGCTGATGGCACTGAGTTTGCAAGTCAACAAGTAAGGATCTGTTGGAAGCGAGCACTTGCTTTGAGTGCATCCCTGATGGGTTTCCACAAGGAAGAGGACCTGAAATGTAAAGGAGCTGGACTACTGCCCGAGTAACATCTGGTGCTTGAGGGGCATCGGAGTGAGAGTCCTTGCTATGGCTTTCAAGAGCTATTTTGGTCTATGAAAACTGAGGCATCCTGTACGAATGGGCGATGTCTGCTCAGGGCTTCGGTCACCTTCCTGCCCTCCGTCTGTATAAAGCTGCAGGTGGAGAGCTTTGCGCTTCAGAGTCACAAGCAGGGTTGTACTGTTGTGACCTGTGATAGACAAGAGGTTGGAGAGAAGCTGCTATGGCTGGAAAAAAGTCACCAGGCTGTCCTGAATCGCTGCAGCTGGCAGAGCTGGGTGGCTGAGGTGATCAGCTGGTGGAGTCAGATTCACTCTGCTCTGAAAGTAGTCGACACCTCTCACTGTAAAGTTATGTGACTTCTCCCAAAAGCAAAAAGAGATCACGAAAACAGCTTTTAAATAGCAAATCTACCACAGACATTTGTTACATCACGCAGTATGTATTTGTACAGTTCTCTGATGCAAGAAAAAAGTTGTCTAACTTTAAGACCTATTTTGCATCATGCATTACCCTTGTATTGGAGGCTTGGTTGCTTCCTGCTTTATTGGATTCTTTCAACTTTTTGATCTTTGCAGAGTGTTTACAGGGTAACTTACAGAATCCTGTGTGTGCAAGTGGGAGGTCTGCTCTTCCTGTGTCATGCATTAGTAGACAAAAGTCCCTGTGTCCCAAGCCTTAGAAATACATATTAACATCTTCAGAAGACCTCACATCTTAATGTTCCTTACCTGAAGGATCTTCAGGAAACAGGTTTGGGTAGGACTTGCTGACAATAACTCGAGTAACAGAAGTAGCAGCAGCAAAAACTGATGTTTTTATTGTAGCAAAACACGTTTTTCCTTACAACACTATTCTGCCAGCTCAATGAGGACTTTTTTTTTTTTTTTTTTGTAATTAAAACATACCTGGAAAACCCTGCTAGAAGTTTACAAAGCTAAGTGGCTCAGGAAATAGTTACCAGACCAACAGAAGTTGCACTTATACAACAAATGACCTCAGACACGTGGGAAGAGTGCTGCAGGAGGCTGGCGCTCAGCTGTGAAGCCATTTTCTGGGAAGAAAAGCCAAACCTCGGAGCACCCGTGCCGTGGGGTACCATTCGCAGCGCTCCAGAGAGGATTTCTGCCTGTGCAGCACGCTGGTATCGGGCTCTGCAGCTGAGAGAAGTGCAGCCCTAACTACAGGCCGAGGCCTGAGTTTGGTGTCCTTGCCTCTGTTATTTCGGTTTCTTTTAAGCTAGAACAGAAGGCATGCTTGTAAACCTCAAGGCCAGCTTGCCTTACGTTGCTCCTCAACCAAACCCCACCATGCAAAAACAATTCCACGTTTCCCATCCCTGCCAATGCCTGTTAATGATTTGGCAAGGCTTATGTAGTCATCTATAGATATCTTGGCTTCTTTTTTTCCTGGCTTGGGTAGCTTTCCACCCTTACGCTTCTGTTCTCTGCAGACGTGAAAGCAATCTGGTTTTCCTGGGCAAGATCTGCCTTTGTCTCACACAATTCTGCTTCGCTAAACACCACTCGTGCCTGGACGGGTGGGGTAATTACGTGTTTGCTTATGACATAAGCACTGAAAATCTTGACAGAACAGTCACCGGAGTGTTCCAAACCCCAGGTATTTGCTGACATCTCTCATAGGTGCAGCCATGCCTAGCCTCCTTAGATCTTTGCGATCTCAGTGTTTCAATAAATTCTGTTATTCAAGTCACTGTATTTTAACTCACCTGCGTTGATGAAGCACATGCTTTCAAAGTACAGCAGATGAGGAACAGTTTCAGTATTTTTTCCACTAAGCTGTACACAGGACCTACCGAAATTACCCTTACATGGCCATAGACCAAGGATAAACCTGGGCTGTTGCTTTTGTTCGAGTGATGTATGGTAAGTTGATCCCACACACCTAGTAAATGGCATGGGCTTTTCTCATCTTCAGCAGAGCACGCCTGCCAGCTGCATCTGCTTTCCCACCAGCAGAAGGCTCGGTGTCCTGCAGAGAGGTGAGCTGTGAGGTGCAGAGCTCTGCCTGTCTTTGAATGCCTTACGGGGAATCGCTGATGGGTCTCAACACAAGCTCCGTACTTCATGGTGCCGTCCATTCTTGTCTGCTTACATGTCCACTGAGCTCAGCTGTGCCTGCCTTAGCTGCATGAGTTGGCAGTAACGCTTCCGTTTGTCCCTGCCCCTGCCCACAATTCAGTGACCATGGTTCCACCTGCAACAAAGTTCTGACAGAAGAACAGCACGTTATAGCAGAGCGTGGGAGCAGCGAGGTCCCATGTTACTGCGGCAGCCATTTGCGGAGCACGGGGAGAGGATGGGGTGGTTTGGCTGAGAGCGTGTGGCTCTCTGGCGAGGAGCCACCAAGAACCCATCAACAGGACCTAACGCAGCATCTCGCCTTGCCCCAGAGTCTGGGCACCTGTGCTCAGTCGTGGCCTACAGCAGAGTGCTCTCCCGAGAGAGGTGCTGAGTGGGTTTGAGTGTGTGTGTGCTTGCAGGAAGGTGCCCGTTCTCTGATGAACAGGCCAGCTGTTTGCTTTGTTAGGAGGCAGTTAAACGCAGAAATCAGGCTCATGGCTTTGAAGTTTTGTTTTAAATGCTTCGTTCTTTTGGCCCCACAATTCATCCTTTTTTTCTGTACTGTGGCAGAGCTCCCGTGAGCAATCCCAGCACGGCCTTTAGGAACCGCAGAGGTACTTTGGGTGGGCTCACAGCCAAAGCAGCATGTGCCCACATTAGTTACTTGGGGCCACGTGTACGGGAAAACAGTGTCCGAACCCGCAGTCGTTCCACCTGAAACACTGTGTCTCGACAGTGAGATCACCTGGACTTAGGATGTCGCCAAGCAGGCCGGGCACCAAACAGCTGGAATTTCCTCCTGTCCTTAGCAGTGGTTCGGCACCCTCGTGCTGTGCGCCCGTTGTGCTGCATCACCTCCTTCTCTCTGGCATCTTGGGGTGGAGAGTGGCTCCTGGGGCTGAGTACAGCAGCCCAAAATGTATGTAAGCTTTGCTCCTTGGTACCAGCCATTAGGAGGTCAAATTCAAAATAGAGTGGAAGAAGCCCTTAGATACCTGTAGCAAACAGGAAATAGCATAGAAAAATAACTTCTAACAAGTTTGGCCTCCCGCAGTTTGTATGAGCAGGAGCAGAGTGCAGCTCACAGTCCCTCGTGCCCACTTAAGCCCATTTATATACCTATCTGTGGCAGCTGCAGCTATTAACAGGAAATCATGCAAGCAGAGAGAATAAATAAATCCCCTGCCATTCCGTATAATATTGTACTGGCTCACTGGCTGCGATGAAATGCTCTGGGCTGGGCTGGCTGGTGCCCAGCAGCAAGTGCAGGGAGTCACGGTGCCCAGGGCTGAATGTCACACACATGCACCAGGAGCAGCCACTTCAGTGGTGCCCCACCTGCCCGCCTGGTTGGTGGCTCTTATGAACAATTTCCCTGTAGCTCTTCCAAGTCTTCATCCAAAAAATAAAAAAATAAAAAATAAAAAAACCCTAAGTGTAAGAGGCAATGGTTGCCTTGATATACTCGCTCCTGCTCTGTGTTTTTGTTTAAAAGCTGCATTACAAGAGTAGTTCCAGGGCTTTCCTCCCTCGTTAGCACTCTGTTCTTGCTCAGACCTTGCCCCTTCAAGTAAATCTTTGCTCTTTGGGGCTCTATTGTATACCAGCTGTTGTGTACCAGCTACATCTCGGGTATTCCCGAGGTCTGCATGATGAAGGCATTCACTCATCATGGCTGCTGTCTTAAAGGGAATCTCCTGAGAATCTTCACAGAAATGCACACATCGTTATCCTCTTTGCTTTTCCTCATCAATTGCCAGACAGCACCCCTCAAGGTTACCAGAGCAAAACAACCAGACCTGCAGCAGGCTTAAAGGGTTTGGAGGAGAGGAAGCAGCGTGGTGAGAAAAAAGGCTTTTGTGCAGCCCAAGACCCCTGCATACTGAGTGCGTGAAGGTTTGCAGCCTGCAGGAGAGCCCCGGTGGATCTTGAAGGCTAATTCACAGAGCAGGTGCTTAAGGTTCTGAAAGTCCATTGCAGAAGCTGGTGAAGTGCTCCTAGAAGCTAGCCAAATGCAGAAAAATATGAGCTGTAGCCTCCTCCAGCTATGGAACTGGTGACTGCTTCTCAAGCAGATGCTACCTTCTTTGATTTAGTTCTTTTTAACTTCTCTGCCTCTCTAATTTATTTGTCACTGCATGCACAAGGCTATTGCTTTTTTCCACCATACTGTGCTGTGACTAGAGCTGTTTTATGGAGCCATCGAGCACTGGACTGGAGCTCCATCATTAATACAACAGCATCAATTCATGAACAAGTGTCCAACGGGCTGCACAGGGCTGTCTGCCTCCTTCGCCAAGGTGATGATATTGCAAAGAGCCTCATCATTCCTCTGCTTCTGTTTATCTCCCCCGCCGATGCACCCGCTCTGGAATAGAGCTACGAATCAAGTTTACAGCAAAAGACAGAACTGCAGAACTTACAGAACTGCAACAGCGTTTAGATTGGTTGCCCAGTCACAGATGCCCTTTTTTCCTCTTTATCTCCTCTCAGTACTGTCCTCTCGTGTGACGAAATAGCCATCAGTGGTGTCGCTGCGTGAGGCCAGGGCAGCCCAGCAGCACAGCGTGTGCTCATTCACCTGGGCCTGGTTTTCGTTTGGTCTCCGAGTACAGAAGCCCAGCTCACCCGCATACAAAGCACTACCAGCAATATTCATGAGCCGAAGGTTTGAGCTCACTGGAGCCACATTCTGCAGGTGTGACAGTGCTCATATTGAGGAGAGAGCCCTGTAAATCCAAACCTTCTTTTGCATCACATTGCCAGCGCGGTTAAACAAGCTTACAGCAGTTAACGAACGAACGGAGGAAGCGCACGGTGCAGGACACCGAGTGTGATCCAGCTGATCAGCACAAATTGTGGGTGGGAACTGTGCAAAATACTCACAGCAGGCACAGCACTGTGGGCTCAGTGCCTAGGGGTTGCTTTTTCCTGATGCCGTTCCACAAGGACTCCCAGCGTTTCATTTGTGACTCCCAACAGCACCAACCATTTCCTGGGCAGAGAAGCAGACTCCACACCCAGCAGTAGAGCTTTGTCCACTACCCTAACTTTTCCTCTGCATGGTTTGTAGAGGTGTAAGAAAGACAGTATGGGGTCTCTTCTGGGGAGGGAAGAACAAGAAGCACTGCAGAAATGGCTGCACCCAGCCTAGGGCCTGGTCATCCTTAGAATCTACAGGAGATCCCTTCAATGTCATCGAAGTCTCCCCCTCTGAGGTCTGGGCTGAAGTAAAGCCAGTCGGAGCCAGTCAGAACCGATCAGATCTAGTCCAGACCGCTCAGATACGGTTGCATATGGTCAGATCCAGGTGGAACTGGTCAGAACCGGTCTGGATCAGTCGGAACTGATCAGAACTGGTCGGATCTGGTCTGATCCAGTTGGAACCAGTTGGATCCGGTTGGAACCAGTTTGGACCCGTCAGATCCACTCTGATCCATTTGGAACTGGTCAGATCTGGTCAGAACTGGTCCAGAACAGTCAGATTCAGTCGGAACCGGCTTCTTGTGGTGCCCATGGAAGAGCACTGTGAATGCTTAAAATCTTGGCGCTTTTAAGAGATTTCCTGTTAATTCTGTTCTCTGCTTCAATGTCTTGTGGAGTCCGGCTGTTGCCTCAGGAGTGACCGCCATTTCCACTTACAAACTCAAGGACCAAGAAGGAGATCTGGCAAAAGCAATGCAGCCAGCTGCTGCAGCTTTGTGCAGGGGAAGGGGCAGGGAGGACAAAAAGTGGGGGCTGCTCCTCAGCTGCTCCCTGAAGTTGAAGATTCGTGGCTTCAGGGACAGCCTCGTATCTTCGAGACGGCAGGGAGAGAGGGGCAGGCAGCAAAAGCTCTTGTTCCTTTCTTTGCAGAGAAGCTTGAAAATACAATCCTAGGGGCTCCTACAGGAGGAGGTGAGGAGTGGATTTGCCTCCTTTTTCTGTAGGGGAGGGTTTGGTTTTCCAGAGATAAGACGTGGTTAGTACTGAAACCTGCTTCTGTGACACTGAGGCCTCCTTGTTCTGCATGGCTCTTTTCAGTGCCATATGGAAGGAAAGAAGCTAGCCCAACTATCCATTAAAATATTTACAAGAATTCTTGCAACTTTTCTGCCATAATTCGCTTCTTTTTTCTTTTTTTTTAAAGAGAATTTGGAGAGTGGAGAATGTGATACTGAGCAGTAATTGGCATAGCACAGCCAGAACCAGCCACCAGGAAGGCAGGGAAGGGTACCGGCTGCACCACTGTGCAATGTCAGCCTGTATTAGTCTCTGCAGTAACATGAGAAAAAGGAAAGCAACCTTTTGTAGTCTCTCTTCTGAAAAGATTGAACCTCTTCCAGTGCTGCAGGTATGCATTTTAGCGAATATAAAGTTCAACAGGACAGATTGGGCCATTAAGACAAGAGCATGGAGTTCTTCCCGTTTAGAAGGAAAACAATCAAAGCCTGAAGTTTGGACTCATCGTTCAGGCTGCAGCACCAATGCACTTTAAAGCAGACTGTAGTAGGAAAATTAATATTCCTCTCCCTTACCTTGGCACTCCTCCATCCGCATATTAAGCTTGCAGGCTTGTAAGGAACAGACTTTCCACATAAATACACAACATGTAATTCCATTTGTCTGTGAGGCCGATTCTTGTGACTAACGTATTAATTTTAGCCCCGTTGATCTATGATCATGTCTCTTGTCATTCTGCATTATCTGTCAATTTCCCAGGGATATTTTGTAGTCTCTCTTCTGCAAGGATTGAACCCCTTCCAGTGCTGCAGTTACGTATTTTAACAAATATGAAGACTAACAGGACAGTCACCAAGAAGAGCAGCCATCATTAAGCAAAATGCTGCTAAAATGCTGCAAAAGGTCTTGGGCTTTTCTCTTTCTTATCATACATCTCTGCTACACTTTATGGATAGTGTCAGTCCCCGGTCTGTACGTCCCACCCTGTCTTCCCTGTGATGTGAGGAGCATGGCAGAACTGCCACCACATCCCACTGGTGCTGGTTTGGTGAGGACTGCCATTTGATGCTCCCTTATGCTGTTCTTAGACGTCTGGTGTTGTTGTACATGCACTTGCAAGTACTGCCCTTGCTCCGTCACTCAGTACTGGCATTGTAGGCAGAGTGATTTCCTCTGCTCACTGTGATTGTGCTGTTTATTTCCCTTCCAACCTTTTCAGAAGCACGATACATTAGCCGTGTCCCTTCTGAGCGGTGTGTCAGCTGTAAAAAGAGAATTTTCCATGCTTGTTAGCTCCATCAGCCTTGGTTTCCTGTACTAGTGAGTCATATCTGTTTCTTTTGAGGTATAGCCCATCCATCCTTTAGTTTCCTCCTGTCCCCCAGTCTTAATAGGCCTAAACTCTTCCTCTCTACCCCCACACACTGGTACTCAGGACCTCTTCCTGCCCCTGGGGTCTCTCCCAGGAAAGCAACAGTATTCAGAAGAAGTCATTATGGAGGTCTTGAACTTCGGTCTCCTGCTTAGCAGCCAGACCTTATCCTACAGCAAACCTTCCTACCCTTCCCTGCTCAGCATACCTGCATACCAACGGGCTCCTTCTGGCACCTGTAATCGGCCTCTCTGGGTGTCAGCCTGCACAGCCTTGGTGCCCAGCAAGCAAGTTGCCATGCTGTCCTCTCAGCTGCCACAAACATAGGGGTCTGTGGCTGGTAATCGACTTACTGCCACCACCTTCTTCCTGTCCTTGAAGGTTCCTTTTCCCACCAGTTTCTATAGTGCAAGAGGTTTCCAACATGAGCTAGAAGGCAAATCTCAAAGGCAGCAGGTCTTTCCTCCCGCTGGGATGCCTGCCTTCCTGGAGGAAGTGCTGATAAGCCTGCCCAGACCAAAGATACAGAGGGGAGCCGTGAGAGAGCATTTATTTCCTTGCTATGATTAACAAACATCACCATACAAGCCACCCGTGGTCAATGGAGTTGACTGTCCTCAAATAATATCTTCTGTAGAAGTTTTTCTGTTCATATGGATACAGATTCTCTCCAGTGTTCAGTATTTCTGATATGCACCGTTAACAACGCCCATGGTCTCCCTCAGCCTTATGGCTGTGTTTCCTTGACAATACATGTAAAGTACCATTTGACTGGTCTTTTATTAAATGCTTTTCCTGTGAACATTGTTCTTGATAAACTGTCATTGAGGGGCAGTCTTTTCAGGAATTTTTTCTTTTCAAATGCAACTATAGATTTTATGGAAGCTACCTTGGCAAATAAAAGAAGAAATATCAGTCAACGAGCTTCACAGTCAGATGATGCAATGAAAAGATGTGCTCGAACTTTTAAAGTATTTTAATGGTATGTACTTTCTTCTTCTTGCTTGAAAGGATTCTGATTTCTCATCTAATACCAAAGAAGTGTTTGATCCTCTCTGTGCATTCATCACCATGGCACTAAAGTGCCTCACGAGAAAATAAGGCAGGAGGTTGGCAGTCTTTTCCTTGAGGCTTCCAATAGGAGAAGTGGCCCTTGCAGGATTGTGATAGCCTGCCCATGTCTACCTATTATGACTTGGCACAGGTACATCAGTGAAACAAACCCAAGGATTTCTGAGCTGCCTGGATGCCATTGTAACAGATGGCTGGGAGTATGAGAACAGCCCAGAAACCATTTCTGCATCAGTAGCGCTGCTAATTGAAGGCAGCATTCATAACCTGAACGAGCTTGTTCACCCTGAGAGTGTTCTCAGATGTCTGAGAGGATGGACATGACATTGTCAAATGTGTCCAATTTAGAGTACTAATAACTTTTTGTCAATTTGTGAGATAGGTATCAAGTGTCTTAAGCTGAGCCTGTTAGCGGATGGAGGAACTAGCACAGATGTACGTGCTGACTCCATGAAAGGCCGTGCCCTGCCCATCATTCTCAAAGGAGTAAGTTCCTTTGGACTGGCGTACAGGACAGACTCTATCCAGCAACCCATGAAAGTACGCATTCACAAATGTCAGTCAGAGGTCAGAAACGTAACCTCCAAAAATGGCAACACATTTTAATCAAAATTAACTTTACTAGATATCTTTCTCCTTTACCCCCTCCCCCTATACTTGTTTTTCTTTGTGCCAGCTTTTCCAGGGGCTTCTGGGGTGCTGTGGAATCAGTACATGGAATTTAAGTAGCCCTTCCCATTCTGCTAGTTCAGTTGTCTGCAGACACATGTAACAGCAGCACTTACGCCATTTTGTGGCCAGAGAGAAAATGCTGTAATGGGTTTTCTAAAAGAAGAGCACTGCTATTTTCCTCTTCGAGCTCAGCTGGCTGAAGATGGACCTTGATTCCATAACTGTTTTTATTTATCATTGCCCCGCCCTTTCCATACTGCAGCATCTTCTTTCCTACCAGGAGAAACAATTTGGATAACATGCCACAAGATTAAGCCTAATGATAGTTCACTTTCCAGCAGAAAGTGGATATGCCACTCTAGTGGCAATAGCAATTAGTCAGAGGAGAAATATGTGTTCATCTGCAAAATATCTCTCTTTGATTATTCAACAACAACACAGATGTAAAGAAGCAAATACCTTTGGAAAGAGAATGTATTTGGCCTGAAATATATCCTTAAAAATATAAATACCAAGTACATCAAGTGTTTGGACAAAAGATGATATTGCTCCCTTGCCACTGACATACAGTAAGATGCTAAAATGCCCTTTTTACCTTCCCCTGATCTGCTATGAAACATGAGCAAAAGAAGGGTTTTAAAGAAAGAAAAGTATCTTCTTAAATTTTCAGAGGATTCTGTAAAACCTTGGCACCGTGTCAGGCAGCATGTGGTACATATTACAGATAGCTCTGTTGCACCTCACAAACATATCCTAAAGGTTTGATTTTTCCATATACCGTTTAGCAACAGCTGGCAAGTTTTTTTTTTTTCTTTCCCCCTTACTAATTCAACGTTCTCCAATGAGCTGGCTATGAAGCCGCCTCTTTCTAAGCAGCCAAACTCTTTCTTCCCATTTTGAAGAGCTGGATGTAAGATGCAGTGGAGAGCTGAGCTGAACAAACTAATTTCTGCACCTGATGAAGAGTTGTGTGATGGTGAGAACATAAAGGGGTTGTCCTTTGCAGAGGAACATCACCAGTACCTCTTCATGAAATGGTGCCTCTCCTCCCATGAAAGGAGCCACGGGCACTAAAGTCACTCCGGACCTCAGGTCACTGATCCATCGGCACGTCCATTCTCCAAGGACCATCAGCAAGGAGAGCGACCCAGGAGCTGGGCAGAACAGTGGGAAAGCATACAGGTTTCTGGCAGTGTTCCTGCATGAATTCCACTGAAATCAAGTAATCTACAGGAGAGATTTATATCTGGAAGAATCAGCAAATCTGGTGAAAACATCTGTTTCTGAGCAGACCTAGCTGGACTGGCTTATGGTCTAATAGCTCACAACAGTCCCCTCCCTACCGCTCCTGTTTTTGCTCTGTGAGCAGTGTGGAAGTGAGGGAAACCAGACTGAATATCACGGCTTTCCCAGCCTTGGCTGAAATAAAGACTTACAGGGGAAAGAGAAGGTGGCAAATCAGCTTCAGTGGGCTGTTGGCCAGGGACCACTCTTCACTGTGATTGCACTTCAAGTAGAGAAATCATAAAAAATGGCACTCCAGATCTGTAGAAAGGGTTGCGGAATAGATTAACCTATCTGAAATATTGGGGAATGAAACTGAAGCTTGAAGGATGGGGAGCCACGCTGGGCTCATTTTGACAGGCGCCAATTTGGTGCAAAGTAGGCACAATCATAAGTGTATTTCTAAAGATGACTCTTAAATGGTCAATAAACAGGTCAACAAAAAAATACTGTAAGCTTCTCGGTTACTTAGGAACAGAAATCAGTGATTCAGACCCTTTCCTAAACATATCTGCGATTGGTATCGTCCCTCCAATGCAGGGAACTGGAGACTCATTCAATCTATCTGACAGTGACTGCCAGGCCCGTACTTCCCCCCCGCTCCTCCCTATCTCCTTCATTTCCTTCTCTGAGTCGATGCATCTGTGAATCCTAGACTGGATCCCAGCCAGGAGCATCTGAAAATGCAGTCTCATATTGCCCAAATCTATAAAGAGGAAACTATTCAGACAATTGATGCACCTTCAGGGCAGAGCATTAAATTGATCTTCTGGCAAGGAACGCCATGTGTAACTTTACACAGCAATTCCCATAAATACTGATACGATCATCAGTCACAGCGTAGATCATCTAGAGCCCTGGTTTTGTTCTCGGAGCAACTGTGAGGGCAACGGTTTGCAGTGTGTGCAAGCACAGGCGTTGCCTGCATGCTCCCCCTGCTACACCCTCACTTTCTGTGCCTTACGAAGCTCTCGCGGCACTGCATCATTGTGCGTAGCTGAGGTGGCCGTGCTACTGAAGCATAAAAAATCATCCAGCGAAAAAAGCACTAATAGATAACCTAAATGCAATGGTTTAGAATTTCTGCTGCCAGTCGCCATTGCTTCCTCCATCTCAGGTACTGTCTTCTGGAAGACTTCAGAGTAAGCTGTGGGGTCATCTGGGGCCGCCTGAGCCTCGGTTCCCTCTCTGCAGTGTCACAGCTGACCAAGCGGCCCCTCACTGCCCCATAGCACTGCAGCTCTGCCCTTTCTCCCAAGTGCTTTCCAATTGATTTGCATTTCTGGATCAGCACCGAAGGGCAAAATATACGCAGCTGTGTATATGTGTAGGGTTACATATTCGGATATACACTGCAGATCTGAGCTACAGTTTGAAGCACAGCCCTAACTGGGGTATCTCCTGACTTGCCTGTATCATTCTGCAGAAACTGACTGTTCTCCAAGCCATTTTGCTTTGAATCTAAGTTTAATGTGAACAAGCTTTAAAAAGAACATTTCTAGAAACTTTTTAGAAAAGTGGTTTACGGGAGTCTTAAAAAAATTAACGTCTTCAAAGATTTTCCTAGAAACTCTCAAGCTCCCATTATATATTCTTTCATGGAATAAGAGTTTTTCTCTCTGAGAAACATAAACATTTAGTTTATGTTTAGTTCTTTAGTTCTTTCAGCATAATAATTCTGTCCCTGTGTGCTAATGCACATTTTTACCTCCTGGCTTCCCTTTGGAGACTGACTACCCGTAGAGCCACACAGCTGCCTGAAGGAAAGAACTGTGATGAAATGTTCTTTGTGCTCAGTAAGACTGAAGTGTTTGCTCTTACTCTGGATGCAGGGTACATTTTTGTATGTGCCCAGCTATTTGTAACTTGCTCCTAAGTGCTTTACTGGGTAACAATGGCACATAAAATTATTGTCCATACCTATCTCAGCTTTCCTTTAAACTCCCATCTGACACAAAAAAAATCACCTTCTGTCACAGATGCCAATGGATGGAGACCCCACGCTATGAAAAACAGCTGATCCCAAAGTTTCAGAGCTAAAAAAAATGTTGTGCATGTTCTCAGAGCCAAAACAAAGATTTGAAAGTGTGATGTATTATTGGAGGCTTGTTTCCACTCTCCTGGCAATTATTTGAGGTTATTTAAGACAATCTTTTGGAAAGAGACAATAACTCTAGCTTCCACACAGCCTCCAGTCCTTTCCCTAACAGTCAGACTCACGCTGACAGCACGGACACATTCACGTGGTTTCACACACTGGAACTTGGGGCACTCCTTGGTGAGTGGTTGTCAGGTAGAGATCTGCACATTTTGCATCACATCCCTCCTCTTCCATTTCAGGTGGTTGCTGTAACGAACACCTGCCCACCAACACTTGCTGTTCTAAACAGTGGCTTTTTTTAGATTTCTGTACAAATAACTGTTAATTAACTGGATCAATTGAGTGGACTAAAAAGACACTCTAAATGTTGTTCAAGTCCATCCTGAAAGTGAATAACAGGAGATTCTCACTTGGCCAGTTGGTATCCATGTCACAAAACGAGAACTTGTTGGTCATAATCATGCCAACTTGACCATACGATACCGTATGGTATCCATTTTCCTATGGATACCATAGAAAAACAAGCAAGCTTCAAGAAAATGTTGCAAATAGAAATATGCCAAACTTCTGTGTGGCACATGCAGAGCTACCATTGCATTACACCAAGGAATATTTCCATTTTTACCTTCTTTAATTCTTTCCAAACTGCAGGTCTGATATGAAGTTCACAAAAATCGGTAGCAGGTTTCCCCATGAATTCAGAAGAGCATGTGTTAGATCCTTGTCATTTGAGTTACACTGGTACCACTGTACAGCAAAAAACACTCTTCTGATCTCTCAATAATTATGTGTATGGTACTGAAGACCCAAAACCAACGACGATAACTGCTTCTCTCAGCAGTTACATCCCAACTGGTGCATGATGGCATAGCTCCAGTGAGATCACTAAAAGTCAGTGGTTTTTTTGTTTGTTTCTAGGGGCTGTGACCTTTTAAGTAGCTCTTGAAAGATTCACTAGTCTGTTTGTGTCCATCTCTTTAAGGACGCATGGATTTCTCTGTTTGTAGAGCATGAAGGACCAGGAAGCCTTATTTAAACTGGTTCATCTTAACGCAAGGCTCTGAAGAAGTTAAAATCTCAGTCTAGTACAGAGCTAGTTCTTGCCAATCCTTTTTTTTTTTTTTCTTTTTGTAAGAGGCCAGACATAAAAATAAAGATGTATCAGCGCACTTCCTTAAATGTTGAGCTTCCTGATTAAGAATAAATGCAGGATACACAGGGTATTTCAAGCTGAAATGCATCTCCCTCTAGAAGTGGATGAACACAATTAGCCATTAGCAACATCTTTACGCACAGAGAGGCCTTAGATCAGGAAATAATAGAAACAGCCGCATACTGCTAAAATGCGGAGAGGGGAAAAACCACAAAGCAGGAGCCAACTATTGAGTAAGTACTGTCCTGATGCTGCTCCACTTGTCTGTTGTCGGGCTGAGGGGAGTGAATGAGCGATCATGTTGTAAAATGCACAGCAGGAACTACGATGCAGTGGTTTTCTGCTCATTATTACCATGCAGTGGTGATGTTTAACCCCAGAATGCTGCAGTTCACCAGTTTAACCCAGGGTATCTACATGTCACTACAGGAGTGAAAATCATTTCAGAGACAGGAAATCCTTTTGGTTTTATCTTTCTGATATCTGAGTGCAATGAGTACCAGCGACAAGCCTGAGCACCTAAGTGTGAAACTTCGTCCAAAGTTCTCTTACATTTGGTGCTGGCTGGGGCCATTTCAGTGCAAAGGAAACTTCTCTGATAGTTTTGTGATGCCAGAGATTTCTTTTACCTTCCTACATTTTTCTTGTTGGGTGTAAGTTAGTCTTCTATTTGTTTGGCAAGTACAGCATCTGCACGTGTCTCTGGCTCTGAGCTTCCCTCATCTGCTGCGTGTAGTACAATAGGCAACATTTACTGTCATTGCAGAATCTTTACAGTTATGGTGTATAGAGAACCTAGCTGCTACTGGATTTAAGAAATAGGTTAAGATGATCGAGAATGCTTCAGCTTTCCTCTACACATGGAGTTAGTTTGGGATTAACTGAGTCTGGAGTTTTGAGAAAAAAAAATCACAGTTTTCTACTTTAATACGGAGTACAACTACAGATTGTATCATCCAACGGTACTTACAGATATTTCTGATGATACCCTGATTAGGAGCCAGATTGTATGATGCTACAGCCAAAATGAGTTGAAACAGTCTGTGTCTTTGGTGGCTGGATTGGTGAGGAAACATCACGGCTTGACCTGAGTACTGTAAAAGGAAAGCTATGGACATGGATGCCCAGAAGCTGATGTGAATCACCACTCTGCTTGTCTTGGGTTCAGAGGGGATGGTTCCAGCGGTCTTTCTGATGTGCAAATAAAGACCAGTCTTCCTAGTCCCTTATCACTCTCATGCCCTAAGCTCCAATGAAACGATTCCCCACATACTTTTAATTTACTTATCTTTTTAATCCGGAGTTGATTTTACTGTCCATGCTGTAGTTGCAGCATCTGGTTCCTATGGCTGAGGAATTTTTTCTTCTCCCACTGAGCCTAATTTCCTCAAAACTGAAACAAGTCACATATTTCTCTCCATGACTGTGCTGTGATGATGTTGTCATATTTATTTTAATCTTCTCTTGAACAACCCATAATAATGAATATAGTAAGGTCATTTAATTTATACTTAGTTGGCAATCTGAAACCTACCAATATTTTTTTTTACTATTTACTATTGTAATGACTTTAAGGCGTACTTTCTCTAAAAGTTGGGTCCAGTCAAGTCAAGAGCAAGGTACAGGTCCACAAAAAGAGAGAGGCCTAACGAGGGAAGTAAAAGCTCTGGGTAGAGCCTGGTTGAGATCCAGTTGCATTCCTATGGTGAGGCAAGACTGGGAAGTTTGTTCACCAGTAACAATTTTTTATGTGTGGTTCTGAAGAAATCTCTAGTGAACAGATCAGATGAGTAGATATTGTAAAGGTCTGGAAGTGTCTGCGGCTTTTATCAAGAAGCTGAAAAAAAAACCCCACCATGTTGCAGAGCAGAATGTAAGGTGATCATATATTCACAATGTCTTTTGGCTTTCTCTTTTCTTTGGTGAATGGGCAACCCCAAAAATTCAGCCCTGCTTTTGTAACTTGAGTTCAGCTCAAGATAGAGCAAGGACACTTGCTGAGCTAGGAAAGCTGTCAACAGGCTTGCAGTGCTCTGCCAGTATGTGCAAGAAAAAGCATTGAGCAGGATAGGAATTCCTCGTGGAAAACTCCTGTTTCTGAACTGTGCCTTAGCCCCTTCTGCCAGAACTGCCCCTTACTCACTTGCCTGACTCCTCTCCAGAGCTGAACCGTGTGCTTCCCGTGTCCACTCCTGCTCAGATCACGTTACTGCCTTTGACCATGGGGCTGTCATTCTGGTGCTCTATCCGTAGAAGAAAATCCAGAACTGAAGGCCACTCTGCAAAGCGACCATACTTGTATCTGCAATAGACACATCTTCTTGTCTAAATGTTCAAAACATTGTATAAAAATGCAAGGCTGAGAAATTGCTTCTTTCTCATCTCACCACAGAGATCAATGTGTACCAGACTGGAGGAAAATACTGCTTTTCTTAAGTTTAGAATTTAAGCTGAGGTTTACCTCAATGTCTTAATTATCCTAGACTTGGAATAGCAGATCCCTCATTGTTTTATTTAATTGACACTAACATAAATTCTCTTTGAGGATTTCTGAACTATATAAGTGCATAATATGGTACGTGTACATACCTAAAAAAAGCATTAAAATATTCAATTAAGCTTGTGTAGAGCAAGGTCATTGTGCTACCTACAGATTAATTGATTCAATGCCAACAGATATGTATTTAATGTTTTACTATATAAACCCAAGGCTCAGAGTGAATATAACTTTCTTTGTCCAGCAGTTTTGCTTTAGTTTGTGAGAATTACTCAAAATCTGAAAAGAGCATCAGGGGTTAGAGAAATCTGAAATTCATCATCCATAGCTCCTCAAGTGTGAATTTAATATGAGAGTAAAGCTGACAGTATTATTGCTGCCAGGGTGCGTGGCTCTGAAACCATTCGGCAGGGCCAGAATGAATTAGGTTTCTATCTGAGAAAGATATCTATTGACAAAAATGCTTCAGCCCTTTTCTCAAGGGAAAATCAAAACCATTCTTTTCCAGGATTCTCATACAGAGCTTTGGAAAGCATTTACTTTAAAAACAAAACCAGACATATTGCTTCCTCTCTTTGCTGCACTCATCAGCTTAATGTTCTAATAGATTTAACAAGAAACACTAATAAAAACCATGCTTTGAGCTGAGAAAATAATTTATAACAAATAACTTACAAACTAGATTAATTTAGTCTCATTCCTGTTAAATGAACTGGTTTCCTCTTCTCTGTGGCAGTGTTTCACCTTAGTTTCTAAGTGGTCCCGTTGCTAACAATGGACAGATATGAGTGACCAGCTCTGTCACAGTCATATTCAGATAGAGTCATTCATTACACTGCTTCCTTCTTCTCTGTACTCTTATCAGAGTAATTACCATAAAGTATTTGGGGTTTCATTATCTGAACTATGGGATCCGTTATAACTCACATGAAAATGTGTTTCCCTCCACAACGGTGCCGTGACTGGGGATGTGGGTAGGCACTGTATGACTGTGTTTCTCCCTTTGGATGAGAAAACTTTGGAAGAACAGTTGAGGAACCCACATGCACTTTCATTTTCTCAGTAAATGATGGCAACTTAACGCAAGGTGGCAGAAAGAGTTACAGACCTTAAAATAATAAAATTGATTTTCATTCTGGAACAGAGAGACCCTCTTCAAAGCATTGTTCTGAGAAGAATGTTAGGCAGCTACCCCTATTGCTGTGCGTAGCAGAGGTGTTCGTGCTGCTCTCATATTGAATTAAGCAGGGCGACATGTAGAAAATACATAGCAATAATGGCATGGTTCTCTATTTTTCAGCATCTTCAGTCAGCTTGCATGTACTGAAATCACAGAGATTTAGCAGAGGTTGTAGTTTTGTCTTTTAAGGCTTTAGAAGCTACTCTTGCTTGTCTCACAAAGTGTGTTGACATAGTTACATATACTACACTCGTGTGGAAACTACAAGTCTATGTATTTTAAAGAAGATGGATGAAAGAATGGTATAGCAAAGAAGGACCAATTTCTTTTTGCATCTCAGGGAATACTGTCAGAATCTACTGGACTGTAATATGGGGGAGGATATCTACTGATCAAAGCAGCTGCAAAATTGCATGTAAGCCAGGGATCACAGCGTCAAGGATTGGTATCTTTTTCCTTCTTTTATCTTCTCTGAGTTAAGATTTGAAGTACTCAGGAGAGTATGTGCTCTGAGAGTGCTCCCTCTGTAAGTTTGCTGTGCCACAGAACTGGGGGAGTGGCTGATGCACCAGAGGGCCACACATCCCTGTGCAGGAGCCTCCTGGCAGGAGCCCCATGGAGTTCAACAAGGGTAAATGCAGAGTCCTGCACCTGGGGAGGAACAACCCCAGATACCAGTACGTGACGGGGTACCCAGCTGAAAGCAGCTCTGCAGAAAGAACATAGGAGTCCTGGTGGACACCAAGTTGAACATGAACCAGCAATGTGCCCTTGCAGCAAAGAGAGGTAATGGTATTCTTGGCTGCTTTAGGCAAGGTGCTGTCAGGAGATGGGGGGAGGTGATCCTTTCCCTCTGCCCAGCACTGGTGAGGCCCCCCCTGTAGTTCTGGGTCCAGTTCTTGGCCTCCCAGTACAAGAGAGATATGGACATACAGGGGAGAGTCCAGTGAAGGGCCACCAAGATAATGAAGGGACTCATCACTCACCTCTCCTATGAGAAAAAGCTGAGAGAGCTGGAGCTGTTCAGCGTGGGGAAGAAGAGGCTCAGGGGAATCTCATCAATGCTCATAAGTCCCTGAAGGGAGGGTGCAGAGGCTCTTTTCAGTGTTGCCCAGTGCTGTGACAAGAGACAATGGACACAAACTTGAACACAGGAGGTTCCCTCTGCACATCATGAAGCTCTTCTTTAATGTATGGGTGATGGAGCATTGGCACAGGTTGCCCAGAGAGGCTGTGGAGTCTCCTCGTTGGAGATATCCAAAAGCTGTCTTGACATGGTTCTGGGCAAACTGCTCTCAGTTTGAGAAGGGGTTGGATGATGAAGGAGATGACCTCCAGAGATCACTTTCAACCTTAGCCACTCTGTAATTATGCCAGGGGCATAGTGCAGGATGACCTTTAGGTGGCAAGATGGCCCCTTGGCTCTCGTTTCATTTCAGTAGGTGAATCCTGATTGAGGGCCCATGGATAGAGGCAGAATGGGAGGAGGAGGATATCTAGGATTGTGTGAAGACACTAAGTGTTGCGTTGAGACACTAAGTGACTCGGTTCTAGAAGTGAGAATGAAAAGAGTAGGATCCCAGAAGAGATCAAAATAAGTGCCAACAGCCCTTAAGAGGCAACAAAAAGAACTGGCAGACATGCCCAGAAGGCTTATTTCTAAATCATATTCTCTCATGTGGGTAGCTCACTGAAATCAGAGACCTACCCAAACAGCACTATCTTGCTGCTTGTATTGTCCCTGCTTGAGTGATCTCCTATGGCTCACTGCCTTCATAGCTGCCATTCCTTCACTATATTGATTATAGGAGAGCAATAAGGGGAGCAGCAAGTGCCAGAGAAAGGAGAGACTTGTGGGTCACGTTGTAGAAGCACTACTTGAAGGAGAAGGTGACAGCAGCTTGCAGACCTTGAAGACATGATGAGGAACATAAAAGATTTTCTTTTGATTAAAAAGAAACTGTTGCATTAGTTGGATTGAGGATAAAAAAGCAGATTCAGTTCCAGGACTCCTCAAGGTAGGTGTTTTATTCTGAAACCATATTTAACAATACTCCACTTCAAAGCGTTAGAGTACAGACACGAGGGTTTCATAAAAAAGGTTCTGCAAACACAGGAGAAGACCTGTTTCTCTGAAATGTTTAAGAGGGGTGAAATGAGAGGAGAAGAATTAATCTTCTAATTTTGTCAGGATATGAAAAGACAGGTTTTACTGCAGACTTTCACTGCTTGGTACCTTATTTGCTCAGATTAGTCTTAGGTGTCTGGTAAAAGCATGTGATTTTTGTTTCCACACTAATTGCCACAATCTAGGGGGAGCTTCCATTGGAAAGAGTTATCAGTGCAGATTCCTTAGTCATTCTACTCTCTGGCCAGAATGACAGCTTTTATATCTAATTCTCTCGATATTAATGTGCCGAATGAGAAGAATGTATCCTTGAATTCTGGCACACCAAGGTCTGTATTTAAATTAGGATGTAATTTGACATTACAACATTCTTCTAGTATTCAGCAATGTACCTTTGGTGTAGTAGGCAATATTGCTAGTCATAACACAAAGATTCCGCAAGCCTTTCTCTAATTGGCAGAACAGAAAACATGCCAGTAAAGATTTTGCAGCCCATGAATTTTGGAAGAAAAGTGAAGGGAATTGGAGAGGGCCTAGGAACTGCCTTTGGCAATTATAAGATTAAATGAAGACACATGTCTTAATTCTGCATAGATTTTATCAGTTTACAGAATAGCCCAGCAGACTGCATTTTCACCAATCTTACACATCTTTTTGCAATTAACACATGGTTCAAAGATCGGAATAAAAAATCACTGATATTTTATGTTTATGTCAGCTGGCATTCATCCATTATTTCTCACTAAGCTGTTCCATACTGGCTGGGAGTAGCACTTGACAACAGCATTCTTCAAAGGGTTAGTGCTGCAGGAGCTGCGTAAAGTAGATTTTGCAAACTCTTACATGGGTAGCCCTGGTTTAGTCAGATGATGATTAACAAGGAGAGCTGATCCAAAACAATTAAAGTAATGTAATGTCTTTTAAATGAGTTCAGGCTGCTGGGCTGAAATACATGGTGTTAGACTCACTGGTGTAATGCCTCAGAGCTAGGTGGCCATCCAGCAAAGCAGGATCTGCAGCATGCCAAGCAGCTGTACGTGCATGTGTGCAGGAGTAGCACTTCCTACCTAGCAGGGACCCTTCCACAAAGCTGCAGCACCTAAGGCTGTGAGAACAATGAAAGATGCGATTTTTCTTAATGTCAGTCACATTTAGGATTTCAGTGTGTATTAGATTTAGAAAAATCTTATCTTGATACGAGATCTTGTGTTTGTTTGTTTGTTTGTTTGTTTTTTCCTAATGAGATTAGTTTTCTACACTGTAGTAGTGCAGGTTCTGATATCCCTATGCCAGTTGAGTCATACCTTTTCTGTCAGTATCCCAAATGAAAACATTAAAATGAAACCAAAGAGGGCCATTCTCAGAATAGGAGCTACTCATTGAGACAGTGGAAAAATTTGCTCCTCAAAAGAAAAAAAAGATTTTTTGGTGCTTGATTGAATGTTGTTAAGATTATATTTTATACATTGTGTTCTTACAAGTAGGAGGGGATTTCTGGCAAGTGAACGGCAGTGGCTTGTTAGTGCTTGACCTAAAAGCCATGGCAAATATAAATAGGACAGATCCTACTTGTGCCACATAGAGTCATAATTCAAAGCTTGTGTTGGCACACTGATTGATGTCAGCCTCTGTCAGAGCATTACTGATGTGAATGGCTGTCTCACAGAGATCAGGCACGGGAACAAATCTTGAGACTGAGGCATGGCCCAACGTCCATTGTGCGATTCTGCTGAAATTACTTGCAAGAAATAAAATAATGCAGCATGCTCTCTGTTTTTATACAAGCCTAGCATTAGCAGACAATGTATTTCCAGGGGATATACAGAAGCATTTGTGCAATTGTGCAACACATCAGTTATGTGTCATCTTGATCATTATGTACAATGAAGCCAAGACGGAATAACTGTAAAGAAAATATTAACACACTCATAGGTGTGGCAAGATTTTTTTACAAGCCAAAACTCTGTATATGCAACACCACAATAAATCTGTTCTTCCTAGCTCATGGAATGCTTCTAAACAGCTAGACCGTGTTGTCTTCTGTGGCGACCAGTGGTTACGTCACTTCACAGAGATCACTGCTGGCAATGTGGGACAGGTATGTCAGGCAAACCTCTCAGGAGCAGCCTGATTCCTTACCAGGATGAGCCATGGGTGATACCTTTCCCCTCTTGCACATCTGATTTCCTTTGCAAAGACCCAGGAGTACAGGCAGTCAGGCAGGCAGGTCCAGCATATACCAGCCAACCCCTCCATCTAAACAAGCAGTAGGCCAAGACTGTGAGACACTCAGGGGAGTGCATTTGTCCCCTTTGGGCACAGAAACTACTGCTGTGTCTGCTAGTGGTTGTGTTTGGGGTTATGGGGCCAGGAATCCCACGCACCATCGCTGTAACTGGAAGGCTTCTCTGCAAAGCAGGCTGTAATGCATTATCATACTTTACAGATGAACCTAACAGTAGATTTATCTTCATGCTACTTGATTTTGACACTCTTTTGTACCAATTTGCAGGAACAGAAACACCCATGAAAAGTCAGACTAAGGGTCCATGTAACGCACTAGCCTCTCCACTGATGTTGAAATGCAGGTGCTGTGAGAGGAATGTAGGAACTGGAGAAACTTACATAATGCTTCTTAGTATTACTTTCAGCCTCTAAACATTAATGAATCAGGGGCTCCCAAAACCAAACGTGGCTCCTGTGTATTTAACTATCCTCAAAGTATTTCTCTTCTATGAAGTAGACTCATCCTCTCTTAAAGCAACATGAAAGCTTTAGCATGTGCAAGGTCCACAGCCTGCATAACTACGTAGTGTGAAGAACCAATGCCTTTTGCTTGCTCCAAAACTGTTAGTCACTACTTTCACATGATATTCCCTAATTTCTATCATGGAAATGATAATGATCCATTGATCTTCCCTGCTACACATGACCCCACCAGGTGAGCTGCTCTAGGCCATAGGTGAACTCCCTATGTTGTAGTGAGGGAGAAAATTTCCTGTCAGACAGAAGGGTAAGAAATGCAAAAACTGAAAGACAATTTTAGCTGATACTGTGACATTTTGCATGAAGGGGACACTAACATTTCTTAAATGAGCAAAACACAAAGGATCCTCTCTCCTTGTCAGTCTGGTAACGGTAACTACAGCACCTCTGCCTGGAGTAAGTCATTGCTCTGTTATTCAGTGTGTCTGATAAGGTTTAAATGACTTGAATGAAAGTATCAGGCAACGGGTTTAAAATAAAACAAGAGAGCATACTTTTTCACACATGACAGAACAGTAGATTTCAATAGTTCTGCACAGTGTCAGGTAAAAACTCCAAGCAGGTTTAAAAGAGCCTTGGAAAAATCTACGTATGCAGTATGAACTAGATGAATGAGCTCTAGATGTAATCTCCAGCCTGAAAAACCCTTAAACAGGCCTCAAACAGCCAACGCAGATTGAAACAGAGCAATGCAAGAGCTTATTTTTACCTTGTCTCTTATGCGCTGTCTTTAGACATCACTACTGGTTATTAAGCTAAATGGAGCTATACGAGGGTCTGCGATGTGTTTGCCCAAGTCCTTGAGCACCAAAACAACCAGTTAAAATGGATGTTAGGGGAGATTACAATGCCCAGCTTCTTATCGATGTTGTTTTCAACTTTTTTTTTTCTAGTTTATTCATTAAAAGCTCTGTTAATGAGAATGTCACTGCCTTGAGAGGCACTTAATATCCTTATCCTGAACCTTATTAGGAAAGATTTGTCAAGGAAAGAATCTGCAGTATCTTCCTGCAGAAAATCACTTGAATATCGGTGGATCTTCATAGGAGACCTTGTGAAACCCATTCAAAGCAAACTTCTGTATTGAGAGCACACCTTACTAACCACTCTCTTTCCAGTGCAGGTTGTGTCTGTTCTCTTCTAGACTCACATCATGTTTTCTAATTCACTAAGGAGAATGTCACGAGCAACATCATCAAAATCCTTTCTAAAGTAGAAAATAGAATGTGATCGTAATTGCTTTTCCTTTGTCTGCAGTATCTGTTACTTATCATAGAAGGTAAGTGGATTATTCTAATAAGGTCTATTTTTACAAAAAAGTCTCATTGTTTTTTAACTCTCTCCTTGTTACCCTCCAAGAAAGCTGTCTAGTTACTTGTTCCTGTACTTCTGTTTCCAGAAACAGAAAATTTGCTGACTGGCTGCATTTTCTTCTTTTCTTTTTAAAGCTCTGCAACATGTTCGCCCTTCAGATTACCTGAAATGCCACCTATTCTACATGAATTCTCAAACATAATTTCTAACAGAACTGAAATTTTATCAGCCAGTTTTGTATGTGTCCTAGGCAGTGAAGGTGCAATACTCGTCTGTACTCTGATAACTCAGCTAGCAAAACTAATTAGCAGTAGAAAGCCCATCAGCTCTCTGATGATGGTGGAAGTTCATGGAGTTACAAGGTACATTTTCTCACTGTCTGGGGCACGTCAAACATGCTGATAAAAGCTGCCTTTGAGAGACAGCATTTTTCAAACTCTGTTGGGAACACGATAGGACGTTCATGCCCATTGCTTGACTCCTTGCATGAGACTGAGAGTAGACTGCCGTTCCTTGGGTTTGAGAACTTGTAGGGGCAAGTTCATCAGCTCTCACATGAGATTCACTGGCAAAAAGAATGTCATCAAGATGATGAAGAGATGAGGCACACAGAGAGATGAGCCCGTGCATTCTGGGTTAAAATGTGACGTGGTTAAAATTTGACTGACCGTGTTGCAGAAGAATATAAGTAGGTATCATGACCATTTTGTGAAATAAAATGTTTTCCTATTCTCTGCTACCACCAATTTCAATTTTTTTTGTAGCAGTATGAGACACACAGAAAAATTAATTCACACTCTAATAAATGCACAGATACCACAGAGTGCTCAGTTTGAAGGCTGGAAGCAAGATGGTATTGTTTCAAAAGTAGCTGGGATGTAAGAGTTGCAAACACCGTTTTTGTGTGTGTGGCCATTTGTCCTCTGTGCAACATCTGTAAAGTTATGTGTGTCTCTTTCCATATGGTGAAAGTTCTGGAAGTCCACAGACTAATTTGTATGACCAGAAAGTACCCACATATATAATATTAGACTAGGATCTAGGGGCAAGAGAAATTTGCAATGCCATATGTATTCATTTCTATGCCAAGTACAATGATTTTAATGAATAATCCACTGCAATTGTGTGTGATTTGCCCTGGAAAATGATACTCTTGATATCTTATTCTCTCTGTTGTATTTCTGAACCTCTCAGACAGCGAGAATACTAATTTCTACTTGAATAAAATCTCATTTAATATGTTAGCCTCCATGCTTGCTTAGTCAATTACATCACATGCTGCATAATTGAATTTTGTAGCATTTGCTCTTTTCCAATATTTGCCGAAGATGGTAAGATTTCATTTTTATTTTATTTTTGGTGAAAGGAGGATCTTTGGTATAACTGCAGATGGAAAGTAAGTACAGTTTTATGTGCCTTGAATAATTTCTGGAAGGAAAAGAGCAAAGGAGTCAAATCAGCTGACTGCAAACAGCCATGAATTGTGCTTTTAAAGTAACAAAATGCAACCTGTAAAACGTAAAAACAGAAGACAAGTAAAATTAGTGGTGTGGTGCCCTTATTTTCACTTTATACCTGTTTCCCCTGCCATGAAGTTGAAACTGCAGGGAGTAAAGTCACTGTTTGCCCACGGGCTGCTGGTGGAGTTGCCCCTCCTGGGGAGCTAGAGGTAATTCCAGACTGACCAGGCCACACATGTGGAGCTGACATCTGAGCGTCAGGACTCACTTAGGACCATTGTTAGCAGCCTGCCTTCATGGCCAGCATAGCTCCTAGTTTTTGCATTGTGATCTCACTCTTTCTTAATTTGGTTTCTGGCACCTTTCCAGAAGTGTTGTTTCCATCTCAGTAACATAGTGTTTGGATGAACCACTAAGTAGAATAGCTGGACTTTCACATTGCAAACTGTCTGCATAAAGAAAGAAATCACGGTAGTTCTTCCTCACAACACAATGTAAGACACCAATATGTAAACCAAAAAGTCTGTAACACTTTTAGCTACATTAAAAATAAATAAATAAATAAAAATAAAGATAAAATCACCTAAAATCCCCAAACCTTGAAGGACAAGTACACTGGGCATAGAAGTTTCATTTTGAAATTTCCAGTCATTTCCTTGCAATTTTTTCTATGTCCTTCGCTGACATATGAAATGTAAATGCAGGAGACATTTTGCAGCTGTCATCTATCTTCAGGGTGGCCATGCTGTGCAGTTTACACAGCAAAGACCCCATTTGCTGGTATAATAATGAATTGTGAAGTCACAAGCAATAGACCATGAGAAACCCATTTCAACTGAGCAAGAAGGGCATGCTAGATATAGGAGGTCAACTCTTTTATTCCATTAAGCTCTGACTGTAAGGCCCCTCCTGATAGCCAAGCAGACATATGCAGATAGCTGGCTATTAGGTCTGACAGGATATGCTGCAGTCGACAAGGTCTAAGTATAGCATACTCTTGAATGCTGTGTCACTGCTAAAGATTTGGATGTATTATGGAGGTCAAAATGAGATTCGTGACTTGTTTTCCCTTAAGCAGACAAATGACAATGTCTTCACAAAGTCTATTTTGAGAGTGAGTGTAAAAGTATCCAAAGTGAAGACTGTCAAGATGGCTGAGGCCTCCTGTAATTCACTGGTTTGAACACTTTTCCCTCCAGCTGGCCACCTTCAGAAATTCCTCAGCTTGAACAAATTATTTAACCTACATGCTGTTTCCTGATTTGTATCTGATTTGTTTTTCAAAGTACGTGCAAATACAATAAATTCAAGTACAGTGAAATGAACAGGTACTTGAAATTAATGTCAACATCAGTGTGTAAATACTCACCACCACTGGATACTGCTATTAGCTGCGTTTAGTGTATTTAGATATAGCAGTATTTAGTACTGCAGAATTCTCTATATTGCAGCTGCAGGCTGTTAGCGTGCAACAGGACCCCAATTAGCTGTTAGTTAAGGCATTAATAGTTGTAATTAAGCTTACAAGGAAGATCCCTTGAGAAACAAGTGCAGTCATTAAACTATGTCACTACAATTTCATATGTTCTATCACGAAGTCAGTGTATTAATGAAAATTCATTCATTCATTCAATAGAGGAAAGTCATGGCAAAACACTTGACTAAAGGAATCTCATTTTATGGATTGGCTTTTCTCTTGAGTATCAAAGATGAGATTAAAGGAGTGCGGTAGAAAGCAAAAAGAGCAAACTATTAGAATGGCCTAGGAAAACAAATCTAGTGCTTTAGGGCACGAGCAGGTCACTCACATGACTAGCAACTGAACATACATTTCTACCAGATGGTCTTGGCCACATATGGAAAAAAGCTGTCTATGCCTTCCTTGACAGATAACTAAAGGCCACTGCCAGAGGGGGGACACCTCAGCAGTTAGAGTGCTGACATTTTCTGGCTTATTGTAACCTACAAATATTTCTAAGAATATTTGAAGATACCTTAGTCCATATACTTGCCCTGGAATTACTTCTAGATTTTTACACTTCATTTATCATAATTTTTATTTAGAATCCAATATCAGTTTTGACTAAGAAGTCAATAATGGTATGCAATCATATAAGGATGTATGCACAGTATTTTTCATTTGATGTTAAAGTTACTGCTAAATGTATATGGGCATGAGAAGATAAGACACATATAGAGAGAAGGATCAGTTATCCATACCAGTGAACCTAGTTTCCAGGATCTAGAACTTCAAAGTGCTAATTAAGGTTAGCTGGTAACTTCTTACATCTGTATCAGCTGTTGTAAGGGTCAGTCGTTGCCAGTTGGGCATACATTCCAAGGTGACATTTTTATTAAAGACACAAAAACTCATTTTCCCTGTGACTCAGGTGAACATAACCCAGACATAAAAAAAAAAAAAAAAAAAAATTATTGGATATTACAATGTACTCTGGACCAAATCATCCATCTCACTCCACTTTCTGAAAGATTCATTGCAATATTATCAAGACAAAGCTGGGAATGCTTATTACAAATAAACAAGGGCAGATCAATTTCAAAAGAGTCAGTGCTGTCAGGGATATCATCTATGAGAAGAAAACAGATAAAGGGCTGAAGTTTAAGTTACATATTCAAACATCTTTCTTCAGTTTTTAATTAAGCACCCAAGCTTATCTTTCAGTAGTGCTGCGCATCAAGCACGTTAGCTGAAAGGAGACAGGAGGCTCTGGAACATGCAGAATACGAAAAGCTCACAGCTGGACATGTAAACTTTATGAAGGCTGCCCTATTTCACCTGTAGACAGACACAGCCATCCATACATATTGAAGCATTCTAACTCAATAAGGAATAGTAATTAGTTTCAAGCATGTGCAGCTCAAGGATTCTTCCCTTCCTCTGAGTGTATACTGTTCCTCACTTAAACAAATGCCACGCTTCCATCCATATTATAAATTATGAAGAAAACCCCTTGTAGTTAATCCTAAGGCATCCTACAGATTGCTTGCTTTACAAGTACCTCCATCTATTACATCAGGTACAAAATTAAATAGCAATATTGGAATAATATACAGTACAATAACAATGCTGCCTCATAACTATATACATACATAGCACAGCTGGGGCAGCCTATGGCTGCCTTTAAAACTAGCAAGAAAGAGTACTGATTTCTTTTGTGTATGTTGGCCAAAAGCCACTTGCTTTCCTGGAATGGAAGAAGTTGGAAAAAGAACAGTTTTCTGGTTCTTTCTGTACCTTTCTCATCGCAACATGACTTGCTGCTTTCCAAGGAGTTAGGATAGCTCCCTCGGAACAGCTGCCCTGCAGAGTCCTTTTACCCTTGGCAGCACAGCTCTCGGAGATGCTGTGCTACTATTCGTGGCTTCCTACCACAGCTGTACATCAAGTACACAAAGCAGATGCCAGACAGGCTTTGGCAGCAGAACTGAAATGATAATATGAGGATTGGGAGAGAAGTGACTTGGTTTTTTGTTGTTCTGGAGAGAAATTAGTAATCAAATGTACAGAAGAAAGAAATTGCTTGCTGTTTCATGCATTTGTTCCAGAGAAAAGTGTCGGTTACCAGGTCCAGGTCACTAGTAGTAGACTCATTAGCAATAGGCTTAATCTAAGAACATCTTAAAGTTTCACCCAGGATCTATTCATCCAGTTTAGCATTGCCCACATATCGCTTCCTCTGCTACAAGCACCCTAGGATGTTAAATGTCAGAGAGAAAAGGAACTTAGCCAAAACAAAACTGGGAGTGGTAATGCTTCAGTTCTCAAGGAATGAGGAGAAATAGTTTGAGGTGCATTTAAGTGCAGTATGACATTGCTTCTCTTCTATTTCTCTAGAGTTGGTTGACCTAGGGTTGAATTAGCTGCAAGAACGTAAGTATTGAATGCCATTTGAGTGCCTTTAGGCATCCTACTTGACCTCCAGATACTACCCTAGAAGGGCACACGTTTCTTGTACATCCTGTGGCATATCTGCAAGTTACGCCTCAGAGGAATGCAGTGACAGCTTGTGTCCAAAGGACGCAGATTCAAGATGAGCACAATTATGGTTTTCATCGGAGTGTGTACCACTGGATCTGCAGCCATTCCAGTCCCAGAGTCTCCACAATGTCCAGCATCACACAGACGTTTCCTTCTGCAGATTTAGCAGTCAGTGAATTTTCAAAGCAGTTGCAGGACTAACCTGCACGCTATCCTTTTCCTGTAGCTATGCTTCAAAAGGCTCACGTATGTGCTTAACACACACCTTTATCTCAGCAGGAGATTTTACTCCATTCAGTGTTCAGGTTCAGGCTGAACAATGCACAGTCCACCAGGAACATTAGCTCTGCAGCTCTCTAACATATTTGGTCTAATTTCTCTTTGTAGTAACCTTGCAGACTCAGAGCATGAAGCCAAATCCCCTAGTGAGGACACTTGTCCTTAGCTTGCCTTCCTGTACCAAAAGAGAAAAGTATGCGGTGAAGGAAATGGATATTGAATGGATATGTGCTTCACCCTTTGTGTACTCAGCGTGTTGGGAGTTCATGAATGAAGGAAGTTCAGTGAAAGACAGTAAATCTTGCCACAGCCAGCTCTGGGTGTTACTGCACTGTTCATACTAGTGTTAAAATCCAAAAACATTGCAGAGCCACTAGTGTTATCATGGCAAAATTTTCTCATCTCATCACTGGCACAGTTTATGAAAATATTCCTTCAAGTACCATTTCTATAAAAAGGACCCAGCATTGCTATATGCAAATCTCCTTTGCTTAATGATTTCTTCTTTACCAGGAGTTTCACAGAATGTAATAAAGGTCCAAATTCTGCGTATCTGCACAGTCTGTAGTAAGTACTCATGAAGCAGGAAACAGAGGAGGATAGCTGATACCCTGGCTGCGACTTTCAAACTGAAAAATGATAACTTGCAAGTTAGAGAAATGGATCTAAGCAATTATACCTCTGTCCGTAATCTACATGGCAGAGCAATGGACGGCTGCTTCTCTAATCCAGTGCTGAGAGTAACCACATTCAGGAGAATTCAGTACTAGAGGATGCAGCAGGTAGATCATTCTTATACACAGTATTGAGAGGAATACTCTTTCGGAGGTTGTAAAATTTCCAGCTCTGCATTACCACCAGCAATAGGTGCCTCTATCATTTCCTTTTGCATCCTTGCCCTGTCCTACCTTTCTTGCCATCACAGTGCCATGAATAAAGAATCCTTCCTAAAAATTATCCTTCACTTCTCTGCATAAATGCTTGCTCAACACACCTCCAGGACTGACATCCGATGCACAGGAAATCCTACGTTTCTTGTCCTATAGATTTCAGTCCCTGATTAAACATTCAGCAGCAGCTGTCAAAACCAACAATTTCCTTTTCTTTTCCCACACCGGATGATATACCCTGGCATTACCTCACATTTTTGCAAATGTCTTCAGAAGAAGAAAATGAAGACAAAAAAACTAAACAGATTTGGCCAGTATCTCAGATCGACAGAGTAGTCATCTGGCAAGACAGTGGGATCAGCAGGAGTGAGGTATTTACTGTTTCCCCTTTAAGAAGCATAAAAGATGTCACTTCTTCTGGTTTATGTAACTGTCTTTCTGAAACAAGATAATTTAACTGGCAAGTACAGTGGATTTTGTAAGGACTAGAAAACCCTTTTCAGTGATGTAACACTTTGCTAATCTAATCCAGCATGGCTTGTGGTGACTACTATATATTTTCTCACAAATTTATCACAAGAAGCAGAAATTTGGCTCCTGATACACAGAGACAATTTTGTGAAATAGTCCTTCCCAATTATTTTTTTTGAGAGGGTTGGTGGGTGGCAAGATAAAGAGTACAAGAGATTATTTCACAGTAAAGTGCACTAAAATTGAAACCTTGAAATTATGAATTCTACCTCCAGCTCTTCCATCAGCTAACGCTGATGCCTGGTCTCTTTTTTAGCAGATACCTATGGATAACTGGCAACTTCCACAGGTCATCATCAGTAGAGCTGGAAAACTCTCAGTCCAGCAGAGGCAAACCTGGCTGACTGCATTTTTGCCATGCAGTTTTTTAGAAAGCACTGACTAGACTGGGTAGTCCTGCAAGCTGCACTGATTTGTTACAGCTAGGACATATCCTGTGATGTAGACTGCGCAGAGTGGTTTACAACTGCTTTATATCAAAAGTCGAAGATCTGGTCTTTAGTCCCAATTATAGGGACTCGCATTTTTACTTCCAGAGCAAGATGGAGCCCTTGGAGATGAAACAATCCAGAAGTGCCTACAGTATGTGGAACAACTGCACCAATGCTTCCTCAGCCAGGAATGAAACTCTCAAACTTGGATGCATGCCCTTTTTCTTCTGCCGCACATGTAACTCAAATATTTCAGCAAAGTAAACATGTTGTTGCCTTCTGTGGTTTCGTTTATGAAGAATTATCTCCACACTTGTTCAATGAGCATCTGATGTCGGTTTTGACACCATGATGTAAGTGTGATGAGCTCTACTTCCTCCCTCACAAACTCACTGTTGATTCCTTCTTGCCAGCAACTACTTAGGGGAAGTTCTGTCTCCTGCTTTGTGTGTGCTGAAGGGCCAGCCACACCAGGACACAGATCATGGCGGTGTCCCCCGAAAGGAGGTTCAGCAGGAGAATCCAAATTTCACAGCCTTTCCACAAAGGTTGGGCAGTCAATAGTTTTTTAAATTGCCAGACATACACCAGCAGTGTACAGAATGGATTAAACCCAATGGGCAAGATTTGGGGGAGTTGTTGCGTTATTTTTATTGTCTCACCACTACTTTTCAGGAGTTGAGGTTGCCTGGACTACCTACTACAGTCATTCTGACGCTTATAGACAAAGAAATCCAACAAAAATGCTCCCCAGTAAAAGGGATTATTTTTCTTTCTTTGCAAACAGATGAAAATGATCTGTACAGCTGATAAAATAAATTCACTTTGGCCTTGCTTTTGTTCATACAACACATAATGGAAAAGCTAATTGACATTCTGTCATTTCTGTTTCAATAAACAGAACTCAGCGATGCTGTCCTCTAGAATCTGTGACAGCTGATCTATTTCCAAAATAAACCAAGGATCTAAATTTACTTCCAAACAATGATTACCTCATTCTAGAAGCTATGTTAAATCTTTTTTCCTCCTCAGCAACTGATATAACAAAATCAAAAAAAAAAAAATTAAAAAAATTCCGAACAGTTAAAGATCAAAAGGGAAACTGTATTTCACAGGAAGCTATTTTTCTGTATTTCACAGTGAAGAAAAATCAATCATAGATATTTTCAAATGTTGTAAAAATAAATTAGTGGCTCTGAAGAAAAACGGCATACTGGCAAATAAGACAGGAACTCAATAAATAAAACATGGTAATTACGCATGGTATGAGACGATTCCAAGAAGAAAAATTATATTAAAATAAGAAATTGAAACTTTTATATCATCGTCCATGTCAGGCTCTGGAAGGACATTAAAATAATTAGTAGATGTCTGTCTTCAGGGGGCTGGGATCTGTAGGTCAGGCAGGGGCCACGGGGCAGAGGCTCGGTCAGAAGCAGCTCCCACAGCCAGAGGCTGGTGCTGGCTGCGGCTGCCCCTTGGCACAACCTGAAGTGCCCCGTCCTCAGTGATCAGAGGAAGGAAGAGGATGGCCTGCAGCTCCCCTGAGCCCCAGGGGCCAACCCTCCTGAAGTGGGGATGTGCTCAGGATCCCAACACCACTGAGAAATTCCTGCAGAGGGTTAAGGAAGAAATGCGAGTAGAAGCTCTGCCTGGAAGCTTTTGCTATTCAGTGATCTATCAGCGTGGAGCAACACAGAGTCAGATAGGAACGTAGGTACGTGTTTCTAAAAAAGCAAGAGAGAAGTATAAAAATAAAGACGTTCATGAGACAATAGGTTTACGTATACGTAAATTTTGCTATTTATTTGCTTGACATAACCGTAAAAGCTTCAAACTGTGGGATGAGTGTGTGTTCATAACAAAAATCAGTCACATTCAGTGAACAATCAACTAGCACACAGTCGCTAGCACTGCTATTAACCATCTGTGCAGATATTTTAGTGCTGTAAAGCGGAACATGGACGTTTAACAGATGGGGATATTACTCAGAAGTACATTCAATCTTGATTGAAACATGTAAAGCGCGTTTCAAATTAAACTGGAGTATTTGCTTACAGTCAAAATGCCTTATTACTGTCTACAGGTGATGTCCGCCACCTGTGGAGAATTTTGTTCTGAAATGGGCATACGCATGCTATTTAGTAAACTGAATAATAATATTTCTGTATTATTATTTAAGTAGATTTCACTTCCTATCTTATTAGCATTTTATTTTGCATCTAATATGCTGGCAATTGCTCTCTTTCCCCCTCTATTAATATTTCAGAACTATATCATATTGTTTTCCTTAGAGATACAGGAAGTAGCAAAATGGAGTAAACCCGTAATTGAGCTGTTCTGTACTGTACTTATGGTACAGAGCGATGTATTAGGGAAAGTTTTTGAGAAAAAAGGAGAGCAGGAGCTGGTTTCTACATGTGCAGTGGCACAATACCCTGCAAGTAGTTTGTTACCTATGCCTATTATTCCTGTGCAACCGAGATAGAGAAGAGACAACTTCCATTCCCTCAGGGGCTGTATTTCTGCCTTTTCCACTGCCTGCTGCAAACGCAATTAATTTCACTGTCCCAAGGTCTTATTACCTCCATGTTATTTTTACTTGTATCACTGTTGCTTATAATTTGTGTTGTAATATTTGGATACCTTCGCCAAGATCAAGACTGTACAAATGCGGCCTCATTCTGCCAGTGAAGTATTACAAATTTTAATGGCAGAGGCAAGATGAGAACAGAGAACATAAACATTGCTGTGCCAAGTTTGTGGAGGACAGGACAGGGAGAGACGAAGGGAGTTACGCCTACACGTAGGGAGCTGGTGCCAGCTGAGATGTCCTGCTGTTCCCAGAAGAGGTGGCAGATGTGACACCCCCAGTCCCTGCAGGCTGCTGGCCCCAGGCAGGGCGCGCTACGAGCTGCCCATGTTTGGGTAACAGAGTGCCAACATCTTCAGGTCGCTCGCCCAAGGTTGCTCAAGGAGCATGTCACAAAGCTGTGCTTGCACATAAATACCATGAGACGCAGCTCGCTGCCTTAGTCCCAAATTAATTCTTCCCGTTTTCAGCTTCTCTTTCTCTTTCTCCCAACCACCTACACTACTGCTGTTATGAAGCAGAACACCCTTTTCTGCTTAAATTTTTCTTTTTTCTGTTTCAATCGTTGTTTTTGGCTTCTGTCCCCATCTCTCACTCAGCAGAAGGCTGAATGTTACTTTGGTTGGAGGATGTGTTATACAATGTTCTTCACCCCTTCTGCTCTTTTGTTGGCATCTCCTCCCACCCGGCATGCTGAATAACACGAATACGCTCCGAAACGCAGGGATCAATAGCCTCTGCAGTTTTAGCTGGTGCAACACTAGTTGCTGATAGACATGCAAACAGGTGATGTACTAAAAACCTCATGTCTATGAAATACCCACTCACCATCAACTCTCCACATTAATTACATATGTGCGAAAGAATCGTTCTTCCAATTCAGATTGGAAGTGCTCCCTTTTTACTTTAAGAGTCATTTTGCACGCGTATTTTGGGAAGATAAAGTAGAAAAGATTGACCTTAATGCAGTGCATTACTCTGTACAGTCACATCTTTCTTATTCTTATATTAAGAAGCCATTTCATTTCTCTGTTGACATTTTTATCTTCTCTTTGCATCCCTTTCAAAAGCTGTGTTATTTATTTGTGGTGACACACAAAGGGATGAGAAAGAAAAGTCGTATAAAACCCCACGTATAACTAATAGCAAGGGCGTGCTGTTTTTCTCTCATGCAGATGAGTAACTTTTAAGCATTCGTTTCTCATCTCATGACCTTAGTTTCCCTGTCTTTTTCTTCTGGTTCTGCCTCTGTTTACCGAGCACTTTGGACTCATCTCTTTGTTCTGACATTTCTTGGGCTTTGTTTGTGATTGCCCCTTCTTCCTTTGGAATTAATCTGTTTGATTAATTCTGTCTCCATTGCCCTTTAGTCTCTCTGGCAACTTCTTCAGGTATTACTTTACTGTGAGAAAATTAAATGTAGAAGACTGAACTCTACAGTTCATCCAAATGTCCCCATCAATGTGGCATTTTCACCACCAAACCGGGACAAACCTATGTCACTCACCTACTTAACAACCATCCTGGGAGCAAAAGAGATCTTAGGGTTGGACCGTCTTGCCCTAACGCCAACCCAAATGGCCAGCATTGACTCAGAGGCACTAGAATGGGCGTTCAGCCATCCTGATGGCCGCATGGCCAATGGCCGAGCAGTGCTCCAACTCTGTGTGTTTCTTCCATCTCTCAACAAAATGTCCACACCGAGAGAGCCACCAAAGTGTTGCTGGGGCGGCAGCTGCTCGCTTCACCCTGCTACGTCCTCGTCCCAATGGTGAATGCGGAGCTGTCAATGCACCCAGTGAGGACGGGCAAGCTCATTGCCGCTCAGATCTAAATTTGGCTGTAGAGGAGCATGTGTCTTCACAATTGTCTGCTGCGTTTCCCTCTCCCCCCACGCAGACAGTTGCTGCCTTTTCACGAGATGAAACACGCACTGGTGCTGCATTGGATGCTGAAATTCACACATGCTTCCCCAGCCAAAGTCTGAAGAACTTCCAGCCAGTGCGGCATGCTGTTTCTGGGGGGGATTTTTTTGAAACGATCGTGATGCTTTCAGCAGATGTAATTGTGAAAGCGAGGTGATGTAATGAATTTGAAATAAGAAAAAGAAGAAGAAAACCCAGCCACAAGAGACGAGGTGAGCCCTGTCCCCTAAGGACAACTGTTGAATGTCAGCGCTCTCTCACAACCACAGCCGTTCGCGACAGAACTCCAAGAGACCCTCTCCCCCCCCCCATCTCCGCACCGCCGATCCCCGCAGCGCGGGCCGGGCAGCCCCGCGGGGCCGGGCGCAGGCGGGAGGGGCGGCGGCTGCGGCCCTGACTGGACGG